>JAVTVX010000010.1:26867734-27220199 GCA_033439265.1 Dillenia suffruticosa | reverse complement strand
AAAGTAAGATTATTTACTAAATCATGGATCAATACACACTAGCAATGGTAAATGATTCGAGAGGATTGGTTCTTGATGCTAATGTTTACTTGAGTTATTCAGGATCAATACACACTAGTAATGGTAAGATTCAAGAGGATTAGTGCTTGATGCTGATGTTTACTTGAGTTATTCAGTGGTCGTTCTTTTTTCTCAGGAGCTTTATCTGTTCTTACCTTCATTTGTGTTATTTGGCTTATGGTGAGATAGATGGTTGTATGCCTAGTATAGTAGAAATCATGCCCTCTTTCAAAGAAAAAGAAGAGAAGCAATTATGTGTTGCAAAATTGTTACTTTGTCATGTGAACATAAGGGGCATAGATCTTTTACATTAAAACTTTGAAATTCTGACATTGGTATAGGACATGGACGCAGCAATGCATCAAATTTCTGAAAAAATAGGATAGAGTGCTAAATTAAGACTATTTTCATTTATATGTATAATTCAGTTTTAAACTTTAATTAGTTTTGCTTGGTCGTATTGCGAACTAGCACATAAGCAATTTATGTACTTCAAATAGTCCTTATAATAATTTACTTCTAAGTTACTTATTTTATTTATTTATTTTATAACTATCTCAAATGAGGCAAGCATTATAAATTTAACAATAGTAATTATGTAATTTTTAAGTATTTGAAAAGTTTTTGGTGTTTAAATAAAAATTTTCAAATAAAAATAACATCTGGCTGGAGTGTTTTAAAGTGTCGATGTTTTATAGCTTAAAAATTATAATGTTATTGTGAAACAAACAATTCTTCTGGGTGGGTGTACATATATATTATTTCTCCTTTTCTATATTTTCTTCTCCCTCTATTGCTGAAGCTGTTTTAAGTCCTGATTGGAGATATGGATGGTCCTTGAGGCCAAAAGGTTTCATCATCTATATATGGTCTGTAGTGTTTGATTCTAACCATGTAGTATGTGGATAGGATGGCTCTCTTTCATTCTGTGCTCAATTGAATGCCACTATTTGTTACAGATGTGCTGGCCAACTGAATTGGTGCCTTTTTTCCTGGTGCCTTTTTTCCAGGTCATTGAAACTTTTGAGTTGAAAATTTCTTAGGATCAGCTAATGTTGAGATGCACAAAGTGCAATGGGAGATTCATTCATAAACCGCTGACAACTGAAGAAGCAGTTGAAGCTGCAAAAGGCTTCCAAATAATTCCTAGTTGCTTGTTTAATAAGAATTTAGAGATCTGGGAGTGCATGGAATGCAACCAACTTTATTGGGAGGTAATCACAGTGTAGTTTCTTGCTTCATTTTTGTTATTACTAATTGTTGACTAGTAAAGAATATGATAAACTTTACCTGAAGGGCTTAAGAATGTTAGTGGGGGTGATTCATGTAAGGCTTCTAACCTGTAGTAGCAAATTGTTTAAGGGACACTAGAATATTTGAGAGTATAAACAAAATGTAGTTCCACTACGCCCAGATTTAACGTCGGAAAAAAGAGGTCTGTATAGCAAGGACACTAAGAAAACCTCAATCTAGTTCAGATTACATGCAATGAATAATGAAGAGGCTATCATGGCAGTCCATGTAGTGAAATTCTAGGCTTGACCTACATAGCGGTGTGCCATATGGAAGAAGTGCATTTTTTGGACTACTGCATGAACACTAATAGAATTATAACAGGGAAATAATATGTGGTTGTGGTGACTGTCAAATAATTTGGATAAATAACAGATTGTTAAGATGAATATGTGATATGTGTGCTGATGACAGAAAATCTAAATGCCCTTATCTTAAAAAGGCTACTCAGACAAGATGTTATGGGTCTAGTCTCCCTTATCCATCTTGAAACTTTGCTTTACCGATGTAACTGATGCCGAGTCCACGTATATTCTTATTCAGGGGGCAGACTAGGTTTTAGTAACTTGTCCGAGTATTTGGTATTGCAAGCATTTATTGACATACTATGTTGCGTGTACAACATTTCACAGGGCACCCAATACCACAATGCAGTTTAGAAGTTCATTGATGTCTGCAAGCTGAACGCGAGTAACTCTCAAGCAATGTCCGTGGTCACTGGAACTAGACCTATGATGGCCCCTAGTAGAGTAGCATTTTTGATTTATTATGGCCAAGTGCTTTCATGCTCAGGCCTGATTCCATGATATGATCCTCCACAATGATGTAATTCGCCGATTGTCTCTTTTTTGGATATAAATGTTTCAAAAATTAAATTATACAAATTCTCCATTTTACTCTGGCTCTAGCACTGGATGTTTGTAAATCTGTATGTCTTGTTGACAACAAATTTACAGATATCCAAATAAAATATGTTATTGACGAGAAGTCGCTTGTTTTTCCAGACTGCGAATATCGGTTTCTTGGTTCTGACCCGAAATTGGTATCTTTTCCTCCCTACTCTTGTTGGACTCCACCAGTGGACTGTGTAAAATAAGGATGATGTCATGTCACTACAACATGGGGCCACAAATACTCATTTGAACTTGAGGATTGGAGAGGGGCCGTGCTATTCCAAATTGTGATGCACGCTCTCCCACTTGAGGAGAGTTTTGGTTGGTGCCGCTCCCAAAATGCAGTGAGGCCATGAGCTCAAGCGTTTCTCGGCGGTCTTCCGGGTTGTGATTTTCCTTCTCCGACTGAACACTGTTGTATTCCCAAACCAGGGTTGATTGCAATTCTTGTCAGGTGTGGGCAGCCATTTTGAGCCAGAAGCCCAGTTTTCGCCCTATCTGTCCTGATTAAGGATTGAACAAAATACTAAGTCCGACCCATGAGTTGCCCAAATGTAATGTTGACCAAGGAGAGGACAAGGGGCGCCGCAAGGGGGCGATGAGGAGTCTATGCGTGGGACCCACACTGACCCCAGACACCAAACATTCATAAGTGGGTCCCACGCACCACGAGCACCGGCCCCTTCCCCCACTTACTAAACGGTGGACCAGGACACCTCTCTCTCTCTCTCTCTCTCTCTCTCTCTCTCTCTCTCTCTCTCTCTCTCTCTCTCTCTCTCTCTCCCTCTCCTTTTAGGGGTATATAAACTTTTTGATTTTCGTAATTTCGTCCCAATTAATTCAGAATTGACTTGATTATCAAGTTTCATCTAAGAGAAGATCTCATAATATTATTTTTTTCATATTTAATGAAAATCGAACACTTAATCTAGTTAAGAAACAAAAATATTTTTTTTCACTTATTAAGTATCGATTCTCTCTCTCTCGTAAGATGGTTTCATTATTGGTTTTGTCTCTATTGTAGATCCTCTGCAGGTCGAGGAGCCCCGTTGCGGCCGCCGTCTTTGGCTTGTACCTCTACCAACGCGCATAACCAATGGGACACACTCGGCTTTGTCATCACAATTCATGTTTGGCATGCCGAACAAAGGTTGTTATATGCGCGAATGATCAATTATTTTCATAGTTTTGGTGCATTTCTCTTTGTTTCTAATATATTGAATTAATCTTTATTATTAGTAATATGAGAGAATTTTTGCTCATTTTTTTAAAAAAATATTTGGTAAATTTATTATCATATTTAAAAGGCACGACAAAATTTTTCAAATAATTTTTTTAAAAAAATCTAGAATTTAAATTTTTATATAACAAAAAAAAAAGAAAGACTTTTGATTATCTCGTCAGAGGAGTTGGACTCAAGTCATGGCATGAGTTTATAACACAGATTATTATCTTGAATATCGATTAAAATTGAACTATGCATTTTACTATTTTAACACATTTGCTTAACAAAAAGAAAAATAAAAAAATCAATCAAAACAGTTTAAAATATTTTTATTTCAGAAAAGTAATTGTGTCAAATTAATAAAAATTTGCAATAATGTATATTATTATCCTTTCAACGATTTTTATAGATAAAAATCATATTAACAGGAAAAATATCGGATGATCCAAACTTAAGTGTGTCGAAAATAAGGGTTGATTAGTCGATTTGGTTTAGGGTACCCTCTGATTGGGCTTGGAAAATTACTTTGTACTCATAAGGAAGAAGATATTAGTCTTATTCTGGGCAAGGGGACGAAGTACTGAATGAATTTATAATACATCTCTCTCTCTCTCTCTCTTCTTTGATACGTAGAAGAGATTTGAACTTGAGGGAGGCTGGTGCCAGTTAAATTATAGTTCATTGGGGGAATTTATATATCTTTTCTTTTTTTTATTGTTGTTGTAGAATTTATATATCTTTATCTGTGATGCCTAACAAGACAGTATGTGAAAGAGATTATCTCACAACATTTTCACATTGGAGGTGAGCACTTGACTTTTCTGTCCATCAAGTCTCTGTCAACCAAAGGCCCTCCCGAAACAAAAATGGTGATCTTACTTCTTTTTAATTACTTTATGCTTTTTGTAAACTGCAAACAAAGTCGCACACCTGCTTTGCACTAAATGGGTTCCACCATACTCACTTTTGTCGCCCCCCCCCAAATTCCTCATCTTCGTTTTTTTTTTATTTATTTATTATTTTTCCCGTAAAATTTCTCAGAGACAAATGCGGGTCTCATGTCTCGTCATGAAGGCTTGAGTTGGTTGGTAAGTATAAGAGTCTAAAGATGCCATTTTCTCCCCTTTGGTTTTGTTTTGATGACACTGACTTTTGTATGCCCGGATTCCATTTCTGCACATTTTGCGGCTAACAAAGATCAGTAGCTAAAAAGGGTTGATGTAATTACTCAATTTTGGAGAAAAGTTTTATGCCCTCAACCTAAATTTGGTTCTTTAGAAGGGAATAGAGAAAACCGACCATCCCCAATTCCTCTGCTAACATATATTTGGTCAGAATACTTGAAAATTACATGCCACATTGTTCAGTGTCCATCACCTGAATTTGCATGTGTTGTTGAGAGAATCTGTGCTAGGAAACAGAGAAGGAAAGTTCCAATTATGAAGAGTCGGCAACCTATTCTCTTCTCGCTTTTAATTACTTTCTTGGGGGGGTGGGGGGGATAGAAAAGTGGTTGCTTGGGGAAATGTACTAAGAAAATTACCG
The DNA here is from genome assembly GCA_033439265.1 of Dillenia suffruticosa. Lineage (NCBI taxonomy): Eukaryota > Viridiplantae > Streptophyta > Magnoliopsida > Dilleniales > Dilleniaceae > Dillenia > Dillenia suffruticosa. The sequence goes on along the minus strand of JAVTVX010000010.1, from coordinate 27,215,183 downwards.
TTATTCTCCTTTCTTAAATTTTCTTGTCGACCCATGATCGATTTTATTGGTAAAAATATTAAATTTTTTTAATTAAATCTCGAATTCAAAACTTGAGAATAAAAAATATTATATTGAAAAAACTTCCCCCTAAACTGAACTAAATAATACTCAAACCGAATTAATTGAAATATAATTCGAGATACCGATTAATTGTCAAATAGTGTAAGTTCTTTGATGCTAGGTGGGCATCTAAAACCATATTGATCATTTTTAATATGGTGATTTTTAAGAATTTTTTCTTTTTCTTTTTCCTTTTCCCCTTACGAATTAATCATGATTTTAAAATCTATATTATGCTTGACTAATCAATAATCGAACCAAATTGAGAGGGCACAGCTCAATATAAATCTTTTTTTTTTTTTTTACATTTTTCACTTTTTTTTTCATTAATTAACTATGAAAATTATCTACTAAGTTAATCTTCCTTTTCATGAACTTTCATGATGTTAATAACACCACAAGTATTTGCCTAATGATTATTATATATCTAAATAGATGAAAAATATGATAGAAACAAGAAAAAGAGCACTTTCCTACCAAATTAAATATTTATTTTCTAAAATAAAATAGAAAAGGAATAAACCCCCCTCTCGCACGATAATCTTTTTCACAAGGTTTTGTAGTTTATGAAATTATTCATATAAGCTTATAAAAAATTTATGGTCTTTTTTTTTAAAAGTATTTTATTACAAAATTAGGACTAAAAAAGAACAACTTTACTTGAAATAGCACTCATCTAATAATCCCATTTCATATAACTTTTTGATTTTAACAAAAAAAAAATTATAGCTTTTTGATGCATTTAACTTTGAAAGTTTAGACAAATATTCAGCTCTTGCCCTTTCAAACAAAAGTTCTACCGACTAAGAAAAATAAGATTAGATAGATAGACAAATATTCTCACTCACTCTCTCTCTCTCTCTCTCTCTCTCTCTCTCGGTAGGCCAACACAGCATCAACACGTATGAAAGCACCAAATGTTCATAATGCTCACTCTCACAACGCACGAAGTGCTCTCTCTCCTTTTCCTTTAGACCATCTGCAAAAAAGGTTGGTATTTTCCTCTTCCTGTGGACTGCTCTCAGCCTTTCTTTTCCCCTCTCTCTCCTCTTGACCCATGGATGCGACTCAGTGGCCTGAGGTATAGAAATCTCTCTCTCTCTCTCTCTCCCTCTCTCTCCTCCCAGCTGTTTTGGTTTTTTCTTTTTATGATTTCTAGGTATAATTCAGAATTGTTTTGCTTTTGGTTTCTGGAAAAAATGTTATCCTTTTCTTTGTTGTTGTTGATGTTGATGATGATGATTTGTTAGTTTTAAAGGTGTGACACCTTTTTCAGAGAGATACATGACGCTGTTTCAAGCCCACTAATGCTTGGATTTTATGTTGTTCTGTCTATTGTTCTGTCTATCTTCCACTTTGTTCTTGGAAAGTACTGCACTTTGGCTTTCCTTTCCTTTCCTTTGCTTTCCCCCCCCCCTTTAAGATCTGATAAAAAGATCCCCAAAAAGTTTTTTAAAAAAAAATTGTTCTTTTACACAAGCTATGTTATGTAATCCTTCAAAGTATAAAAAAGGTATTTTTTTTTGTTGGTTAGCTATTGTGTTTTTCTTTCTTTTAAGATCATGAAATCATGATCTTTTGCTTCATGTTCTTTTGTGTTTTCTTTGGAGTATATTAGGGTATTGGAGTTGTGAAGCCTATGGAGGGGTCAGCAAAGTCTATGTTGGAGAAAAAAGCAATTAGGCCTCACAAAGATCAAGCTTTGAATTGTCCACGGTGCAACTCAACAAACACGAAATTTTGTTACTACAATAATTACAGTCTCACTCAGCCACGATACTTTTGCAAGACTTGTAGAAGGTATTGGACAGAAGGTGGCTCGCTTAGAAATGTTCCTGTTGGAGGAGGTTCAAGAAAAAACAAGAGATCATCCTCATCTTCACCATTGATTTCATCAAAAAAGTTAGATTCTTCTCATGATCATCTGATGATGAGTAACCCTAATAAGACTACTCTTATTCATGAAGGTCAAGATCTTAACCTAGCTTTCCCTCCTCCATCTCATGAGGACTACAATACCATCAGCAAATTTGTCCAATTAGTACCCTTCAATGACCTAAAAAGTCAATCATCAATGCAAAGCCCTAGTTCTTGTTCTTCTTCTGCTGCTACTACTATTACATCTCAATTTTCTGCTATGGAGTTGCTCAAGAGTGGAATGACTTCAAGGGGATTGATGGCTTCTCTCATGCCGGTTTCGGGTGATTCAAGCACTATTTACTCATCATCATCAACAACTGGGTTTCAATTACATGAGTTCAAGCCAACCCTAAATTTTGAGGGTTTTGATGATGGGTATGGGAATTTGCAACTAGGTGCGCAAGACAACAATGGTGCTAGGCTTCTGTTTCCATTTGAAGATTTGAGGCAAGTTTCCACAAGTAATGGAGGAGGTGAATTTGATGAGCAAAATAGATCATCATCAGCTGGTCAAGGTGGTGGTGAGGAATCAAATGGATATTGGAATGGAGTGTTAGGTGGTGGGACATCATGGTAAACAGAGTGAAGAAAAAGAGGAGGTGAAAAAAATGAAAACGGAGTAAAAAGCAAAGCTGGTGTGATTGCCTTTCTCATCTTTAGTTTGATACGAGTTGGTGAACTTGTTTGGAGTTGATAAAAAAGGAACTACTAACCCAATAGGTTACCTTGCTTTACGTTTTCTTACTTTCATCTTTTGCCCATATGCCTCCTTTTTTTTTTTTCTTCTTGACAAGGCCTTTATTTGGTATACTTTGGTTTATGCATTTTTTTCTCTTAATATTTAGATCAAATGTGAGTGTGTTTTAGGCTTATTTTAGGTCAGGCTTCAAATCTAATTGTATAACCATTCCTATCATCAACACTTTTCTGCTAGAGTGTAGAGGAAGAAGAGTCTTCATTGAAAGAAGAGGTGAAAACTTCTACTACTTTTTGTTGGCTTCTTGGACTGTTGTCTGTCTTTTCTTTGCCCTTTTCTTCCTTCAACAACAAAAAGAAGAGATTAGACATGGAAAAGAGTACAATGTTGATTTTTTTTGCCCCGGGGGGGGGGGGGGGAGGGAGGGGTGTGGTGCGAGGGGGTTTACTTGATTTAAAAATTGGTTTTAATCATTTTTTTTATTAATACTACATTTACTTCTTAACTTTTGTTTAGTAAGATGAATTAAAAAATTTAAATGGGGCTGTTTTCAAAATTTAGAACTTTTGTAGTTTGTCAAACTTTTCTCTTCTTTTTAAGTCTCTTGCTTTACTAGCAAACCATGACAGGGTCAGGTTTTGTCAGGTCTTTTCACCATCACCACAACCACTCACACCATCTGAGAGTCTTGAGAATCTTCCAGCCATGAAAGCACCTCCATGAAGCTAGTAGGAATCTACGCACAAAAGAAACATAAGATATAGAAAAGAAAATCAAACCCCACAAGACCACCACCATCAAGGCTTCAGTTAAAGACTCCACGGTTTTCTTTTTTCCATGACTCTTCACATGGTAGGCCAACTTCTTCAACTATATATACTTTTGTCTTTAATTTTTTTTTCCCTTGTCGTTCTTAACTAGGGATTCATCTCTCATCCGAGGCTTCGCTCTTCATAATCCATTCTCCTCTTAAATGAAGGACACTGCCCTTTCAGGATACCCAAAAAAAAAAAAAGAAGAGCATGTCCTATCCATGCTGAACGTATGTCTTTCACCTAATTCCTGTCATTAGTGTCTCTTTTTTCTTCGGGAAAACGAAGAGAAGTTCTTCGCACAATATAATCCCATGATGTCTGCCGAAAATTAGTTCAACCTGTCTCCCACCCATTTGGTGCAATTAATGATTTTTTATATTCTAGCTGTCACTAACGAAGTCTGCCATGCTTTTTGCCCCATTTTTCACTAGCCATCATCATTACTTGTCCTCAACTTTCAACTTAGCTGGTTTAAAATTTTCTTCTCAATTATTTACATATATCATTACTATATTAGGCTCTGTTTGTTCGTATAAGTTTAATTTAATTCAATTTGTTTTTTAAAAATAAAAAATATTATATTTTTGAAAATAAAAGTCAAAATTTTTAATTTTAGGTTATTATTATATTAATATTTTTGATAAAATTTTATTTAATTTTATATGAAAGTGGCGTAAAGTTTTTCAAAGATTCTTACGTTTAACAATGAAGATGTGAAAACCGTAACGTGACAGTGCATTTGCTTTTTTGGGAGATGGGTTCTACAAAAACATTCTTCCGGATAATCGCGTTAGGAATAATCTCTCGCTAATTTAGATTGCAGCAATTGCAATCAACAAATTCAAATTTTTTATTTCAATTATAGAAAACCTCCGAATCAAAATCAATATGCAAAAAGAATTCAAAATACATAAACTTATGAATGATCTGGGTTTAATAAGAGAATATAAATATCGAATTTGAGTTTTAAAAATAGATTATAGACATGAAGAGAGTCATTCCTAAATTAAATTTCACTATTATTTAAATCAGATTAATTGAATTTTTAGATATCGATAATAAAGTAAAAAAATATATAAAGTTTAAATGTAATGTATATTCAGTGAATGAGGATCATTTGGCCCTTTCGATGTGACCATTCAGCATTTAAATCTATGCTTCCAATGGCCTAGCTTTATAATGATGAATATATATATATATATATATATATATATATATTATTTAACAAAGTCATGCAAAGCAATGGCACAAAAAATAATTGGAGATTTTTTTTCACGTTAATAAATTTATTACAACAACATTTATTATTTCTCTCACTTAAATGAAGTCCATAATATATATTTAATTATCAAATACAAACACAAACTTTGAACCGCTGCAAGTGAGGAGGGAGAGGCACAATTGAGGTGGACAAATGATTTTACAATTCTTATCACTTTTACTACTTCAAAATATGAAGAGTTTGGGTGGGGAGTCGGAGCTATTGAGATTCCACCTGAGATTTATATTATAATATTTATCAGTGAGATACTACTGAGAGAGAGAGAGAGTGAAGAGTCTTATTTGATACCATAGCTAAAAGAGTAAGAATGAGAAATAATTTGAATGAAATTTTCTCCATAGCTAACTAAACAAATAGGAGGTTGATTAGGTTCTTTTGAGAATAGATTTTAAAGATGATTTGAATATGACTGCAATGCCAGTCGTAGATGGAGTTTTATACATGATGAACGATGGGTGGCCTTTACAATACCATGCACATTTAAATACTTCCGGAAAAGCCAATTTTTATAAGATTAGATTGGCTTTTATGATTGAGCTGGGGTTGTTGCAATTAAATTTACAATTAGAAAAGCTAATTATTTTATTTACAATTAAATGTCGCAAAACTAATGAGTATAGAGTTACAACCAAATCAATAATTTTACCATTAAATTTTGTATAAGTTTATTTATAATTAAGTTTATTTTATTTTATGTTTAATATATAGACATATTCAAACTTGATATCTTTGTCGTGGGAAGAGAGAACGGTACTAATTGAATTATGACCTATTGCTTATTTCATTTAAAAGGGGTTGGATTATCCTTCCTAAATCCTCTTCTATTATTGTCCTCTTTTAGTATTTTCTTTCTTATTATTTTTTCGGCCCTTGGCTCCTAAAATGGAATTGAGTTAGAGGGCACCAGCTACTTTTGTATTTTTCACCTGAAAAGACAGGCTAACGTAAAGGGATTTTTTCACGTGAGAGACAGATGGCAGCCAAAGCCAATACAAGAATCCTTCTTATTATTATTATTTCTGCTTTCTAGCATTAAGAATATAAGATTCATCATGCTTGCCTATTTATTTACTCGTTAAACAATTAGAGATATGTAGTTTTCGTGTTTGGCATTCTCTTTGGGGATGATAAGTTTATGAACATGAATGATCACTTTTGCTTGAACTTGCACATTAGATTTGAACATGAGTGAGTCATTTTCTGCGTGCTTGGATATTAAATTTATTTTAATTTGGTTTATTTAAAAAATTCTTAAAACCAATTTTAAATTTTTATTTGGAGTAATACTATATAGGCGAATCAAATCTAACATCACAATTCACTAAATTTAATTTAAAAATTGATACAATTTAAAATTTTTATTCTTTTATGATCAATTTATAGGCTACTGTATATGACCAAAAATGAATAGTAATATTTTGAGTAGAATAAATGTAGAATTCATTTGACAACATTGATTAGAATTGCATATCAAAATAAAAATTTAGCAAAACTCACCATTAGTGGTATCAAAAACTAATTCCTAAAAAAAGAGATGAAAATTTATTCACTTTAATGAATTTGTTACATCTCCGTACATTTGGAGAATGGTTGTTATTTTCTCTTTGAAATCCAATAATATATATTTAATTACTAAGTACAAATATAAGTTTTGAGTGCGGGGAAGAGAGGGACATTTAATCCCATGGGACTCGAATTTGCACACCAACAAAGTATAAGAAACACGACAACCATCAGACCACAAAGAATTACCTGTCATATTCTTTTTTTTTTTACTTGTTGTCTTTCACAAACATTTTTTTAATAATAATATACTAATATAAAATAATATATTATTCTTCAAAAAAAGATAAAATAAAATAAGAAATGAATTAAAAAATATATTAATATTATTCTTTAAAGATAAAATAAAAATAAAATATATTAACATTAATATGATAATTTTTTATAAAATAAAAAAATAAAAAATTCAAAATTAAAATAAATAAATTAATAAATTAAAAAATAAATTAATATTGATCTTAAAAAATAAAATAAAATGTTATAACAAGAAATCATATTAATATAATAATTAAAAAATAAAATATATATAATAAATAGAAAATATAATAATATAAAATATAATAAATAAAATATATAATAAATATAAAATATATAAATTAAAAAATATAAAAAAATAAAATGCTATTTTAAATTAATTTTTATTTAAATATTATATTAATATTTTATTTTATTTTATTATATATTTAAAATTTAGCAACGGATGGGCATTTCTGTCGTTAAATTTAGCGACGGAAATCCTAATCTGTCGCTAAATTAATTTTTTATTTAAATATTATATTAATATTTTATTTAATTTTATTATATATTTAAAATTTTGCAACAGATAGGGATTTCCGTCGCTAAATTTAGTGACGGAAACCTTAATCCTTCACTAGATTAATTTTTTATTTAAATATTATATTTTATTTAATTATATGTTTAAAATTTAGCGATGGATAGGCATTTCCGTCGCTAAATTAATTTTTTATTTAAATATTATATTAATATTTTATTTTATTTTATTATATATTTAAAATTTAGCAACAGATAGACTTTTCCGTCATTAAATTTAGCGAAGGTAACTCTAATCCGTCACTAAATTAATTTTTTATTTAATTATTATATTAATATTATATTTGATTTGATTATATATATAAAATTTAGTGGTGAATTTGCATTTCCATCCCACAATTTAGCGACGGAAATCCCGATCCATCACTAAATTAATTTTTTATTTAATTATTATATTATATTTATATTTTATTTAATTATATATATAAATTTTAGCGACGGATTAGGATTTCTGTCGCTAAATTAATCCTTTTTTAAATTAACATATTATATTTTATTCTCTTATTTTTTTTATTTTATTCTCTTATTATTTTTTTTCTTTTCCTTTTTATATTTTTTGAAACCATATAAAAATCTATAAATGGACAGCTATCTATCAGTAGCTATCCATCTTACTACCATTGTTTTCCGAAAACTATTGTTTGATCTACTTACCATACGAGATAGATTACCGAACATGGATTTATGATTTATTGTCTTCCTTGCTGATGACGATAAGAAATGAAGATTAACAACTAAACTTTTAAATAATTCAGCTATATGAGAGAAGCGAACGTATGTAGAACATAAAAAATATTGTGGGTGAACTCGATAGTCGCAATTTATTGAAAATTATTTGTTACAGATTGGTTGAATTATTTATTATTGAAAATTGTCAATTTGATAAGAATTGTAATATTTATTATATATTCAATTCGATTTCGTTATTCAGAGTAGACACGGTTGAAAATTTTTCCTATTAGAGTATAGAAGAAATTTAATTACGAAATTAGTTACAAATTTTAAAATATTGATAATAAATTAGTGACAAATTTACCTACGAATAATTTTTTTAACTAATTAGTGACGTATTTTGCCACAAATATTTTTTGTGGCTAATTAGTGACGAATTTAGCTATGAATTTTCACGTTCGTTGCTAAATTTTGTGACAAATAATTTTTTGTAACTAATTAGTGATGAATTTAGCGATGAAAAATTTTTGTAGCTAATTCGCGACGAATTTTGAGACGAAAATTTTTCATCGCAAAATTTAGTGACGGATAACAGTATTCGTGGCAAAATTTAGCCATGAGTTTTGTATTTGTCGCTAATTAGTGACGAATTTTACAATGAAAGATTTTTCATTGCCAATTAGCGACGAATTTAGCCATAAAAAAGTTTCATCGCCAATTAGCGACGAATTTTACCACGAATAATATTTTCATTGCTAATTTAGCCACAAATATATTTTTTCGCTAAATCCGTTGCAAAATAGTGACAAAAAATTTTTCATTGTTAAATTTGTCGCAAAATAACTATAAATTTTTTTCATCACTAAAATCGTGTTTTTTTTGTAATGTATATTATGACTATTCTACTAACCATTCATCAACAATAAATGACTTAAATACTAACTGTCAAATTAAAAATAAATTAATATTTTTTCTAAGCTATTAACTATGTTCAGTAAAAAAAAAAAGATCACATCTCAAATTTCAACAAACAAAATCCGACGCACATCTCAAAATAAAAATAAATTAATATTTTTCATCATAACCCACTTCCCACTCCAAACTTCTAAGCGCCTCCTCCTCATGATAACCCACTTCTTCTTCTGATAAAACATGAATGAAACTAATACTGAGATTTCTTCATCATCCCCACCATTTACAACACTCATATTCTCCATTTCCCTCATTTCCTCCCACTCGAGTTCATTATGTGGGCTTCTGTTGTTACCTAAGCTAAAAGAATCCCAGCAAACCAATGACTCAAATCATCAACCCCTGTATTCCTCTCACCATCACCAACACCGACATTTGCACTTTCTTCATTTCATTCCGATTCAATCCTCGTAACATGAAGACCGCACACATGATTAGATTCTAGGATTTTAGTCTTGACAACCTTCCAATCGAGTTCTTTCCGACAAAGGATTAGTCCATCAACGGTGGAAACTACGAGGCAGACCACAATGTTGTTAATGTTTATTCTTGTGTGGTCTCTTAATCAAAGTTGTTAAATGAAAAGTCTACGACATATCTGTACTTGAGTAACTTTTCTACCGTAGTATATTCAATTTTTAATGATCGTAATTTATTTAATAATTCTACAAAAAATATTACTTATAAGAGTGTAGTTTTAAATCCACAAACATCTCCATCCACTAAAAAAAATTGTATATATTTTACTCAAAACACTACTATTCATCAGGGTGGTATAAATTTTTTAAATAAATCAATAAAAAGAGTTGAAATTCTTTAAATTGTATCAATTGTCGACTGTTATGATTAGTTTAATACAAAATCAATAATTTATTTCTTCTATCGGTCTGATGGACATGAAGAATGGCAGGCCCTCCCCCACGCCCCCATAAAGTTTTCAAAATTTCACAATCCCTTTATGATTATTATTATTATTATTATTATTTTAAGTTGTTAAAACCAAACACTTTTCAAATATTTTAAAAAATTGAACAAATACTATTTTCAAGAACTATATATATATTATTTAAGAAAGTCATGCACAGCAACGGCACAAAAAATAATTGGACATTTTTTTCACTTTAATTAATTTATTACAGCAACTTCTATTATTTCTCTTATTTAAAAAGAAAAGAATGGTTATTATTTTATTTTTAATTAAAGTTCATAATATATATTTTATTATGATATACAAAAACAAATTTTGAAGCGCCGCAAGGGAGGAAGGGGAGGAAGGCATTTTTGGACCTTGGACAATTGAGGTGGACAAATGATTTTACTATCCTTTCACTTTCTTCTCACTATTTCAACATCTGAAGAGTCGGAGCTATTGAGGTTGCACCTGTGATTTATATTACAATATTTATACTATTGAGAGAGAGAGAGAGAGAGAGAGAGAGAGAGAGAGAGAGAGAGAGAGAAGAGTCTTACCTGATACCATGGCCAAAGGAGTAAGTATGAGAAATAATTTGAAAGAAATTTTCTCCATAGCTAAGTAAATAAGAGGTTACTTCTATTTTTTCAAGAATAGATTTTAAAGATGATTTGAATATGTACTTTTCGTGTTTGGCATTGTCTTTGGGGATTATAAGCTTATGAACATTAATGATCACTTTTGTTTGAACTTGCACATTGGATCCGAACATGAGTGAGTCATTTTCTACTGCTGGATATTAAATTTATTTTAATTTGGTTTATTTCAAAAACTATTAAAACCAATTTTAAAAGTAATGCTATACAAGTGAAATAAATCAAATCTAAGGTCACGATTCATTAAATTAAATTTAAAAATTGATACAATTTAAAAATTTATTCTTTTATAATCAATTTATAAGCTACCGTGTACGCCTGAAAATGAATAGTAATATTCTAAGTAGAATAAACTTAGAATTTCTGTTGACAACATTGATTAAAATTGCATATCAAATAAACCTTTAGCGAAACTCACCATTAGTGGTATGAAGAACCGATTTCTAAAAGAGATGAAAATTTATTACTTAAATGAATTTATTACATCACCATTCATCTATCGGGAGAATGGTTGTTATTTTCTCTTTGAAATCCATAATATAGATATTATTACAAAGTACAATTACAAGTTTTCACTCCGGGGAAGAAAGTGACATCCACGCATTTTTGGCTCTTCTTGTATTGAGGTGGACAAATGGTTTTGCAATCCTCATCAGTTTTACAGCTACCTATAAATTTAGCTGAAGAGTCCGGATTGGGTATGCACCGGCATTGGTTACTCGCGCAGCCACCAAACAATGGAAGACACTTTTTTCTACATTGGAGTGGATCACAGAGTTCCATTCTTCCATCAGGAGCAATTGTGGATGCACCTATGATGTTTGTTATAATATTTATTAGCTAGATACTATTGAGAGAGAGAGAGAGAGAGAGAGAGAGAGAGAGAGAGAGAGAGAGAGAGAGAGAGAGAGAGAGAGAGAGAGAGAGAGAGAGAGGAGTCTTACTTGATAGTGATACTATAGTAGCTAAAAGAGCGACCGTGAGAAAAATTTTTGATGAAACTTTCTCCATAGCTAACAAAGTAATGAGATGTTAGATTCTTTTGATAATAGATATTAAAGATGATTTTAATGTGACTAAGATGAGATTTATAAATAATAAATAACAAGTGGTCGTTACAATATCATAATTAATAGTAAATCAGATTTGTTAGGAAATTTAATTATAAAAGATATTCTAGCTATGTAAATTTAATTCAGAAAAAAGGAAATCGTAAAATTAGTAAATTTAATTTCAAAAAAGCTAATTTAATTGTAATTTTAATGGAAAAATCTAATAGCAAATTAAGTAAATTTAATTACAAGAAAGCTAATTCAATGTTAGAAGCTAATCTAATATTTAGATAATTAAGAAATTAGCTTTTTTAGTAGATTTAATTGTTTAAAACTAATCTAATCAAAACAAGCTATTTTAATTAAAAAAATGGGGCGGGGGGGGTTTGAACAAAATGAAGAAACCTAATTTGGAAGCAAAGTCTTGGCTTCAGCCTCCCTCACTTCCTCCATTCTTAATAGCGAAAGCAAGGTAATCAACTCATTGCAGGCATCAAAAGAATATTATAAGCAAAAATTTGCAATTATATAATTGCAAAAACGAAGCTCATGAAGCAGCATATTAATCACAACTGCATCTTCATTGCCAATTATACAATGCATTTTTCAATTTAGGGTCAAATAATAATTTTCAGATTTTACATATGCTATTTTTTTTTTTTTTTTTAATTTTGTCTCCCTTAGAGCCTGTTTGGCAGAATTTATTTTTACCTTAAAAGCTACTTTAAAATTTAAGTTAGGAATAATACCTTAAAAAATAAAGTTAAAGCTATTTGATGATTTTACTTCTAAAAACTCATTTTTTTCTCCTTTTTATTAAAAAATTGTTTGACAAAAACAATTTATATAACCTCTAATTTTATTTAAAATTAACATAAGCTATATATCCATTCAGCAACAATAAAAGACATAAATATTAACGACCAAATTAAAAATAAATTAATATTTTTTCTTCACAATTCACTTCTCACTCCAAATTTCTAAGCGCCTCCTCCTCACGATAATCCACTTCTTCTTATGATAAAACATTGAATGAAACAAATACTCAGATTTCTTCATCATCCCCACCATTTACAACACTCAGATTCTCCCTTGCCTGCACTTCCTCCCACTCGAGTTCATCATGCGGGCTTCTGTCATTACCTAAACCAAAAGAATCCCAGCAGACCAATGACTCAAATTATCAACCCCTGTATTCCCCTTATCATCGCCAACACCGACATTCCCACTTTCTTCATCTAATTCTGATTCAATCGTCATAACACAAAGACTGCAGACATGATCATATTCTGGGATTTCAATTTTGACAGCCTTATAATTGATTCTTTCTGACGAAGGATTCGACTGAGACAGAGAGCAATAGGGGGAGGGTGAGTTGCTGGATGTTGAAGATTAATCCGTAAATGGCGGAAACTGTGAGGCAGACCACAGTGAAAAGAGGACGTTTAGATGTTATGAAAGGTGGATAAAGTTAGAATTATAATTTTGAAACGAGGGTATAAATGGAATGCGAAATATTATGTCACCGCCAAAATTGGAGCTCCTCTTAGGAACTTTTGGTGAAACTCTGGTTTTTATATTTTTTCTTCATTAAAAAAAAAAAGCTTTTCTTTTATAACTTCTAAAAAATATCATTCAACTATATTTCTCCATATAAGAAGAAGTGAATTAAGAAAAAAAAGCTGTCAAATGGGCACTTAGTCCCCTTTCATGAAATTCTGTCTTTGAACTAATCTCATATATATATATATATATATATATATAAAAGAGAAACTAATAACCTTTAACTCCTTTTCAATAAGAGATATTGAATGGTGATCTAATACATTTATAAAAAGAATGCATTTCCGGCTCCTTTTGGTGCTGCTGCTACTTTGTATGGCTTCGACAAGGTGACCTTTTCTTTTCCCCATTGTAATAAGTCTAATCATTACCACTAATTGTCGTGTACACCAATGAAAATGAATAGTAACTCACTTATAACTCTTTATGTGAGTTCAAAGCCTCCATCGCCCAATTTCAAAGGATTGAACTTTAGTTATTGAAAATAGAGAGAATGGCATGAAGAATGGCAGGCCCTCCCCCCGGCCCATAAAGTTTTGAAAATTTCATGGAATCCCTTTATTATTATTATTATAATTTAAGTTGTTATGATTAGTTTAATACAAAATTTGTTATTTCTATTTAAACACCAAACACATCAAGAACTATATAAATATTATTTAACAAAGTCATGCAACACAACGGCACAAAAAATAATTGGAGATTTTTTTTTTAACTTTAATAAATTTATTACGGCAACATTTATTATTTCTCTTATTTAAAAAGAAGAGATTAGTTATTATTTCTCTTTAAAGTTCATAAAATATATTTAATTATCAAATATAAACACAAATTTTGAAGCGCCGCAAGAGAGGAGGGAGAGGGAGTCATTTTTGGACCTTGGACAATTGAGGTGGACAAATGATTTCACGATACTTATCACTTTTATAGTTTTTTAGTATTTCAAAATCTGAAGAGTTTGGACCGGAGTCGTAGAACCTGTGATTTATATTACAATATTTATACTACTGAGAGAGAGAGAGAGAGAGAGAGAGAGAGAGAGAGAGAGAGAGAGAGAGAGAGAGAGAGAGAGAGAGAGAGAGAGGAGTCTTACGGATACCACGGCCAAAGGAGCAAGTATGAGAAATAGTTTGAATGAAACTTTCTCCATAGCTAACTAAGTAAATAAGAGGTTAATTAGATTCTTTTGAGAATAGATTTTAAAGGTGATTTGATGCGATGCTTGTCCTCCGATGGAGTTTTAAAAATGATGAACTATTGGTGGTCTTTACCAGACCATAATTAATACTAAATCTTTCAAACTTCCAGAAAAGCTAAATTTAATTGCAATAATTTTTTAATCTTTCTAATGTTGTAAGACTAGATTGGCTTTTATAATTGAATTGGGGTAGGTGCAATTAAATTTAGAGTTAGAAAAGCTAATTTAAGTTTAAAGGCTAATTTAGTAAGTTTCACTGCAAAAAGCTAATTTTATTTACAAGTATACGTGGCAAAGCCGATAAGTAAAGTGTTATAACCAAATTAATAGTTTACAGCTAAATTTTGTATAAGTTAATTTTCTAACACCTAAATCCTCTTCTATTTTTTTCCTCTTTTAGTACTTTCTTTCTTATTATTTTTTCAGCATTTGGCTCCTAAGATGGAATTGAGTTAGAAGGTGCTAGCTAGTTCTGTATTTTTCAACTGAAAAATCAGGCTAACGTACAGGGATTTTTTCACGTGAGATATAGATGGCAGGCATAGCCAATACAAGGATCCTTTTATTTTATTTTATTTTTTATTTTTTGAATATTTCTCCTCTCTAGATTTAAGAATATAAGATTTGTTATGCTTGCCTATTTATTTATTTGTTAAAAAACTACAGATATATATGTAGTTTTCGTGTTTGGCATTGTCTTTGGGGATGATAAGCTTATGAACATGAGTGATCACTTTTGCTTGAACTTGCAGATTAGATCTGAACATGAGTGAGTCATTTTCTGCGTGCTTGGATATAAAATTTATTTTAATTTGGTTTATTTCAAAAACTCTTAAAACCAATTTAAAAATTTTATTTGGAGTAATGTAATAAAGGCAAAATAAATTAAATCTAATGTCACAATTCACTAATTTAATTTAAAAATTGATACAATTTAAAAATTTTATTCTTTTATGATCAATTCATAAGCAACCATGTACGACAGAAAATGAATAGTAATATTTTGAGTAGAATATACGTAAGATTTCATTTGACAACATTGATTAAAATTGCATATCAAAACAAAATTTTACCAAAACTCACCATCACTGGTACGAAGAACCAATCTAAAAGAGATGAAAATTTATTCATTCTAATGAATTTATTATATTACCATTCACACATAGAATGGCTATTATTTTCTCTTTGAAATCCATAATATATATTTAATTATTAAGTACAAATACAAGTTTTGAGTGCAGGGAAGAGAGGGACATCCACGCATTTTTGGCTCTTCTTGTATTGAGGTGGACAAATGGTTTTGCAATCCTTATCAGTTTTACAGCTACTTGTAAATTCAACTAATGAAGACTCTGAATTGGGTACGCACCAACATTGGTTACTCGCGCAGCCACCAAACAATGGAAGACACTTTTTTCTACACTGGAGTGGATCACAGAGTTCCATGCTTCCATCAGGAGCAATTGTGGATGCACCTAAGATGTTTATTATAATATTTATTAGTTAGATACTATTGAGAGAGAGAGAGAGAGAGAGAGAGGAGTCTTACTTGATAGTGATACCACAGCAGCTAAAAGGGTGACCGTGAGAAAAAACTTCAATGAAACTTTCTCCATAGCTAACCAAGTAATAAGATCTTAAATTCTTTTGATTATAGATATCAAAGATGATTTGAATATGACTGTGACGAGCTTTATAAATAATAAATAACAAGTTGTCTTTACAATATTATAATCAATAGTAAATCAGTATTTTTAGGAAATTTAATTATAAAACTTAATCTAATTTGATTGTAAATGTAAATTTAATTACGAAAAAAGGTAATTATGAAATTAAAAATTTAATTGCAAATAAGCTAATTTGATTGTAATTTTAATGGGAAAAATCTAGTTCCAAATTTAGTAAATTTAATTACAAAAAAGGTAATTCAATTTTAGAAAAGTAGATTTAATTGTTTAAAACTAATCTAATCACACACAAGCTAATTTAATAGAAAAAAGGGAGGGGGTTTGAGCAAAATGAAGAAACCTAATTTGGAAGCATAGTCTTGGCTCCGACCTCCTTCACTTCCTCCATTCTTATTCAGCTAAGGCAGGGCGATCAACTAATTGCGCGCACCGGAAGAATATTATCAGCAAAATTTTGCAGTTCTATAATTGCAAAAGCGAAGCACATGAAGCAGCATAATTAATCACAACAGCATCCAGGGGTGAAGCCACCTATTTACCCCACCCCCCAAAAAAGACTTTTGAATTTTTTTTAATAAAATTTTCACTTAAACTTTGTGAACCAAAAAGAAAAAAAGGTTGTGATCCCTACAAATATTTAAAATAATAGAACTTTTATATTTTAAAAGTTTAAAACAATATTATATTTGATAATTGGGTTTTGTGGGATCTAGCCAAGATACCTAAATTTAAAATATATGTATATGTATATATATATATGATACAAAATTTAAAAGAACATATTAGTATTTTTATCTTTTTAAAAATGATATTTTTATTCTCTATACCTATCCATCAATTGTCCCTCGGGGAAGAAAAAGTTGGCTATTATAATGATGATATTTTGTCTATACGATTTAAATATGTTAAATATTCTATCAGTTATATTAAATAAATATGTTACTCTCTATTTTTGATAAACGCAATAGTCAATGAATACCGTTTATCGTTAGAGTTAGGGTTTGAAATCTATATATAGTGACTTTCTTTTCAATAAAAGTTTAACCTTAATTTAATAAAAATATAGAGTTTTTCTTTAACTTAAATTTTTTTATCGGCTTTTTTCTCCGGTGACTTTTGGTTTTCTTTGTTTTTTTATTCAAAAATTCAAAGAGACAGACAAAAATTTAATTATGAGAGAAAGACAATTGATTTCTTTTTTAAGAAAAAAGTTACTGACGATTTAAATAAAAACATAATTTCAAAAAATCATGGTTTTTCTCTTGATTAAGAGCAATCTTCACCGCAGAACAAATGCCTTCTATTTCTTGGGAACGTGATTCAAGCCTTTGTTCACAAATATCAGAATTTTTCGTTAATCAATGTGATGAAATTTGGTGAACTTATATTAAATTTGGTCCATACTAACCTAAATTTTCTGAATTTCCATCTTTCGGTTTAGTGAATCTTCCACCTTGATTTCAATCATCTTCATATAAAGCACATTCTAATGGTTAGAGTATTCATGCTATATTTTATTTATCTTGTTATTTATTTAGTAGCGAAATTGGTGCACGTCATAATTTTGAAGACGAGATGGAAAATGAGTATCTTATGGATAGTTTAGTCATTTATATTATAAAAGAAATTGTTATTGTTTTTAATTTAGAATCGATTATAGTTGAATTTGATTAAATGAAGAAGTGTAGAGTACAATTTTCATAAATTATTTATTTCTTGTATATGTATTAGAATTATGCAAAATTTTTAATATATTTTTTATTTTATAATTTCTATTAATTATTATTTTATAGCCCCCCTAAGAAGAACTTTCTGGCTCCGCCCCTGACCGCATCTTCTTTGTCAATTATACTATGCATTTTTCAATTTAGGGTCTCAAATAATAATTTTCAGAGTTTATATAATATGTTAAAATTTTTTGAAATTCTGTCTCCCTTAGTCTCTTTCCATGAAATCTTGTCTTTGTATTAATCTCTTAAATATATATTATGGACTTGTAGTAGAAACCAATAACCATTATCTCTTAAATAAATATTAAGTACATAATATATTCAATTTTTAGTGATTATAATTTATTTAATAATTTAACATAAATATTACTTCCCATTATGTAGTTTTAAGTTAGCTGTAATCGTTGATCAACCGAAAAAACACAACTATTCATTGGGGTGTATAATTTTTTTTTTTAAATAAATCAATAAAGAGAGTTGAAATTCTTTAAATTGCATCTACTATGGACTGTTATGATTAGTTTAATACAAATCAATAGTTTATTTCTTCAATCGGTCTATTAAACATGCAGAATGACAGGCCCTCCCCCGGCCCTCATAAAGCTTTGAAAATTTCACCGAATCACTTTATCATTTCATAAAATTTTCCATCGAGTCCCTTTTATATCATAAGGCCTACTCAAAGTTTTCACCGCACTCCCACTATATGCTACCGATAATAATGCATGGGCCTCCTATGCTCACTTGTCTGCCGCACTAAGGATGAACGGATATGAGTTGAGAAAGATATCAACACATGGTGACACAAAAAAATTATTAAAAAAATAGACTACCATGGGCAGCAAAATATCGTGTTTTGCCCGTCAAGCGTTGTGTTGGCATCAGATTGGGCTGCCAATTGTGAGAAAAAAAAATATATTATTAATACATAAAAAATGGCAATTTATACAACATAACCCCTTGATTTTTTTTTTCTTTTTTTAATAACCAACCGGTATTTAACTAATCTGGACCAAGTATTGTCAGACCCAGTTTGGAAGAGCTTTTCTATGTAATCTTTTTCATTTTTAAATTTTAAATTTAAAAATTGATCAAGATTCTTAGTACTCTTACCCACTTGGTACATAACTACTTGATGTTGCTTTATTTTCTAATAGACATGCAGAAGGGATAATTTTCATTCTTACATGCCTAAAACCATGCTATATTTATATCCTGCTGTTGCTTCATTTTCTACTTTTACAAATCTTCGTAACCAAGAACCAGCTTTTATAGGGAAACAATTATTGTTGGGTCCATATGGAATTACCTCGAGGGTGGCAATTTGTAAACATATACTAATAGATGTTTTACCATTGTTGGCTATGGTATTTATGGAATTGACAGAAAAGTTATCATTGTTTTGGATTAATGGGATGTTAATACATATTAGAGTTGAGTCATAGCTCAACTGACACAATTCCCTCTTTATTTATAATGTTCTCAAGTTTGAGTTTTCTTGTATAAAAAAAAACACAATAGAGTTTTGATTTGAGATCTTATTAATTGAAGGGTTGCGTGTTATTTTTCAAGTAAACATCACTTAATTACTAAAATTAATTCGTATAAACACAGCACCACAAAGGCGGCAAAGATTAAAACTCGCTTCATTTCCTTTAATATTTTATGTCCCATTTAAAAATGAGACTAATTATATTATCCAATAAAATATTTTTTAAAAATCAAAATAATGCAATTGTTAATATTGTAAGGACTAGGACATCTTTTGACACGATCCTCCTTCATCAGTTTCACAAGGAATTCCTTCCCCCCATTCAAGTCCCTTTCTTGTTTCTTCAGAAATGAAACACGACACACAACTGTGATGCATTGTTAAAATATTATGAGAAATAGTTTAAATGAAACTTCTCCGTAGCTAACGAAAGTAGGTTAGATTCAGAATAAATATTAAAAATGATTTGATTGCGATGTTGTAGATGCAGCTTTATAAAGGTTAAACTATTGAAAACCTAATTAATCTACTCAGTTTTAAAATTATTGTGAGTAGTATTTTATTTTAATAAAATATGTCATTGTTGACTCTAAAATAGATATAATAGAAGCCAAAGAAACAAAAGAAAGCCCCTTCGTTATGATCTCTCACCATGAAAAATTATCATTATCCTCGTGATTACAAAAAAAAAAAAAAAAAAAAAAGCTCAAATTGATACATGCGTACATACAGGTTGGTGAGATTTGATCGATGGAAATTGGTCAAGTAATAAATGCGGATAATAAAGAAATTTTTTATTATTAAATGGAGTCGAAGCTTGACCAAGATTTTCATATTTGAATTAATTTACTTAATTAGGAGTGTACAACAGTACAAGCAAAGCAACCAGAACTTCAGTACTACTCTCTTAAAAATATATATTTTGGACGTGTAAGGGAAACTAATAACCATTAACTCCTTTCCGATGAGAGATATTGAATGGTGATCTAATACATTTATACAGAGAATGCATTTCCGACTCCTTTTGGTGGTGGTGCTGCTGCTTTGTATGGCTTTGAAAAAAGATGATTTCCCCCCCCTGTAATAATAAGTCTAATCATTACCACTAATTGTCGTGTACACCAATCAAAAAGAATGGTAACTCACTCGTAACTCTTTATGTGAGTTGAAAACCTCCATAGTCTTATTTCAAAGGATTGAACTTTAGTTCTTGAAAATAGAGAGGTGTAGTTCCAATCAATTGAATTGGTATTCAGATTCCATAAATTGAAATTTGTTAATGTTTATTCTTGTGTAGTCTCTTAATCAATGTTGTTAGATGAAAAATTTGCAACATATATGTATTTAAGTAATTTTTGTATCAAAATATATTCAGTTTTTAGTAATAGTAATTTATTTAATAATTTTACAAAAAAAATATTACTTATCATAGTGTCCTTTTAAATCCACAGACATCTCCATCCACTAAAAAAAATTGTATATATTTTACTCAAAACACTACTATATTCATCAGGGTGGTATAAGTTTTTTAAATAAATCAATAAAAAGATTTGAAATTCTTTAAATTATATCAATTATCGACTGTTATGATTAGTTTAATACAAAATCAATAGTTTATTTCTTCTGCCGGTCTGATAGATATGGAGAACATCAAATTCCTTTAAATTAAATGGTCGGCTACTCTATTCTTTAAAATTCGAGATCTTGAGTTTGAATCCTGGGAATGATGAAAAAGGATTTGAAAGAGTTAACCCCTAAAATGGTCCCCACAATATTCGAATCGAATTAATTAGATAAAATCCGAATACCGATAATAAAAACCAAAAAAAAAAAAAATAGAACATGAAGAATGACAACCCTCTCCCGGCCCCATAAAGTTTTGAAAATTTCATAAAATCCCTTTATTGTTATTATTTTTTTAAGTTGTTATGATTAGTTTAATGCAAAATTTGTTATTTCTATTTAAACACCAAACACATCAAGAACTATATATATATTATTTAACAAAGTCATGCAAAGCAACGGTACAAAAAATAATTGGAGATTTTTTTCACTTTAATAAATTTATTACAGCAATATTTATTATTTCTCTTATTTAAAAAGAAGAGAATGATTATTATTTTCTCTTTAAAGTTCATAATATATATTTAATTATCAAATATAAACACATGCAAGAGAGGTGGGAATAGTAATATTCTTTTATGATCAATTTCTAGGCTACCATATCAGCCGAAAATGAATGGTAATATTTTGAGTAAAATATACGTAGAATTTTCTCACCATTTATTAGAATTGCATATCAAAATAAAAATTTAGCAAAACTCACCATTAGTGGTATGAAAAGCCAATTCCTAAAAAAAGAGATGAAAATTTATTCACTTTAATGAATTTGTTACATCTCCATTCATTTGGAGAATGGTTGTTATTTTCTCTTTGAAATCCAATAATATATATTTAATTACTAAGTACAAATACAAGTTTTGAGTGCGGGGAAGAGAGGGACATTTACGCATTTTTGGCTCTTCTTGTATTGAGGTGGACAAATGGTTTTGCAATCCTTATCAGTTTTACAACTACTTGTAAATTGAACTTGTGAAGACTCCGGATTGGGTACGCACCAACATTGATTACTCGCGCAGCCACCAAACAATGGAAGACACTTTTTTCTACATTGGAGCGGATCACAAAGTTCCATTCTTCCATCGGAAGCAATTGTGGGAGCAATTGTGGATGCACCTATGATATTTATTAGTTAGATACCATTGAGAGAGAGAGAGAAAGAGAGGGGGGGGGGAGGGAGAGAGAGAGGAGTCTTACTTGATAGTGATACTATGGCTAAAAGAGCGACGATGAGAAAAAACTTCAATGAAACTTTCTCCATAGCTAACCAAGTAATAAGATGTTAAATTCTTTTGATAATATATATTGAAGATAATTTGAATGTGACTATGACGAGCTTTATAAATAATAAATAACAAGTGATCTTTACGATATTATAATCGATATTATAATCAATATTTTTAGGAAATTTAATTATAAAAGTTATTCTAATTTGATTGTAAATGTAAATTTAATTCAGAAAAAAGGTAATTGTAAAAATAGAAAATTTAATTGCAAAAAAGCTAATTTAATTGTAGTTTTAATGGGAAAAATCTAATTGCAACTTTAGTAAATTTAATTACAAAAAAGGTAATTCAATTTTAGAATAGTAGATTTAATTGTTTAAGGCTAATCTAATCACAAACAAGCCAATTTAATAGAAACAGGGAGGAGGTTTGAGCAAAATGAAGAAACCAAATTTGGAAGCATAGTCTTGGCTCCGACCTCCTTCACTTCCTCTATTCTAACTCAGCTAAAGCAAGGTAATCAACTAGCTGCATGCACCGGAAGAATATTATCAAAAACAAAGCGAATGAAGCAACAAAATTAATCACAACTGCATCTTCATTGTCAATTATACCATGCATTCTTCAATTAGGGTCTCAAATAATAATTTTCAGAGTTTATATAATATGTTAAGATTTTTCAAAATTTTGTCTCCCTTAGTCTCCTTTCATGCCTTTAATGAAATCTTATCTTTGTATTAATCTCTTAAAAATATATTATGGACTTGAAGTAGAAACTAATAACCATTATCTCTTAAATATATATATATTTATGTACATAATATATTCAATTTTTTGTGATAAAAATTTTTTAATAATTTGACATGAAATATTACTTCCCGTTATGTAGTTTTAAATTCATATTTATCGTAATCAACCGGAAAACAAATTACATATATTTTACTCAAAACACGACTATTCATTAGGGTGTATAATTTTTTAAAAAATAAAAAATAAATCAATAAAAAGAGTTGAAATTCTTTCAATTGTATCAATTAGGGACCGTTGTGATTATTTTAATAACAAATCAATAGTTTATTTCTTTAAGCAGTCTAACACACATGCAGAATGACATTGACAGGCCCTCCCCCGCCCCCATGAAGTTTTGAAAATTTCACCGAATCCCCATATCATTTCATGAATTTTCAATTGAGTCCATTTTATTTCATATGGCCCGCTCAAAGTTTTTATGATTTTCGACCCACTCCTACCATATGCTACCCACAATCATGCATGGGTCTCCAATACTCGCTTGTCTGATCTGCCGCACAAAGGATAAACGGATATGACTTGAGTAAGATTTTAACATCTAGTGACACAAAAAATTATTTAAAAAAAAACATATATATTACTCTAGGTAACAAGATATCATGTTTTGACCAAACTTTTAATAGATGTAGTGGTAGAACATTATACTCTCTTATTGAATTCTAGTGAAAGAAGAAATCAGATTTGGGAGAGCATTAATAATTCATTAGGGTGGTATAAGATTTTTAAATAAATCAATAAAAAGAGTTGAAATTCTTTAAATTGTATCGATTGTCAACTGTTATGATTAGTTTAATACAAAATCAATATTCTATCGGTCTGATGGACGTGAAGAATGGCAGGCCATCCCCCACGCCCCCATAAAATTTTCAAAATCTCACAATCCCTTTATTATTATTATTTTAAGTTGTTAACACCAAACACTTTTCAAATATTTTAAAAAATTGAACGAATACAATTTTCAAGAACTATATATATATTATTTAAGAAAGTCATGCACATCAACGGCACAAAAAATAATTGGACACTTTTTTCACTTTAATTAATTTATTACAGCAACTTCTATTATTTCTCTTATTTAAAAAGAAAAGAATGTTATTATTTTCTTTTTAATTAAAGTTCATAATATATATTTAACTATGAAATACAAAAACAAATTTTGAAGCGCCGCAAGGGAGGAAGGGGAGGGAGGAATTTTTGGACCTTGGACAATTGAGGTGGACAAATGATTTTACTATCCTTATCACTTTCTTCTTACTATTTCAACATCTGGAGAGTTTGGATGGGGAGTTGAAGCTATTGAGGTTGCACCTGTGATTTATATTACAATATTTATACTACTGAGAGAGTGAGAGAGTGAGAGAGAGAGAGAGAGAGAGAGAGAGAGAGAGAGAGAGAGAGAGAGAGGAGTCTTACCTGATACCATGAACAAAGGAGAAAGTATGAGTAATGATTTGAAAGAAATTTTCTCCATAGCTAAGTAAATAAGAGGTTACTTAGATTCCAAATTTAGTAAATTTAATTACAAAAAAGGTAATTCAATTTTAGAATAGTAGATTTAATTGTTTAAAACTAATCTAATCACAAACAAGCTAATTTAATAGAAAAAAGGGAGGGGGTTTGAGCAAAATGAAGAAACCTAATTTGGAAGCATAGTCTTGGCTCCGACCTCCTTCACTTCCTCCATTCTTATTCAGCTAAAGCAAGGTAATCAACTAATTGCGCGCACCGGAAGAATATTATCAGCAAAATTTTGCAGTTCTATAATTGCAAAAGCGAAGCACATGAAGCAGCATAATTAATCACAACAGCATCCAGGGTTGAAGCCACCTATTTACCCCACCCCCCAAAAAAGACTTTTGAATTTTTTTTAATAAAATTTTCACTTAAACTTTGTGAACCAAAAAGGAAAAAAGGTTCTGATCGCTCCAAATATTTAAAATAATAGAACTTTTATATTTTAAAAGTTTAAAACAATATTATATTTGATAATTGGGTTTTGTGGGATCTAGCCAAGATACCCTACATTTAAAATATATGTATATGTATATATATAAATATATGATACACAATTTAAAAGAACATATTATTATTTTTTATTTGTCTAAAATTAATATTTTTATTTTCTATATCTATCCATCAATTATCCCTTGGGAAAGAAAAAGTTGACTCTTGTAATGACAATATTTTGTCAATATGATTTAATATATATTAAATATTCTATCAGTTATATTAAATAATTACTTTGTTCACTGTTTTTGATAAACCAAATGGTCAGTGAATCATCCACCTCAATTTCCTTCATCTTGATATAAAGCACATTTTAGTTGGTTAGAGGATTCATGCTATATTTTATTTATCTTGTTATTTATTTAGTAGCGAAATTGGGGCATGTCATAATTTTGAAGACAATACGAAAAATGAGTATCTTGTGGATAGTTAAGTCATTTATATTAAAAAAGAAATTGCTATTGTTTTTAGTTTAAAATCGATTACAGATGAATTTGATTAAATGAAGAAATGTAGAGTAAAATTTTCGTAAATTATTTATTTTTTGTATTTTTATTAAAATTATGCAAAATTTTAATATATTTTTATTTTATAATTTCTATTAATTATTATTTTATAGCCACCTAAGAAGAACTTTCTGCTCTGCCCTGCGTCTTCGTTGTCAATTATACTATGCATTTTTAAATTTAGGATCTCAAATAATAATTTTCAGAGTTTATATAATAAGTTAAAATTTTTTGGAATTCTTTCCCCTTAGTCTCCTTCCATGAAATCTTGTCTTTGTATTAATCTCTTAAATATACATTTTGGACTTGTAGTAGAAACTCATAACCATTATCTCTTAAATAAATCTTATGTTCAAAATATATTCAATTTTTAGTGATTATAGTTTATTTAATAATTTAACATGAAATATTACTTCCCATTATGTAGTTTTAAGTTCGTCGTGATCAACCAAAAAAACACAACTATTCATTGGGGTGTATAATTTTTTATTTAAAATAATCATTAAAGAGAGTTGAAATTCTTCAAATTGCATCTACTATGGACTGTTATTATTAGTTTAATACAAATCAATAGTGTATTTCTTCAATCAAGTCTATTAAACACGCAGAACGACAGGACCTCCCCCGGGCCCCCATAAAGTTTGAAAATTTCACCGAATCGCTTTATCACTTCATACAATTTCCATCGAGTCCCTTTTATATCATATGGCCTACTCAAAGATTTCACCTCACTCCCACTATATGCTACCGATAAGAATGCATGGGCCTCCTATGCTCTCTTGTCTGCCGCACTAACGATGAACGGATATGAGTTGAGAAACATATCAACATACAGTGACACAAAAAATTATTAAAAAAATAGACTACCATAGGTAGCAAAATATCGTGTTTTGCCCGTCAATAGTGGTGTTGGCATCAGATTGGGCAGCCAATTGTGAGAAAAAATTATATTATTAATACATTAAAAATGGTTAACCCCTCAGGTTTTTTTTTTTTAATAACTAATCGGTATTCAACTAATTTGATACAAATATTGTTAAACCTCCCGATGAAAATTTTTTATTTCTAAATTTAAAATCTAAAAATTGATTAAGGTGTTTAGTACTTTTACCCATTAATTCGACCATCGGTCGGCACATAACTACTTGATGTTGCTTCATTTTCTAATAGACATGCAAGATAGATAATTTTTTTTTTTTTGTATCATGTCTTGAATACCGTCCGATATCTAGAATTTTGTTTCGACTAATTCGAATCGACCGCTGTAGTGGCTCCTTTCGAAGGACGAATCTTCTAACAGAAAACACTCTATACATATAAGGGTCCAATACTCCTAACGAGAGTCAAATCTCGATTATGTTTAATAATATTTAACCCCAAATTCAATTGAGTCAAACTCACGTATATGCCTAAAACCATACGATATTTATATCCGGCCGTTGCTTCATTTTCTACTTTTTCAAATCTTCGTAACCAAGAACCCGCTTTTATAGGGAAGCAATTATTGTTGGGTCCATAAGGAATTACCTCCAGGGTGGCAATTTGGAAACATATACTAATAGATGTTTTACCATTGTTGGCTATGGTATTTATGGAATTGACAGAAAAGTTGTCATTGTTTTGGATTAATGGAATATTAATACATATTAGAGTTGGGTCGCTTAACCGACACTATTCCCTTTTTATTTAAAAGGTCTCAAATTTGAATTTTCTTATACATATTAGAGTTTTGATTTGAGATCTTATTAATAGAAGGCCTGCGTGCTGGTTTTCAAGTAAACGTCACTTAATTACTAAAATTAATTGGTATAAACACTGCACCACTGAGGCGGCAAAGATTAAAACTCGCTTCATTTCCTTTTATATTTTATGTCCCATTTAAAAATGAGACTAATTATATTAACCAATAATATATTTTTTTAAAAAATCACAATAATGCAATTGTTAATATTGTAGGGACTAGGACATCTTTCGACACGATCCTCCTTCATCAGTTTCACAGGGAATCCCTTCCACCTATTTGAGTCCCTTTCTTGTTTGTTCAGAAATGAAAGACGATACACCTGTGATGCATTGTTAAAATATTATGAGAACTGATTTAAAAGAAACTTTCTCCATAGCTAACTAAAGTAGGTTAGATTCAGAATGAATATTAAAAATGATTTGATTACAATGTTGTAGATGCAGCTTTGTAAAGGATAAACTATTGTTTTTTTTTATACAATTGGATATCAATCGATATCCGGAGTTTTATCCTAATTAATCCGAATTAATCGTTATAGTAGTTTCTTTTAGAGGGTGGGTCTCTCAACAGGAAATACTCCATACACATGAGGAGTTAATCTTTCTAATGGGAGTCAAACTTCAATCATATTTAAAAATATTCAATTCCACGTTTAATTAAATCAACTCACGTAATAGGATAAACTATTGTAAAACCTAATTAATCTTCTTATTTTTAAAATGCATAATATTTTTTAAAATAATTGTGAGTAGTATTTTATTTTAATAAAATATGTCATTGTTGACTCTAAAATAGATATGATAGAAGGCCAAGAAACAAAAGAAAGCCCCTTCATCACGATCTCTCACCATGAAAAATTATCATCATCCTCGAGATTAACAAAAAAAAAAAAAAACGTCAAATTGAAACATACGTACATACAGGTTCGTGAGATTTGATTGATGGAAATGGGTCAAGTAGTAAATGCGGATAATAAAGAAATTTTTTATTATTAAATGGAGTCGGAGCTTGACCAAGATTTTCGTATTTGAATTAATTTACTTCATTAGGAGTGTACAACAGTACAAGCAAAGCAACCAGTACTAATCTCCTAAATAACCATTAACTCCTTTCAAATGAGAGATATTGAATGGTGATCTAATACATTTATACAGAGAATGCATTTCCGACTCCTTTTGGTGGTGGTGGTGCTGCTTTGTATGGCTTTGACGGAAGATGATCTTTCCCCCCTTGTAATAATAAGTCTAATCATTACCACTAATTGTCGTGTACACCAATAAAAAAGAACAGTAACTCACTCGAACTCTTTATGTGAGTTGAAAACCTCCATGGTCCAATTTCAAAGGATTGAACTTTAGTTATTGAAAATAGAGAGAGGTGTAGTTCCTATCAATTGAATTGGCATTTAGATCCCGTAAATTGAAATTTGTTAATGTTTATTCTTGTGTAGTCTGTTAATCAATGTTGTTAGATGAAAATTTAGCTTTAAGTCATTTTTCTATCAAAATATATTCAGTTTTTGGTGATTGTAATTTATTTAATAAATTTACAAAAAATATTACCTATCATGGTGTAGTTATAAATCCACAGGCATCTCCATCCACTAAAAAAAATTGTATATATTTTACTCAAAACACTATTATATTTACCAGGATGGTATAAGTTTTTTAAATAAATCTATAAAAATAGTTGAAATTCTTTAAATTGTATCAATTATCGACTGTTATGATTAGTTTAATACAAAATCAATAGTTTATTTCTTTTTTTTTGGTGATAATAGTTTATTTCTTCTGTCGGTCTGATAGACATGAAGAACGACAGGCCCTCCCCGGCCCCTTAAAGTTATGATTATTTAAGCTGTTATGATTAGTGTAATACAAAATTTGTTATTTCTATTTAAACACCAAACACATCAAGAACTATATATATATTATTTAACAAAGTCATGCAAAGCAGCGGCACAAAAAATAATTGGAGATTTTTTTCACTTTAATAAATTTATTACAGCAATATTTATTATTTCTCTTATTTAAAAAGAAGAGAATGATTATTATTTTCTCTTTAAAGTTCATAATATATATATTTAATTATCAAATATAAACACATGCAAGAGAGGTGGGAATAGTAATATTCTTTTATGATCAATTTATAGGCTACCATATACAGCCGAAAATGAATGGTAATATTTTGAGTAGAATATACGTAGAATTTTCTCACCATTTATTAGAATTGCATATCAAAATAAAAATTTAGCAAAACTCACCATTAGTGGTATGAAAAGCCAATTCCTAAAAAAAGAGATGAAAATTTATTCACTTTAATGAATTTGTTACATCTCCATTCATTTGGAGAATGGTTGTTATTTTCTTTTTGAAATCCAATAATATATATTTAATTACTAAGTACAAATACAAGTTTTGAGTGCAGGGAAGAGAGGGACATTTACGCATTTTTGGCTCTTCTTGTATTGAGGTGGACAAATGGTTTTGCAATCCTTATCAGTTTTACAGCTACTTGTAAATTGAACTTGTGAAGACTCCGGATTGGGTACGCACCAACATTGATTACTCGCGCAGCCTCCAAACAATGGAAGACACTTTTTTCTACATTGGAGCGGATCACAAAGTTCCATTCTTCCATCGGAAGCAATTGTGGATGCACCTATAATATTTATTAGTTAGATACCATTCAAAGAGAGAGAGAGAGAGGGGGGGAGGGAGAGAGAGAGAGGAGTCTTACTTGATAGTGATACTATGGCCAAAAGAGCGACCATGAGAAAAAACTTCAATGAAACTTTCTCCATAGCTAACCAAGTAAATAAGATGTTAAATTCTTTTGATAATATATATTGAAGATAATTTGAATGTGACTATGATGAGCTTTATAAATAATAAATAACAAGTGATCTTTACGATATTATAATCAATATTAAATCAGTATTTTTAGGAAATTTAATTATAAAAGTTAATCTAATTTGATTGTAAATGTAAATTTAATTCAGAAAAAAAGATAATTGTAAAATTAGAAAATTTAATTGCAAAAAAGCTAATTTAATTGTAGTTTTAATGGGAAAAATCTAATTGCAAATTTAGTAAATTTAATTACAAAAAAGGTAATTCAATTTTAGAATAGTAGATTTAATTGTTTAAGAGTAATCTAATCACAAACAAGCCAATTTAATAGAAACAGGGAGGGGGTTTGAGCAAAATGAAGAAACCTAATTTGGAAGCATAGTCTTGGCTCCGACCTCCTTCACTTCCTCTATTCTTACTCAGCTAAAGCAAGGTAATCAACTAGCTGCATGCACCGGAAGAATATTATCAAAAACAAAGCGAATGAAGCAACAAAATTAATCACAACTGCATCTTCATTGTCAATTATACCATGCATTCTTCAATTAGGGTCTCAAATAATAATTTTCAGAGTTTATATAATATGTTAAGATTTTTCAAAATTTTGTCTCCCTTAGTCTCCTTTCATGCCTTTAATGAAATCTTATCTTTGTATATAATCTCTTAAATATATATTATGGACTTGAAGTAGAAACTAATAACCATTATCTCTTAAATATATATATTTATGTACATAATATATTCAATTTTTTGTGATTATAATTTATTTAATAATTTGACATGAAATATTACTTCCCGTTATGTAGTTTTAAATTCATAGTTATCGTAATCAACTGGAAAACAAATAATATATATTTTACTCAAAACACGACTATTCATTAGGGTGTATAATTTTTTAAAAAAGATAAATAAATCAATAAAAAGAGTTGAAATTCTTTCAATTGTATCAATTAGGGACCGTTGTGATTATTTTAATAACAAATCAATAGTTTATTTCTTTAACCAGTCTAATATACATGCAGAATGACAGCCCTCCCCCGGCCCCCATAAAGTTTTGAAAATTTCACCGAATCCCTTTATCATTTCATAAAATTTTCAATTGAGTCCATTTTATATCATATGGCCGGCTCAAAGTTTTCATATTTTTCAACCCACATAATAATGCGGGGGCCTCCTGTACTCGCTTGTCTGATCTGCCGCGCTAAGGATAAACGGATATGACTTGAGTAAGATATTAACATCTAGTGACACAAAAAATTATTAAATATATATATATTACTATTGGAAACGAAATATCATGTTTTGACCAAACTTTCAATGGATGCGGTGATGAGACATTACACTTGTTTAATCATAAGTTTTAAATTTGAGTTACGGGAATGGAGAAATGAGATTTAAGAGAACTAATCTCTTAATGAGTTTACAGTATTTGAGTCATATTAGTCAGATAAAATCCTAATATTGATCGATGATAAAAATATCTACTTACACAAAATATATATATATCATGTTTTGCTCATCAAAAGTCGCGTTGGCATCAGATTGGACGGCCAATTGTGAATGGAATATTAAAAATATTAACCATAAAAAAGTTGTCAATGTTCAGGTTTATTGGATTAATGGAATGGTTTATACACATTAGAGTTTTGATTTTCCGTGCTCTTTTTCAAATAAAGATAACTTATTAAAATTAATTAGTATAAACGCAACACCCCACCACTTAGGCTGCCAAGATTAATATTTACTTCATTTCCTTTAATATTTTATTACCTTTAAGAATGAGACTAATTATATTATCCAATAATATATTTTCTTTATATTGTAGGGAGGGACTGGGACATCTTTCGACAGTGCAATCCTCCCTCATCAGTTTCACTAAGCTAACTGCAAATGTAGTAAATTTAATTCCACAAATGCTAATATAATTGTAAAACCTAATTAATCTACTCTTTTTTATTGAGTTAATAGTTGTCTGCATGTTTATGTAGTTGATTTATTTATCATAATATTTAGGAGTTAATTGAGTAATATTAGGAATTAATGGAGTAATTGAGATATACTAGGACTTAATGGAGTAGTTGATTTATGCAGAGATCATGGGTGGCTACTTCTGTTATAGTGAGATTTATGTTATGTATTTGTCTCTATGAAGGGTTCAAAAGTTCGATAAAACATGAGAAGAGTAGAGAAGAAATAAAAAGGCCTTTTCATGGTACTATCTCTCTTTCTTTATATCCTTACAATGGTTTCAAAGGCTACAGATTAGTGAAAATACATGAGGGTGCAACAAATTTCTTTCATCTATTTTATTCGCCCAGTGGCTATACAGATATTCCAATTTTGTGCAAGCAGCCAACCCACCCAATGCCTACATAAAGGTTTCAAAAGTTATATATAAAAAATGAGAAGAGTAGAGAATTAAAAAAAAAAAAATTCTTGCACCATCTCTTTTCTCTTTTATATTATTACATTGTCCTGTCCTTACAATGATATCAGAGTCTGCATATTAGTGAAAATACGTAAAACAACAACAAATTTTTTTCATCTATTTTATTCACCCAATGGCTATAGATTCCAATTTTGTGCAAGCATCCATCCCACACTTTGATGGTCACCATGATCATTGGAGCACGCTAATGGAGAACTTCTTGAGTTCCAAGGAGTATTGGCAAGTTGTTGAATCTGGAGTACCAAAGCCAGCAGCCCAAGTAACGTTGTCAGGGACACAAAAAATAGAACCGGAAGCTAGAAAGCTAAAGGACCTTAATTCAAAAACTTATATTTTTCAGTCTATTGATTGTCCCATCTTGGAAACTATTCTTTCCAAAAAATAAAAACCTTTCAAGGATATTTAGGATTCTTTGAAGAATAAGTATCATGTCAGAGTGAAACGAGCACAACTTCAAGCATTAACAAAGAATTTTGAGGCATTGGCAATGAAGGATGGTGAACTGGTCACGAGCTATTGCGCAAGAAGATCAGCAACAAGATGCGGTTCCATGGCGAGAAGATGGACGACGCCACCATTGTGGAGAAGATTCTACACTTCCAGACAATAAAGTTTAATTAAGTTGGCTGCATAATTTAAATTGAATATTAACAAATATTAGTTTAAGAGAGAGATTGTTGAGTTAATAGTTGTTTGCACGTTTATTTAATTGTATCATAATATTTAGGAGTTAGTGAAATAATGATAGGAGTTAGCGGAGTAATTGAATTATGTTAGAAGTTAGTGGGGTAGTTGATTTAAGCAGAGATCATGCTATATAAAAGTTTCGATAGTCATATATAAAATGAGAAGAGAAGAGGAAAAAAAAGTTTTTTTCTATTACTATCTCTCATCTCCTTTATATTATTACTTTGTTCTATTCCTATATTTTTTAGATAAATTTAATTGAAAATATATCTAACGCAAATATAATAAATGTAATTGAGTAAAATCTAATTGCAAATTTAGTAGTCTTAATAGCAAAAGAAATAATTCAATTGTATAAGCTATTTGGTTCTTTTTTTTTTCCTTAATTTACTAACTCAAGCTTTTTAGTAAATTTATATGTAAAAGCTAATTTGATTGTAACTTAATTGGACAAAAAGAGCTAACTGCAAATTTTTTTTTAAATCTAATTGCAAAAAAGCAAATTTAATTGCAATTTTTTAAAACGTAGTCGGTAATTATTTATTTTTGCATTTTTAAAATCAAAATATCCTTTTATAACACTTGGATTTATGTACTTATTTATGCACAAGTAATACTTTAAATATTAGATATTTAATTTGGCCTATTGAGAGGATAGGGATTGCAACTTATTAATGTTGTGTAGAATTAAAAAAAAATGATTAATATGTTATTTATGGAATTAACTGAAACATTGTCATCGTTCAGGTTTATTGGATCAATGGAATGTTAATACACGATATTGATTTGAGATCTTATTAGTCGAAGAGTTGCGTGCTATTTTTCACTAAAGATGAGTTGCTAAAATTAATTAATATACACGGCAACAACATTAAAGTTTTTATCCTACTAAATGAGATTGGTTATATAAATCTTTTTATGTTATTTATTCTATTTCATATCGCATGTTTAGTTATATATATTTATTTTTTTTATATGATTATAATAATCGTGTTTTTATTTCACTAAGTGAAGTCGAGAATATAAATATTTTTACGTGATTATATTTTATCTTATATTATAATTTTATTTATATTTGGATAATTCATATCATATTTTATAATCGTTATTCAAATTTTCTTAAATCCCTTTCTTTCTCGGTTAACATGAGCACTTGTCAGAAGTCTTCTGCCGTCAAACTAGAGTCTCTAAAATTAAATAGCATAAATGGCAAAAAAAAATAATATAAGATGTGAAATGGAACACCACTTCCATGGGAAAGATGGCTGCTTGCTTCATTTCATCTGTTTATACTTGATTACATCACACTCTCGCATGTCTCATTTAAAAATAAGACTAATATATATTTTCAGTAACATTGTTATATAATGATATGCTACTTTTAAAAAGCACAATAACAATATTTCTGCCCATCAGAAGCAGTAACGCACTTCTTAATATTGTAGGGACTTGGACATCGCTCAACACAGTCATCATCAGTTTCGCAAGGAATTTCCTCTATTATAGCATTTGGATATTCTTGTATTATAGCATTTGGACTTTCTCCTAGTCCCTTTCCTGCTTCTCCAGAAATCCAACATGATACACCTGTGTGATGCATTATTAGAATTTAATAACCATTCTATTATTTAGAGAGAGAGAGAGAGAGAGAGAGAGAGAGAGAGAGAGAGGAAGCTTACGTGATAGTGACACTATAGCCAAAAGAGCAACAAGGAGAAATAATTTGATCGAAACTTTCTCCATAGCTAAGTGGGTAATAGAAGGTTAGATTCAGAATAGATATGAAAGATGATTTAGATTGGACTACACCACAGTCGTGGATAGAGGTTTATAAGTGATGGGCTATCAATCTTTACGATACCATAATCAATAATAAATTTAATTATAGAAAAGCTAACTCCAAATTTAGTGAATTTAATTACGTAAATGATAATACAAATGTAAAAGATAGTTAATCAAAGTCGTTTCCAACTTAGTAAATGAACTTTCTTAATTAGTAAATTTAATTTTAAAAGCTAATCTATCTACAAAAAAATTAATTTAATTGAAAATATATATGCATATATATATATATATATATATATATATATATATATATATTAATGCAAATTTAATAAATTTAATTGAGAAAATTTTAACTGCAAATTTTGTAAATTCAATTGTTAAAGCTAACTGATATAGTCTTTTGCAATTTATGACATCAGCTTTTTTTTGTAAATTTAATTTTAAAAGCTAATCTAACTTCAGAAAAGCTAATTTAATGGTAAAATTAATGCAAAAATAAATCCAATGCAACGTGAATAAAAAATAAATATATATAAGTGAGCAAGATTCAGTTTAATAAATGAACTTTTAAGAAGTGTAAAAGCTAATCTAAATGCAAGAAAAGCTAATTTAACTGAAAAATATATATAATTGCAAATTTAGTAAATTAATTTTTTTTTTAAAAAAAAGGCTAATTCAATTAGTCTAATAAACATGCAGAAGCCATGAATTTAAACTCACGTGGCGTCAATTTTTGTTCCCCTTATAATAGATTTAGATTTGAGTCTTGTCCTGATCCAAAAAAATAAAAAATAAACATGCAGAAAGACTGCCCCTCCCCCCAAGAAAAAAAAGTTTTGAATATTTCACCGAATCCCTTTAATTATTTCATGAAATTTACAAGTGAGTCCATTTTATATCCATTGTGCCTCTTAACACTTTTACGAACGTTTAGTATCTGTGTTGAAGCGGTGACCCAAATCCTACAATAATTTCGCCATATTTGTGTGGAGACATTCAACATTTGCTTGTGGATTCTTATTTTAATTAGTTGAAGAGTTTTAATTTATATTGAGATTTATTGGGTTATTTCTCAAAATATTGAGAGAATGGCAAAAAATCTAAAAAATATGGTGTGTTTTTTTTCTTCCAAAACTATTGAAATCGACTTTTAGGATATCGACTTTACGCTGCTCGGATAACACTACCCATTCACAAAAAAAAAAAAAAAAAAAAAAGAAAGTCAATTTCCTAGAAATTGATTTCAAAAGTAATATATTTATAAAAGCAAAAATTATATATATTTACAAAAAAGGAAAAATTACAAAAAGCAAATTATATATAATATTTACAAAATTATTAAAAAGGAAAAAAAGGAAAATTTTTGTTAAAAAAGGAATATATATTTACAAAAAGAAAAAATTACTAAAATAAATTTTCAATTAAAAATTTTTGGAAAAAAAAGGAAAGAAAACAAAAAACAAGAAAAAAGTAAATTTGGAAAATTATTAAAAGAAAGCAAAAATTTTTAAAGAAAAATATATATAAAAAGAAAAAAATTATTTAATGAAAACAAAAAGGCAATTTTTGAAAATTATTAAAATAAATTTTCCATTAAAAAATTTTGCAAAATAAAAGGAAAGAAGACAAAGCTCGACTCGAGCTCCTAGGATAGTTTGGTATCAAGTTTGGTTAGCTGAACCAAGAAAAAAAATCAAGTTTGGTTAGTTTGGTATCGAGCTTAAATTCAAGTTTAACTATATCGAGTTTGAAGGCTCGATAAACTCAATTAATTATATTTTTTAAAATATTTTTTATATGTAAAATTATATTTATAGATATATTATTTTGAATCTATTATCTAAAATTGATTAATTAAATAACATTATCCAATAATATTACTTAATAACATGAGCTCGAGCTCGAGCTCACCAATCCAATGCTTGAGCCGAACTCAGGTATCGATGTTATCCGACTTGACCCGATATTAACACTACCTGATTCAATCTGAGAGTCATAACACCCTTGATAAGAAGTGAGGAAGGAAATTGCCCTTCTTCACGATCTAATTACATATTGTCGTCCTAGAACCTTTTTATTTAGTTATTTTTCTTTTGCTCATTGATTTGTTAAAAAAAAATGAGATATAAGGTGCGAAGCAGGGGAAACGTTGACACCTGCCCTTTGTTTCTGAGGTCACGTTGTTAGAGGCACAATCTTTAGGGACAAAACTTAAAATTTTCTTTAATTTTGCCATCCATACCCTCAACATAAAAACATCTCCAAATACTAAATTTGGAGTTAGCTTTTGATTGCCCATCATTTATAATTTATAAAGCTATTTTTTTAATATATTTTCAGCACCGTCGTGGATAGAGCATTAATATATAAAAATATATTATTTTTATATTTTCAGCACCTGACAAAACTTAATTGATTAACTCCAAATTTAATATATTTTCAGCACCGTCGTGGATAGAGCATTAATATATATTTTCAATTAAGTTAGTTTTTTCAGCTATTTTTTTTTTTGGTACCATGTCTTGTACATCCTCGGTATTTTTTTTTTTAACTATACTAAT
This sequence comes from Dillenia suffruticosa, assembly GCA_033439265.1. NCBI lineage: Eukaryota > Viridiplantae > Streptophyta > Magnoliopsida > Dilleniales > Dilleniaceae > Dillenia > Dillenia suffruticosa. The sequence goes on along the minus strand of JAVTVX010000010.1, from coordinate 27,177,790 downwards.
TGATATTCGGAATCATATTTCGATTAATTTGATTCGAGACTTGTATAGCCCATTTAGGAACTCTCCTAATGTAGTCTGCTTATGCTTAAGTCGTTAGTCGAACTCGGGATCTTAGAAAATAAATTTAATATCATATCTCATTAAACCAACTGACTGTAGGTAATTAGATTCTGTTATAAGTCAAACATGGTTTCGCATGAGCCCAATTTAGTAACAAGGCTGGCCCAACCCAATCCAGCTGGCCTTACCCAATCCAACGAAATGCATAGCTGGATATGCAACAAGTCACAATCTTGGTCTGTTAACCCAATCCAGAGAGAAGGATGAATGGCGATACAAATCTTGTACCCTTATGACTCTAAAAGGACAGAGCCGTTTCGATAGCCTTTTTCTCGTTTGGGGGGGGGGGGGGGGGACATAAAAACAAAATACGAGTCATTAGACCAACTCTCTTAGTTCTGAGAGTGGAAGTTTTGATGCTATCTGGAGGAGACCAGAAGATGTGCATGTCTGGATTCTGCACGTGTCTAAAGTTTGCTAGGTGATCAATGCATTTGTTTCTTTTTCTACAAATAGACGAGATTGCTTGGATCCCCACTTTTTGCATAAGGTCTTTGCACTCCTTAATTGTAGAATTTGGGAGTCTCTCCATTAGGAACTTTGTGAAATTATTTTTCATGGCAAATTTTAGACCCGCTCTAATACATCAGAGTTCGGTTCTTAGACTGTATGCCTATGTCAATGGTGCATCCTATCCCGTCTACATGCGCCATCTCTAAAGAGCCCTCCAGAGGCGGACCAACATAAAGATAAGGATGGGTAATTGCATCCTCCCAACTTTCTAAAATTTAATTAGTATTTATAATCCATATTTATTTTATACCCACTTAATTATAATTTTGTCTCACTATCTTTTTTAAAACTCATTCATTTGACTAAATTTTATATAATCTTTTTTTAAAAATCTACCGCATAACAAAAATAAAATATGATATCACCGTCATATACTTTAAATCAATATAAAAAATATTTTGTAATCTTTAAAATTAAAAAAAAAATAAATAAATAAAATTTTAACCCTAAAAAATATTAATTTGATATTGATTTTCCTTTTCCCTCCCCTCCTTAACTTTCCCTCTCCTCTCCCTCTCGGCCTCTTTTCCCATCCATTTTGTTTTCTCCCTCTCATTTCCTTTTCGTCTTTTTTTTTTTTTTTTCTTTTCCATTTCCTCTGGCTCTCTACTACCTTTCTTTATTTCGTCATCTTTGGTTCTTTCTTTATATTTCATTCACTTGCCAAATATGGAAGCTCTATTTTTTAATTTGCTCTGATTAATCATTGAAACTGTTTTCAAATTAAAAAAATCTATTATTCGTTCTACCAAAATATTATGATTGAATTATTTTTGTTGATATTTTAGATTTTTAATATAATTTTATAATTTATATTTGTTATTCGAATAAATATTCTATAATTTTTTTGTATCCCTGCCTTTCGGTCTTAGGTCCGCCACCGGGTGGTAGCAGGGCGTTGGTTGGATTAAGCTTACCCATCCAAATCTACTACATGAAGAAACCAGGCTACATGCCCATTCTCACCCTCCTTGCAATTTCCTCTTTTAAATATGTATTATGTACTTGGAAGAGAAAATAATAACCTTCACTTCTTCTTAAAGGGATATATGAATTAATGCATTGGAAATACGGTGAAAGGTTTGATAAACACAAATCATAATGTTCTGTAAAAAAAAATCCATCTCAAAAGTAAATAAGCAAACATTCTAAGAAAAAACAAATTTTAAAATTTAGGAAAATAATGAGAGAGCAAGAGATTATATATAATCTAAGGTTTCAAACAAAAATAGGAAATAAATGTTAAAAACTAAAAGCTCTTATTTTAGAGTTTTAATAACACTAAACAACCAAATAGGTAGAAAATAATAAATAAAGCCAAAAAAAATCACCTTTTTTTTTTAGTAGCACCGAGGCGCTTCGAAAAAAAAAAAACCTCTTTTGCCGTATCCTATAATCTTAACTTGCCACAATTTAATTTTTATTTTTTAATTTTATCTAATTTTATTTATAATATTTATAATAAAAATAAAAAAATTCACGTAAAGTCAAAACATTATAGTTTTGTAACTCAATGCAAAATTTTAATAATTTTGCAAGAACGTAATTGCTATAAAACTATTTTAATGTCAGACAGAAACCCAAGGATGTGTTTGCCATGAAAACATAACTTGAGTGACACTTTTATTATATTTTTAAATATTAAAAACATATATGAAATTTTGAACACATAAATAAAGTGAAGATTTACTTCGAAAACACAACCCGTTTTATTTTATTACTTAGGCTCTAATCTTGTCTCTAAACTATTAATAAAAAAAAAAAAAAAAAAAAACAATTGCAGCATGGCATATTGAGCAGCAAGAGGATTGTTTTTGGGATTGAAAAGATAAAGTAAATAATTAAAAAATATAAATTGAATTTATAAAGGCTAAATTGTTTAATTATTTAAAAAGAACATTTTGTCTATTTAATATGCAAAAAGAAATTAAAAGCTTGTGTCAATAATAATTTTGAGCACTAATAATATTTATCTATTTATATTCTTCTCAGCGTCTAAATATAGAAAGAATTTCAAGGAAAACAAAAGAAGGCAAATACCAACCAAGTCAATGGCCCCAACGGATTTTCTTTTGATTAATCGAAAAACAATTAAACCGAGGAGACATGAAAATTTTAGTACAATATTAAGATTCATTTCCTGGATTAATTATAGAAGCAAGTACGGCATGCAACTCAGGTTAGATTTCCATTGCTCATAGTCACATGGGATAAGCTCAAATCCTATAGTCTTTTCGTTTTTATTTTTACTTTTTTAATTTGATTTCATTTGATTTGATTGTATATTTTTTTTTTATTAGAAAAAAAAAGAAAAATTCTATCACTCGAACTATGCCCCCGGCGTGTATTGGTTCTTGTGTCCCTTTCTCTCCTTGTCAAAGATTAGACTTTATGGGGTAGGGAGTCGGGGCCATCGACTCTCCCTCTCACCAGGAGAATCCAAATACTATTATCTTAAAAAAAGATTTAAACAAAACTTGTTTACCATTCACATATTTTTATAAGATCTTTCTCTCTTTCTCTTAATTATATTCTTTCCATGCCCCATACAGAAAATATTTACGTATAATATGCTAGCTATACCTACCATGCTAATTGCAAAATAGTAAGCGACAGTTCTATTTTAAATATTAATACTTGACTATCTAAAGACTAAAAAAAAAAATTCCAAGATCTTTTGTTATTATTGTTTAGGTTTTTGAGAATCATGAGTATCGATACTCAAAAATCCTATAAAACCATATTTTAAATATTAATCAATCTCCAATGGATTTTCTATAAACAAAATATTATTTATTAAATTTAATACTTAAACTTTAAGTTTAACTATAGATTTTCCGTAGTTTCTAAGTGACAAAAAGTCTTAAGAGGGCAAAATTAGGGTGTGAAAAAGATAATACTCCCTCTACCAGATAAGGTTTCGTGCTGCAATTGCCAACGGGTCAGACACCAGAGTTTGGCATCAATCAATATCACAAACTATGTTGTACCGCGTAAACTCAAATTCCACGGATTTGGAATTATTCAGACTCGTAGCTTTTTCCGGATGGAAAAAAAAATTGGTGTGATGTTTTTTCTCATTTTAAAGTCAATTTCTATTTTTACTTTTTAAATTTAATTAATAAATCTAATATTTTTATTTATTAGATCGATTATTCGTTAATCATATTAGTATAATATCAAAATCACCTTAATATTATCTTTCAAATTATTGTCAATCAAGTGGGTTTGACCCTCTCATGTGATGTTAGTATATCCAATCAAACTATTTTGATTGAAAATAATCTAAAAATAATTAAAATTAAAATTATTTATATTTTTAATATCGACTAAAACTTTATTAACAAAAATATCAATGTATTTATTTCTTTGAACACTAACGTAACTGTTCAACTCAAAGCAGTCATTTTGGAAATCTGCAGCTTGCCAGGCAAGCGCCATAACTTTAAACGTTCAGCTCTGTCAAGAATAGACCTCTGCATGTACGTGATTGAGTCATACGTCAGCAAACAAATTGGCCTGTCCAGAGTCGATGTACCGGGGATTAGTCTCAGAAGTAAGGAGGAGAATTCTGCCTCCTCTGGAAATTTGAAACAGGATTGAAATATCCATGTGGAACGTCTCTCTCTCGCATTGGAATTGAAGAGCAAAAAGTAACTATTTGGTAATCGCCACTCGCACTCTCCCCCCCCCCCCACCCCTCCCCATTAATAACCCCAAGTTACTCCTTTAATTTTTTCCTCAATCGTGCTTGTTGGGTTTTGTTTAATCTTTTCATTAAAAATCAACATGGGTAACTGTAATTTTGATTGTTTTGTAAACCCACTTCATTGGTTCTGGTTAAACTTTTTTCTTTTCAAATTTTGGGTCTTCATAAATCTGCTGCCATGGATTGAGTTTTTGAATTTTGGTGATGAGCATGTTGGAAGAAGCGGTTAAAAAGGAAAAGAGAGTCGCATATTAGTAGCTGTGGACTTTTTGGGGTTTTCTTCTTTTGTGGTTTTGCTCACCATTCAACGCTCATTTCTATACGTATTTTGATTAATCGGATGTCTCGTGTGGTATGCTGCTGTTTGTTGAAATCAATGGATCTTTGAGTCTCCAAGTTGAGAGTCAAATAGTCACGATTCTTCTTTTTTTAATCGTGTGATCTGAGTATCGAATCTGTGTGATCTAAATTTTAAATCTTTGTCTAACAAAAAAAAAAAATTATTAATTTTGCAACTCTTGTAAAATGACCATTTGCACTATTACGTAGCTGATTTAGCTCTTTTTATTGATTTGAGCGTCTTATTTTTTATATTTATATCAATCGATATTTAAAATTATATTTTAATTAATTTAATCCAAATTATTATTAAACTCTTTTTTTTTAAAAAAAACTCTTATAATATAGTATTTTTTATTCTTAATATTTGAATTTAAGTTTTAATTAATAGATTTCGTATTTTTTTATTAAATCAATCGATATTTATTTGACTCTCGCAAAATATTGGTTTAATTTTTTATTTTAGTAAGAGGTGGGGTAGGAGGGAGCAAGTTGCTAAATTTGCAAATCACTGACTAATTTTTGTTAGTTTCAAAAAAATACGAGGCAACTTGTCAAAGGGTAAACTGCAGGGAGTTTTTGCTTATTTCAAAAATACATGGGGAGTTTATATTAATGTTGCAAACCATAGAGGGATCATTTGTAATTTTCCTAAAATTTATGACCAAATTCGCTGGAAGGACAATTTATATGGATGGTTTAGACCGTAGTCCTATTCGTCGTGCGCTATAACGTGGGATATATTTATTTGGTACAATAGGGAGACATTTACAATTTATAAATTATTTTGCAGATTAGGATAAATTTATCTCTTTATTTAGATAGCGGGAGGAATTGAGAAAATTTATATATTTTTTTTATGTAAAAATAAAAATTTTAGAAATTACTTTTGGACCTATTTCAACTTGATTTGAGTTAAGTCTTATTTGGGATGGGCTCATATGTCTGTTTTATATTTTTATTAATAAAAATTAATATATTTTGTTATTTATCATATTACAAAAATAATTAATTTTTTTATTGTGGAGTACTAAAAAAATAAAACTCCTCAGAGGAGGGTTATATTAGATAATCAACCATACATAAAATTAATACAAAAATTTATAAATTATTAAGTATAGATGAAAATATTATATAAAACAGAGGATAATGATGTATAAATATTTATATCGTTTGATTCGAAATAAAAATATAATTATTATTATACAAAAAATAATTATGTATATGTATATATATATATATATATATATATATATATATATGAGGATAAAATATAAAATTGGTTTTATAAAATACATTCGTATAACTGATTTTACTTAGTATCCGTTTGGCTGAACTTTTTTTCGATTTATTTTCTCCTTTTAAGTAGAAGTAAAAATTAATTATTTAAAAAAAAGTTAAGAGTTGTTTGATTTTTTACTTTTGAAATAAAATAGTTAATTTTTTTTTATTTTTTTAGTTTTTTACTCTTGAAATAAGGTTAAAAGTTAAAAATTAATAAATATATATGAAATTTTGTATTATTTAAATAAAGATAATAATAGAATAAAAATAATTATATAAGGATATAAATAAAAAAAATATAAAATTTTGAAAAATTTAGAATATTAAAAAAAGGAGAACTAAAAGCTCCTTTTACTTAAAACTACTTTTCAAATTTTCTTCGTAAAAAAAAATTCTTTTTTTTCAGAGTTTTTAAAAAATCCACATGAGTTCTCTGCAGAAAAGAAACCGAAAAATCCGGCGAAACGGGTACTTAATCCGCTAAAAGCTTTGTTGTCGTTGAAGGAGCAGTGGTAATACTCATTTCACGAAGGTAATTTGCCTTTTTGGCGGTTGGAGGACATACGCAGGTGGCGTGCGTATATCCAAACGCACACTCGTCATCGACCGAACCGATACAGTCAGTGATTTCCCTTGCCTCTCTCTCTCTCTCTCCCCAACTATTGAAAAAACCTGAGTCACACCGGAGAGGGGACTTCACTTCAGTCAGACCCCCCACAAGGCTAAACCCAAATTGAATATTGGGTCTTTGTCTACATGATCGTTTATTCAGTAATTTCTTACTCTCTACCTTGCAATTTCACGGTTATTGAAGGCGATCGGTGACCGGCTTAATTTTAATCTTTTTCACTTTTCAACTTCAAGCAAAGAACAAAGACGTTTCTTCAACCCCTTCCTAGCAAACCCTTTTCTGTTTTTTCTCTAATCTCTTCGCAACGTCTTTATTTTTCTTTTTTGATTATGATAAAGTTTTGAAATTTACACTTCAGATCCTCATCGAAACCCACTAAAATTGGGCATTTACAATTTTCAATTTGATTTTTCTTTTTTAATTTTTTTACTGTGCAGTAGACATTTAATTCGTACTTTCTTGTAGATGGGTCTTGTTGATTAATATTCTTTGTACCCTATCCCGTCTTTGTCAAACCCCATTTGTTTTTTCAAAACCCTAAAGCCTGATTTGGAATCTTTCTTTCGGTCTTTTATTTATTTCAACATGTTTTATTCTTGCACGCTAACCCTCTTCTGATTTCTATCTTTGGGTGCAGAATTTGGTGAGCTTTTTTAGTTCTTTGAGGGTATTCTAAGAAACCCCTTTATGTTTTTCGTTTTGCAAATTTTTCATTTTATAATCATTAATGAATCCATTTGCTTTGTGGGTTTAATTTCGTTTTTCGATGTGAATTGATTTTGATTTCATTTCTGTTTGTAGAATTCTCTGCTGTCTCTTTATTTGGAAACGGTGAGCAAACCAGTTCTACTATTTCTGTTTCTTGATGTCCTTAAATTCATTTCTTGATATCTGACTTCTTAACTGTTTTGGATTAATATTAATTGAACTGTTACCCAATTTGACAAGAAACCGGTTGTGGGTGAAACTAAATTTCTATTCTTTTATTTTTTATTTTTGTAGAATTGAAGTTACAATTCAGATTGAATTGTATGAATAAAGTATAATATTTTGTTTTGGTCTCGGTGTTGTCAATTTGTGCACTATGTTGATGAGATGTTTTTTCTTTTTGTGCTTTGATTGGTCCTTAGCAGGACGTCTTCGGCTTTTAAATTTCTGTTAAATGGCTGAATTTACTGGGCCCAGAATATACAGCTGCTGCAATTGCCGAAATCATGTTTCTCTTCATGATGATATTATATCTAAGGCTTTTCAGGTGCAGTGCTGAATTTCCACATTGCTTGTTGGACTTTTTGATTGCTCAATTATCTAGATTGTCATTTCTTTGTTAGATGCTATGTACTAGGGTGTAATTTTGGGTTGTCCTTATATTTGACCCGCAAAGAGATCCTAGTGGAAATTGACATGATAACAGGAATACGCTGATCCTTCTTCAAAATGATAGACACCCTTCTTTGAATTCTCTGGAATGGTTGCCATGGGTCCAATGTCTTGTATAACATGGATCAGTTGCAAGTAGCAGTTTTGGTACTAGAAGTGCACATTCATACATATTAATGCAGTGATTTTTTGGTTCTACTAAGTTTTAGCTTATCTTTCTGGTTGCATTGTCCCGTTGGAATGAGGATCACTTTTTCATAGGGGGGAATTTGATCTATCATAAAAGCTTTTTGCAGATTTTTGTCTAACATTATTCATGATTTTGTTCTTAGGGAAGACATGGTAGGGCTTTTCTGTTCTCTCATGCAATGAACATTGTTGTGGGGCCAAAAGAAGATAGGGACCTGATGACTGGTCTTCACACCGTTGCTGATATCTATTGTGCTGATTGTCGTGAAGTCCTTGGTTGGAAGTATGAAAGGGCTTATGAGGCTTCGCAGAAATACAAGGAAGGAAAATTCATTCTGGAGAAGTCAAAAATTGTGAAGGAAAACTGGTAGCACTAAATAGCCCTGATACCATCCATCCTAATGTTGATGTAAGTGTGTCCATGCTTCTCGATGTTCTTCTTGTGCAAAAACTCCTCGTCACCTCACCCATTTGAAGATTCGGTCATTGTTTTAGCTGTTGATTCTTACCATGTTTTTCCTGTACAAGTTGTTTATATAAACATAAATCTCTGTCAATAATATTGTTGTATTGTTTGTGTCCATTTCCAAGTTGATGACTTAGAACAAATGATTGAAAATTTTCTTTGGTTGCATGGGATGTGTGGATACTCTAGAATTTGAAGTGTTTATAATTCATGAGTTTAAGCAGTCTGTGCCCAAGGTGCTTCTGTTGAGATATTATTTTCATGCTATACCTATAAATATATTTTTTCTTGTGGTGGTTCCTGATAAGTAAATAATTGATTCTTTGTAGAGGTTTTCTTTAAATATAAGTTGTTAAGGTTAATGCTAAAGTACACTTTTGAACCCTTTTGCCCCTATATGATATGCTTGCTGCTGTGAAAATTTTAATGTTCTTAGATCTGCATAGTTTCATAATTTCACAATACTAATTTGGAACTTTGTTCTTCAAGAGGGAAGGTTGAGTAGGTGGATGGTGTGCCCACAGAACACTTGAGTAAGTTTTGAGTAGAAGCTTAATCTTGGAGTATTAACTTCCTTAAAATTCAAAAGTTAAATAATGAAATATTTTGGCAAAAATACTTGAACAGTGAAAGCACTGCAAGATTTGGAGATAAGTAAGTTGAATTTTGCAAGTGTACATGTATGTGGAATGCTTGAGTGCTAGTTAGTGGGAGATTTTGAAGGCCATTCTGTTATGAGCTAGTGTCCATTGTTTCTGCAAGTCCATAAAATTTACAATTGAGTCTATTTTACAGTATAGATTAATGTAGTCTAAGTGTCCCAAGTTATCTGGGTTAGAAGTGGAAACTGAACTGTGACATGCTGTGTTCTTTATCTCTATGATGTCGATTACCATTGGATGTGTTATCGTGCTGCTTGCTTGCTCCAGCATACACCTGGACCTCAAGTATTTTGTCTCCCTGAAATATATTATTCAGATTAACTCATCTTGATTCTTACTTTGCTGACAGAATTGCACCAACACTATGCACATGGCCATGATCACTGAAGTTTGTAATCAAAGCCTGTAGGAAAATTCATTGCAGACTGATAGTTTTTAATTAATGAAATGCTGCTATTGGCCTCATGGTTAAGCTTATAATCTAAACTATCTCCAGAAGAAACTTTTTGCTTCAGAATGTCAGCGAGAGTGCAGAAACTCTTTGCATTCAAGTTCCTGTTTGCCTGTCCATAATAACATTAGTGATCAGTCTATGTTAGTAGGAGCAAAGAAATGTTCTTTGTTTTAAGTTTTTTTTTATTCCAATACTGATCGGCTGGTCTTTACCTCAACAATAAAGCGTGCCCACATCTTATTCTCTTGAGTTTCCATTGATCCCTTTAGGATTGTGAAACCAAAGCCTTGAACTATATCTACAATCTCTAAGAAAAGACCTTGGTCTTCACAGAGCATCTGAACAAATTGTAGCACTTGAAAAATATTCTTTTTGTGATAATATAGACATAGACCGGTGATTGAGCTTTATATGATAGCAGTATTTTACCTCAACAAGCATCTCACTAATTGGAATGATGTCGTCTGGGCAAACCATGGTTTGCCCTTTAACTTCAAATGCCCAAGTATCCCCGTTGCTTGAGTTGTCTCTCAGAATAACAGCACTTTTTTCACAGTTCTTTTGCTGCATAGCATAACCACACAAAATTCAAGCACTATGCATAAGATGCAGTCCTTGTTAGGGTACTAAGGGATAGTGGACCCTCTGGTTTTTGTGTGATTACTGATAATTCTTGGTTAACAATTTATAAACACATTAAGGCATGGCAAAAACATTGTTGCATCTGAACTTGAATATATGATACCTCTGACTCATATTTTAGCTTGTCTGCGTGCTTTGTTACGCCTTGCAAGAAATGCATGTATTTGATGGTGTTCTCGAACAACGAGTCTATGCTACACTGTTGCAGGAGAATTTGAGTTAACTCATCATGAAATATAAGCAGGTTTTAGAAAGCTAAAACTTACAAGGACCTAATTTAACTTACTTTGGCACCTTCAGGAACAAGTTCTCGAAGTTCTTTAACACGGTCTTGTATTAGCTGCCGATCTTTTGGCCTTGGTCTTGTGCCTTCCCCAGGTTTAACCCTTTTCTTGCTGGCTTTAGCTGGTACCTGATCCTTTCTAGGTTGTGTTGTTGCAGTAGATTCTCTTTTCATGATATTACTGCTGTCTGTCCAAGATGACAACCAAGGTTTTGGTCTTGGCTGATTTTGTGTTCCTTCGGTTAGTGCCCTTTGATGCTGAAACTGTGTCAGCCTTTCCTCCATGTATCTAATTAAGCTAGTTGAATCTCCTAGTTGAACTTGATTGCTGTCTGCTGAGGTACTTCCCATTGGAGTGACTGTACCTATGAATTGGTCGACATTGTTAAGTTTGTTTACAGTGTCGGCTGTGATGTTAAAATTTTCCAACAGCTCTTCCCAATCTGTTTCTATCTCTTTCTGCTGACAATTCATCAAGCAAATGTCTGTCTCTGAAGTGTACTGTGGAATGCAGGCACTTAGACCAGTATGGCTTCCAAATGTGGTTGCAATATTTTCCACATGACTTTCCTCTTCCATGCATTGTGGAATGCAGGAAATTAGACTAGCACTCTTACTTCCTAATGTGGCTGCAATGTCTTCCACACAACTTTCCTGCTCCACGTTGCTGAAGTCTAACCCCAAATTATTGAAAATGTCATCTTCATATGTCGTTGACCTTGTCGACACATCCAAAAAAATGTCATTTTCATTACAAATTTCAGAAAGAGAATCCATGAAATTGGCGATGGAACTCTGCATTGGTGTTACTTGACTGAGTGATAAGCTGTCAATTGCTTCGCCTCCTGCCATGGCAGAAGAAGCTGATGCATCAACTGCCTGAGGCAGTGTATTGTTATCAGACATGGTAGGACAAACATTTCTCTGCTCTAAAGCTGAGCTCAAATACTCTGAAATATCATTCTCGAGATTGTTTTCCAAATCATTCTGCTCCACTAGTGAATTAATCCACTCAAAAATATCACTCTTAGCATTTGATTGCGGAACTGTCTTTGAAGAATCTTCTTGGTGAAAGCCCTGTTGATCTGTGGCTTTCGATGGCATGTAGTTCTGAACATCTAGAAAGTCTCCTGAACTTTGAACTGGTGGAATATTATTCCCCAGTAATCCTGTACTAGATAATGTCTCAAACAACCCTACGGTTGTATATAATGTAAAATCTGAATCCTCCTGAAAGCCTCCTCCCGCAGGGATTGCATTTGGGGATATCTGGGTATTTTCATTAGCAGTAGCAATAAAAGAAGAATCATTAGTTAGGTTACTGATGCTAGGGCTTAGCGCAATGAAGTTGTGAATGTTGTATTGTGGATTTTCCCTGTTGCTCCAGCTTTCCAGGTTATTATTAATCTGAGAAAAGAATTCGGGTGAAAATAGGGCAGCCAAATTTCCATCTGAAGTGGCTGATTTCATTGTTGAATCCAAAGTCGCATTCCCAGGAAGAATGCAAGCATTAGCGCTCTGCAGTTGTTGAAACAAAGTCCTCACTTGATCCACAAATTCAATACTCTCTTGTATCTGTAGCAGCATGTAAGCACATTATGTTTAGTTGTTGAACCTTGGCGGTGCACCTAATGCAGCAAGAAAGGTGTTGAAGAAAGATGGAACATGAATGACAAGGGAGTTTTCGTGCACTAACCTTTTGGTATGATCCCAACTGCAACACACCCTGTGATCCCACAGAAATTACTGCAATTGTCTGCAAAAGGATAGGAGTTTTATTGTCATATTTATGCCATCAATGACCAAGGGAATGATGAAGTGCGTACCTTTATGCCTGAAAAAAGCTGGTGGGCAAACTCTAAATTTTCCTGTAAAACATATAGAAAATAGAATTATGTAGGCATGCTCTTCTGTTTATTTTTGCTAGCAATGTGTGTAGTGAAGAAAGAGTACCTGGGGAAGATAGTCGGTGTTAGCGGATCCGAAAGAGCTCCATTGAGACTCTGAGAACATCCATCGATGCTTCCCTATCAAAGCTGCCTCTCCAATGAGACTGGAGAAAAGGTTAGAAGCAAGGTAAACAAATGCATAGTACTTGAAAACCCTGGAATATTATTGAGATATTAGTTATATATAATTTTTGGGTTTTTCTTTTTTTTTTTTTTCGAGCATACCCTTCTCCGAGAATGTGAATTTGCAGCAGCATTTGCTGAATGAACAACTCTGTTTGCTTGTCATAATGGGCTTCTTCAAATGTCAATAGCCTGCTTTTTATCCAAACACCACGTACGGTGATTCAAACACTTTGGATGTATGTCAAAAACTGTGAGTAGTTATGATTTTTTATCATACCATTGTCTCTATAGTGTGGAATCTTGGTGGGGTCGAAATTTGTGGTGAAGTGTGAGTGCTGAAAGTAGAAAAGAGGATCATTTGGTCTTACTAGTTGAGAAGCTAATGATTAGTTAACATGGTCATGCCAAAAAACTTTCTGTATGATCGCTATCTTGTCTCTAGTTTCTGAGAAGACTTGGCAGCCCTGGGAAAAATTTTTTTCCGACCAAAACTTGCCTACGAATCATAGTTCAGCTACCAAGAGATGTATTTATCTCTGGGTTGAATCTTGAAATTAAATTAGAGAGATGAGAGACATATTCTTGTGAGTTTATTTGGTATACAGTTTGCGAGTTATTGTGTGTATATCATTGGTTAACAGTGTGCACAATTTATGAGTTATTGTGTGTATCTAGTATTTTAATTCAAAAAAAAAAAAAAAAAAAAGAGATGTTGCATCAAACTTACATGGAGTTTCTGATGTCAATTCTCCATAGAACACCATAAGACCACCCATAGTTGCTGCATAAGTTCTTAAGAACGTCTTTAAGCCAACTCTTCATCTTTGTCGAACTTTTCATCTGCGGTGCTTGATCAAGTGATGCTTACCTCCCATGAAAGAACCCACAAGCTCCTCTGTTGTTCTTATATGCCCTCGTCTTCCGATTGAATTACAGAGCATACATGCAGAAATTCAAGTTATAATCAAGGTAACTTCATAACTGATATTTCAGAAAACAAAAGATGCAGAAAAAAAAACCTTACATAGAACCAGTGAGCTTTCAGATGACAAATGCAGTTTGTGAGGTTTTCGTTTGCACAGAATCAAACAAGTGATTCTGATTTTCAGGGGTGAAGATCTCTGACATTGATGGGTGTTAAAAAGTAGCAGTTAATTGACCGTTTGGTAGTTATTTCTCCCTCTCTTTTACTTGTCATTGCCGGTAATCTTCGTTGATTCATACAATCTTTAGTACGATGTTACCTTGCTCCGTCCAAATTCAATCATTTAATGTTTGATACAAATATGATTGTGAATAGATTTAACCATAATCTTTTGAGATCATATGTTGATATGATCTTAGACCTCAATAATTAGGTTTTGAATAAAAATCTTAAAAGATCAGGCGGGCACTTAAATCCCTGCCCAAAATTGTGGTGCCATTACTACCCCCAATAAAGTGTCCCTATAATTATTTTTACAAAATCCCACAAACTCTAGAGGAAAAGTTTGTCAAGAAAATTGCTAAGCATAAGAAAAGTTTGTCAAGTACCAAGGTATTGCTAGACCCAAATTTTACAAAAGATACTCCGATTCAATTTTTAACATTGATAATATGGGAGTTTTTTTTTCTTTTTTTTTTTTAAATTACTTCGGGAGCTTTTTTTTTTACTATCAATATTTGGAGTCATATTCTAAATAATCCGATTTGAATATTATGGGGACTTTATTTAGGAGTATCTCTTTCAACGTAATCTTTTCCGTTCATAATTTCAAACTCGAGATTTGATTAAGAGATGTAATATTCTATCAAATTAAACCGACTATCTGTTAGTGATTTAGTGAGCTTATGTATATGTTAAAATTGTGTCTTTGCATTTACATGTAATTTATGTATTATTGAATGTGTTTGATTTATTTATAATTACATTCAAAGAGTGGTAACTAATATTATCATTACTATTTAAAGAAAAAAAAAGAGTTCTCTGAGTTGTATTACATTACTAGAAAACCCGAATAAGCTATACTTTTAAGATATTATAACTGTAGTTATACCTCGCGCGCACGCTTTATTGGCTCGAAGTGTCCTAATATTCCTAAAGATAAAGAATAAGTGATTAGAAATGTTGTGATGCTTTATGCTAGTTTATTTCACATAATCAAGTTATAATTAGTTTTCACTTAAACTAGAACAAATATGAATATGTACAAGAAGAAAATATTATTTAATCATTATGTGCACCTAATTTTTTCTTAATAGGTGAGAATTTTAGTTTTTTTTTCTTCTTTTAACTTTACCACTGATATTCAAAAATCTGATTAATTCGATTCGAACAGTTGTGAGACCCGATTTAGGGGTTGACTCTCCCAACGCTATATTTCATTCTTAAAATTCGAATTTCAAACTCTAATTAAACAAGTTTAGTATACTACCACTGGATTCATAATTCAGCGAGAATTTTAAACTTTAGTGGATCATTTGAAATGCAAATGTTCTTTGCTTGTTAACAAAAATAAAAAATAAAATTTATTTTTAATGCTACAAAAATTATAATTTTTCAAATGTACAAAAAAAAAAAGAATTTATAAATGAACTCCACAAGATTTTATGAAATCTACCTAGATGTGTTTTTCCAATTGCCATTTTATCCGTATTAACCCCACACAGAGAAACACTGAAAGGTAATTAAATAAATAAAAACATTTAAAAATGAATCCTACATGTTATTTTTATTGTTTCAAGTACAGAAGTTTAATTAAATTTCATATATCTAAAGAATTCAATGAAATAAACTTATTTTTTATTTTATTCTAAATATGGGACAATGTTCATCAATCCTTATATATATTCATATCATGGGATTCGTGGTCACATATCATTATTCAGCCATGATTATTTTTTATAAAATAAAATAATAATTAATTAATGAAGATTTTAAGGTAATCCAATGTGGGAGCTTATGCCTATGATAGAATATCTATACTATATATATATATTTGACGATTGATATCTAAAAATCCGATTAAGTCAATTATGAACTTTAGTTTAAGAGTCAACTTTTTTAATACTTATTTTTTTATTTTTAAATTTTAAATTAGAGATTTTAATTAAGAAAATCTAATATATCACCAAATCACATATCTACATGTCATTGGTAGAAGATCTTTAATACCTTTCTCCATTTCTGACTAAGATCAAGTTGATAGAATATCTTTGCTATAAGAAGATCAAGTTGATAGAATATCTCCGTTTCTGATATTGTTGTGTCTCAAACCTCTGGGAAGGCCTCTGCAGAAGGAATTTTCAGAAGCCATGAAGGGGAGTGGATTGCTGGTTTTAGGGTGCATATTGGTAGGACCGGGGTGCTTTCAGTGGAGCTCTGGGGTCTCAGGGAAGATCTTCACATGGCGAGTAGATTGGGCTTTAGCCATCTAGAGGTGAAGTCTGACTCTTCTGTCTTAGTGAGCCTCCTCACCAACGATTTGGACCCTAACCATCCTCTTTTTTACATCCTTCAAGAGTGTGCTGAGCTGCTGAAGGATTTGAATGTTGAATCTGTCTCTCATGTGCTTAGGGAAGTCAATGCCTGTGCTGATCATTTGGCATAGCTGGCTCAGTCGAACGCCGAAGGTTTCTTGGAGCTAAAGGATCCTCCCTTGTCTTTGAGTCGTTTCTTATGGGAAGACCGTATGGGCATGGAAAGGAATAGAGAGGTGTCCTCCTCTCGCGGTTAGGTTGTGTGTTCTTGCGGTGTGTTTTTCCTTTTCCCAGTATCAAAAAAAAAAAAGAAAAGAAATACATAAAATCAATGGATATTCAATTTAATTGGATGTGATATAAATTTTTTAATTAAATCTTGAGTTTAAAATTTTAAAATAAAAAAATTATTTCAAAAAAGATATCTAGTTAAATTAAATTAATTAAATTTTGGATATCAAGGAAGTCCGCTGCGTGCAATACTGCGACGTAATGGGCCTGCTTTTGGTTGGGCTCATTCCATTTTGAAAGTTCTCTCTGTTCGATTCAATTCAACGTTTTTTTTTTCCCGGGGGGGCGGAGGGAGGGAGAGGGAGTGCACTGAGAAACAATGTATCTGAAGAAGCCATTCTGGAGCGCAGACACCAACAACTCGTCCGACAACAGCGGAACACAGTCATCGTCATCATCAACAGCCGTAGTATCGGACCTCATAACCTCACTTAACACACAGAGACTCTACAGAGAAGTTACTCTGGCACTTCGTACAGGTCTTCAAGATGCCCGTGCTGAATTCTCATTCCTCAGAACTCGCGGCCTCCGTACCCTCCTCAAGTTCCTCAAATCCGTCGCCCAATCCGATACCACCATCGATCTCTTTTGCTACAGCCAATCAATCCCTGACCTCCAAGGTTTTCTCCTTTTCTAGGGTTTCTGATTTTCGGCCCGTCTTATTTGTTCTCATTAGTTTTGTGTTATTGGCCAGTTGGGTGGACTTCACTTTTTTGTAATCTTGTGTAATCAACCTGGTATTGTTTGGAGATCCCATACTATTTGGCGCCAGATTTTCCTATCTAGAAATTTATTAGCCTAGGTTACGGTGATTATTCGGATGGTACTAAGTAAATGGGGAAATGAAATTGTATTATAGTGCAAATTGGGCATTCAGGAATTATTAAATTTGATTCTTGAGGTTATGATGTTTATAGATGGCATTGGATTGTAAATGAAAAGGTTTACTGACTTGATGAAAGATGGTGTTTTACACAAACTTCTAGAAATATGCAATTGTAGTCCAACAAGTAATTTGGATACAGCATAATAAGACACTTTGTATATTAAATTGTGTAAAATTTTTATAGCTTAGGACGTTATGATGTCCTGTGTCCCTGCTTCTATGTCCATTCTTCATAAATGTCCATACTTCATAAATGAAAACTGTGGCATAGATTGTCCAAGATTAACCCTATAATTAATGGTTTAACCTTTTGGATCAGATGGTGATGAACTCTGTATATTTGCACTCTCTTTCCATGGGTATATCATTTCCATTGAGTGGTCCTCTGATGAGACATGTTCTAGAAAATTAGTATCTCTATCACGTAATTGTGTATATACCTTCGTGCACTTTTTCTTTCAAAGGATTTTATATTTTATTGACAATGCGGATTAGTTATGAGTCACATTTCTCCATATGCAGTGGTTCCTGTTTTATTTCAAAACTCATTCAAACAATCGGATGACCAAGTAGTAACAAAGTTGGATCAGATATTTACCGTAGAGCCTATGAAAATAACTGGTCCTTCTACCGATGCTGAAGTTGCACTTGCGCTTCGACTCTTGGAAGGCTGTTGTCTCCTTCATAAACAAAGCACTGTTTTAGCCCATAAACACAAGGCAGTTCAGGTACACAACCAGTGCTTCTTTTGTTCATTATGCATCTATCTGTATAGAACATATTTTGGTGTTTCCTTTTTCATACAGCAAACTGATGGTTATGAGAGAAATTCACTAAGGAGAATGGCTTTTCTTTTAATTTATGAAAAGTATATATATTTTTTTTCTTTTTGGGGGGGGGGTTCCATCCATAATATTGTGGGCAGTTATCATTCTTTTCTTGTCACATCCAAAATGAAAACAGAACACCCTAAAACCTGTAAAGCTGTCGTCTCGTGGAAAATCTAGATCGAATCAGGAGAAAATTTGTGGCTGTGATGGTAATACTGATCATTGTTTATGTTGTGGCATGCTGTTGTCTGATGCTAGTATAATGGAGTTCAATGTTATGCAGGTCTTGATGAATATACTTTCAAATCGTGGGGTTCTTGAGCAAGGTGCTTGCTTAGATGCTCTTATAGCAATAATGTTGGATTCATCAGCCAATCAGATGGTCTGTTAGTTTAATTGATATTGGTACTTCCTGCTGGTATTACAGTCCTTTTCTGTTTTGCAGAAATTTATTGTTCTAATATTGCAACTCGACCTTCACTTCTACCTAACTTTCACTTTGTACATTTTGACTTGCTTATTTTGTTCTTTTAGTGCATGGTGTCTTCCATCATTAAAATTACTGTTGCAACTTGACCTTTATTTAGCGTTTAAACCAGGGAATCTTGTTCCCCATGGTTAATTCTTCAATTGCATTTAGCTTTATGTTAAGAATTTGGCATCCCTCTAGTCCTCTTAATTAGCATTGCATTAGTTTGCAGGATAAGAAGTCCTTGCTTCATACCTCATTTGGTTCTTTAGTTGGAATATGCGATGGACCAATATATCTAGAACACACGTGTGTTTGTGAAAGTAGTGATTCTGATGCTATTTTCTAGAGCCCAGTGTTAAAGTTTATAATGGAAATTGTATGATGTTATAACTACTTTTACCTGTATCTATTGTAGAAATGGTATGGACCAGTCTACATGGGCTCTTAATGCATTATGTGCAGCATTTTTCTCCTCTTCGTTATTTTTATTATTATTATTTATCTAATGATGAGGGAAGATACCATTTGATTGAAGTCCTGCTCGTGTAAATTCTGTGATATTCCTTTTAACAGGATTTTGAGGCATGCAGTGGTATCAAGGAAGTTGCTGAGCTTATTAGAGACAAACAAGTGGATGAAGGTCTCAGGTATTTTTCTTTCTGCATATACATTATCTTTTTCATGCGTTCTTTGTAGTCTTATCATCTAAAAATAAAGTGCTACTGGCAGGATTAAGTAAGTTGTATGTCCATTATGTTTTACATGTGAAACTTTAATGCTGTGTAGGTACTTACATGTATCACATTGGGTCCTGCTTTGATCATCTATGTATTTGCAAAAGAAACTTCTTAATAGTTTATAGGATGCCTTCTTCCACCTTCTTTCATAGACATGTCAAATGAGCCATTAGTGGTATTTAGCTATGTATGCAATATGGGTTGCTCTCTGGTCAACATTTTCTTTGTTGGATTATAAATAACTTATGAGCCTTCTTGGCCTTAAATGGGCTTCCTAAAGGAAACATCTTCAAGTTTGTTTTTTTTGTGCTCCATTTCATTTGAAAGATTTTATATTTTACTAGTATTGTTTTGGCCTCTCCTTTAGGATATAAGAGTAGGACATATCCTGAAAATTTACTGATGAATGGGTTTGCTACCCCCGCCCACCAGAATGAAGTGTGGAGAGTTTTTGCTGTTGCTCATTGGGCATGTGAATGGATGGGATGGGCATCCCATGACAACCATAAATGATGATGTGAGGCGGCTTCTTGGCGAGAGAGCTGCCTCTTTGATCTGGGCAGCAAGTCAGTTTGGCTCAACCCTTGACCCGGAGCAAAGACTAACTGCCCTGCAAATCCAAGCGCGGAGGGTGCTTGAGTCCCTGGACCTCTTCTGAGTCGCATGTGATAACTTTTTCCACATTCCTGGCGGGTTTTTGCAGGACTAAACATTTGCCAGAAGATGCAACTAGGGAAAACCATCAGAGAAGAATGTTTCTGCACAGAGTGAGATGGATGATTTATTTACTTGCCTCTTAAGGGGAGTTTTTCAACCTTTTGTTGTCTGGTACATGAAGCCTCTTCAGTTAAAGATAACTGCAGTGCCAACCGTAGAGACTCTTCCTGTGAATGGTCAGATTGGTCTAGAATAGCTAGACGTCTTCTGTACTTTTACGAGGTCTTCTATCGGATCACAAACAGGAAAAAAAGATGCATCTCATTTTTATCCTATTTCTGACGGCAACCAAATTGTATTTTTGTTTCATCCAAAATATAATTCTACACATTGTGATTGTGATGCATTTTTCAACCCAGGCTCACTCAAACAAGAATGACGCCCCACACCGCAAACCAGTTCTGGGATGAAATCACCGATTGGCTTGGAGTCCTTCAAGTAGACTTCGACGGGTTTCAGTTGGAAAACACGTTTTGGATAAACCTCTTTACCCTCCATCGCTCCGCTGCTACATCAAGACTCAAGACTCCATTAGGCGGTTTATCTAAAATTCAAGTTTTATAAGGTCCCTCTCTACCGAGTTTTGTAAATTATAGGGACATATTGTCCAGAACTTCGCATCATCACATCTTCACTTCACATAGCTCTTTCATCTTCAGAGCCTTGAGTCATATTATGCGTATTCAAAATTTTAGGTCTAGTCGGATTGCCACGTAGAAATAACCCAACTGTGCAATTTGAGGTCTCGTTCTGAGTGAAGCCCTTTTTGCTCTACCAAAAAAAAAAAAAAAGAAATTAAACCCTTCTAAGGAATGAATTTTCATGATTGCAGCAGTACTCTTCACCCCCCCCCCCCCCCCAAAAAAAATGAATGCAGTAGTACTAGCACCAAGATTGCTTCTTATTTAGTAATAATTACAACAGGAGCACCAAATATCGCCTAGCAAAAAGAAACCCATGAGCAAAAAGGGGGCTGCAAATTGCACGGGTTAGCGAGAATGTGCTTCACATTCTTTTACAGTAAAATGTACATGGATGGCCCAACCTCTGCTCAAACTTCAATCTCGACCACTTTAGAAGGGGTTAGATCAAGACACGGGGCTTGGAATAGGTGGGCTGCCTGGTTGGCCAACAGGTTAATTCATTTTTCGCAAGGTTGAATTTGCATCCCGAAACCAAGTTCGGGGAACTACGACTTTCTCGTGGGCTTAAGTGGCTTCTTGAGATTGACCAGAACTTTTCCAGCACATCTTTTTGTGAAGTGGTTTGTGCAACATTGAGCATGTAAATAGGTTTAGGATTCGAAGCGCCTTTGATCGTCACCATAGAAGGTGACATCAGGACATTTCACTGCTTGGTGTCGAGCTGCCTGAGGAAGTCACTTTGGTTCAATCACTCATCCAGAGATGTGTTCTGAGGCTGGATGTGATATACATCTCCCACATTGCAGGTGGCCTTTTAGGTCTCTCTGTTCACCAGCAGATACAATTACTCAGGGAGGCATGTTGGACATGGTCAAAAGACCTATGACGGATGGTGGTTTAGCACATTACGTATTGCAAGCTCGTGGATTCCTGCAATGGCAAATCTGATTCATGCATGCCATTGCATACTCTTTTCATGTGAACGGCTAATTGGTCTAGTGTAGCATATATTTCTTCTGATTTTTTGTGAGATTTGTCAGATGCAAGGAAAAGGTGCACCTCATTTTTGTCTTCAATCCAACTGCATCCTGGGCTTTTGACCATTCCTCTGTCCTTTACTGTCCGTCTTATTCTAGCTAAATCGGACCATCTACCTGCATAAGCATACAAGTTTGCCAACAAAATGTAGTTTCCAGTATTATTAGGCTCCAACACTATAAGCTTTTCTGCTGCAATCTCTCCCAACTCAACATGATTACAAATAATGCAGCCTCCAAGCAAAGCACCCCATGTCACTGAATCAGGCTCCATAGGCATTTTCTTTATGAAACCATATGCTTCATCAAGTTGCCATGCACGGCTTAACAGATCAACCATACAAGTGTAGTGTTTCACGTCAGGGTTAACATTATAATGTCCCATCAGCTCAAAGAACTCTCGTGCTGTCTCAACTGCT
The DNA here is from genome assembly GCA_033439265.1 of Dillenia suffruticosa. NCBI lineage: Eukaryota > Viridiplantae > Streptophyta > Magnoliopsida > Dilleniales > Dilleniaceae > Dillenia > Dillenia suffruticosa. Next base: position 27,155,551 of record JAVTVX010000010.1, on the reverse strand, counting down.
CCAGCATGAACACATGAAGAAAGAACAGCAAGGAAGGTAACAGCGTCTGGTTCAAAACAATTTTTCAGCATTTTCCTAAAGAAAGTAATTCCTTCATCACCAAATCCATGCATTGCATATGCAGTGAGCATGGCATTGTGGCAAACCAAATTAGGATTTGAGATTCTATTGAATGCCTGCAGTGCATGCTTTATACTTCCACATTTTGCATACATGTCAATGAGAGCCGCTCCAATGTGGACATGTGATTCATATCCACATCTGACTGTATGCGCATGAACCTGCTTACCTCGCTCAACCGAGGCCAACTTTGAGCAGGAGATCAAAATAATTCCCATTGTATATATATCAGGTCTCAAATTTGAAGTCTGCATCTCAGAAAACAGCTGCAAGCAGGACTCATAGTTTCCATTCACCAGACTACCTGCAATTATTCCATTCCAAGTATATGCATCTGGCTCAAAGTCATCTTCTTTCATCTTTTGGAGAAGCACTCGAGTATCTTCAAATTGATTGCAGCGGGCATAACCAGAGATTAAAGCATTCCATGTTGCTGTATCCCTTTCAGTAACTTCGTTGAAAGCTGTCTGGGCAGCTTCTAGGTCTAGGCATTTACAGTACATTTCTACCAATGCTCCACCAACAAAGGGATTAGATTGCAGGCCTCTAACAATGGCTTGAGAATGTATTTCCTTCCCCCTACCTAGAGAAGGCATACCAGCGCAAGCAGCTAGAGCACTCCCAAAGCTATAAGAATCAACTTCAATTACTTCTTCCTTCAGCAATTTTCTAAACATACTTATAGCCTCATCAAACAAACAGTTTTCCACATAGCCAGAAATCATTGAGTTCCATGAAATCGAACTCCTCTTGATCCCGGCTTGCTCCATTTCTTCAAACAACTCCTTGGCCTTGAAAACATGGCCATTCTCACAATATCCAACAATCATTGTATTACAAGAAACCTCATTTCTCACCGAAAACTTAGAAAAAATCCAGAAAGCACTTTCCATATCCCCACATCTCCTGTACACATCAACCAATCCATTCACAACAAAACAATTAGATATAAACCCATGTCTTATGATATAGCCATGGATTTCTTTACCAAGACTTAGCCTTTCTAGTCTAGCACAAGCAGGAAGAACACTAGCCAGAGTTTGTGCATTCGGTTCAAACCCCGCGACCTGCATTCTAGACAGTAGCTTAATCACTTCCTCATCATAGCCATTCTGAGAAAACCCACCAATAACTGCACTCCAAGAAATAAGGTTAGGCATTGAATCAGCAGACAAAGACATTCCCTCCAGAATCTCCAACGCCTCATAAGCCATCCCATTATTAGCACAGGCCGTAACAATCGAATTCCATGAAACACGGTCCTTTCTAGGCATCGTAGCTAAAACTTTCTTAGCATCATCCAAGCTTCCACATTTTCCGTACATATCTATAGCAGCATTACCAACGTAAATATTCAAGAAAACCTCATTCTTAATCACCATTCCATGTACTTGCTTTCCTAACTCTATTTCCCCAAGACCACTACAAATCTTCAACAGCATCGGAAACACAAAAAAATCCAAACTAATACACTCCGATTGCAATACTGAAAAGAGCAAAAAGGCTTCCTCAAAAAACTCATTTTCTACATACACATTAAGAATAGCTGTCCACGAGTGTAAGTTTCTAATAAGCATTTTGTCAAACAGTATGGTGGCATGTTCGAAACAACCGCATTTCCCATACATTTGAAGCAATTTGGTTTCTATGAATTCATGCCCACAAAACCCAGATTTAATTGTGTGGGCATGTACTTGTTTTCCCAAATTGGGGTTTCTGCAAGCGTCGAGAATTGAAGCATAGTTGGCTGAATTCACTGACCCATTAAGAAATGAGAGATGAGTTTGCTGGGCTGGGACTAGCTTTCGGAAAGAAAGTTTTGAGTTCTTTTTCTTGTCGAGAGTGTTCGTGTTAAGGTCCAGAGGCCGTAGAAATGGTGGTGCCGGAGTGTGAATGGTTGGTTTCAATAGTAGCGGGTGCATGTTGTTTGGTAATGGTAGCAAAGGAGAACCTTAACACTAACATCAATAGATAACCAACCTAGGCCTTAGGAGAGCGACCTCCCCTAGAAACAAGCAAAAATGTATAACAATCTCGCTGGTCTACGATGCCTTCTCTCTCAAAAAATTATAGCGTCCAAGCAAATAGCCTTGTTAGACATCGGTGAGCTTAGGTTGGCTTAGGGCCAATAAGTGCCATCATTGATATGGCTTGGATATTTTGCCCATAATAAAAAATTTCAACTCTGCTAGAAAATTTATGTAAATAATAGTGACTTCAGTATTTTTTTTTCTTTCTTTTGAGATCAATACTGATTGAATCTAATGTGTTTCTCATATTTTTACAAAATTTGCAAACTCTTTTTTTTTAATCATTTTCATATTTCTCTATCAAATAACCAATTTTAAATATTAAAATTCAAATTCAAATCGATGCAAACACTTTTTTTTTTTTAACAAAATTATAGAAAGTAAAGGGCTTCTTGTATAAAACATAGTTCATTTTTGAATAAAAGTTGTATTCAAGTGTCAATGTCTTAAAATTTTATTTTATTTAAAGTATTTTTAATAATTAATCTTATATCATTTTAGCAGTGATAGATTCAGAGATTAAAAACAGTTTTCACAGAGGTTGCTTTTTAAAATGATACTGCAATTATTTGGATACAAAAGCTATCAATAAAGACACAAAGAATGATCTATAGTTTGGCACAAGAAAAAGGTTCAAATTTTAATACAAAAGTTGATTTATGAATTGGGTATATAAAATATGGGTTCTTGGGTACAATAAAATCTCTTGGTTTTTTATGCATTGTAGACCATGGATGATGATTTCTACAACTTCACACATTGAGAAAATAAATATTTTATAAACCAAAATACTCATAAGGAAACCTTAGTAGTTAAGTCTTGAAAAGTATACCCTAAGTGTTAAGAAAAATGATAATAGAGGAGCTCCCTATAATTTGGTCTTTTGATATTATCACATTAGATAATTCAAGTAAAAAGAAATAAAATTAAATTAAATTAAATTAACAAGAGTGTTTTTGTAATCCTGAAGAGCAGTATTTTTTTTTTTTTTTTTTCGAATGGACTAGCTCTGGACTCCCTACTCAGGTTTAGGCTCTGGCTCTGGCTTTGGCTCCGGCTAAGATGGACGAGCATAGTTGTAATATTATATTAGAGAATATTAGAAGTAATAAAAAAATATTAAACCTAATGCTATGTTGTTTTGGAGAGAAACTTAATATTCTATTGGTTCAAATAATTATTAAAATAAATGTAGAAATAACTATTATAAATAAATAAATAAAATTAAATATTCTTTGAATCAAACCATCGCTTGATATGATTTTCATAAATAATAAAAGAAGAACAAGGAAAGGAAGATCCTATAAACGGGAAGCATTTCCATAAACTTAGTGGCCAAGAAACTTTAGGAAAACACAAAACCATAGAAAATAAAAAACGTTTGAAAGTCCCAGGTCTTAGCATTCGTCTTCAGCTTCATCTTCATCATTCTCTATGTAAACAAGAGGCATAAGTTTAGCTTTAGTACTCCACTTTTCTTCATATGCATTTCAGCTTTCTTCATCCTCACTAAACATGGCTGCTGTCGAAGAACGTTCTTACGATGCGAATTCGATTCTATCTTCCTCGGGAAGAGACTTCCTTATCCGCAACAATGGAGAAAGGTAAAAAGCCCCACCATCTCTTATTATTATTATTATTCTTTTCCGTTTTTGCATTGGTTTACTATGCTGTGTTTCGACTTGATTTCGACGTTTCCAAGAACCCTTGATGGTTGCTATTTTAATTCTCTATCTCTGTATTGACATCAGATGTTTACGACTTAGATTAGCTAATTGCTTACGTGTGTGTGTGTGTGTGTGTGTGGAAGAAATCGAGAATTTAAATTTAAAACTTTGCATTTCAATTTTTATAAATAGAATATACTAATTAAGTTAAAATCTTGATTCAGGCAAACCTCACCTAACCAAGCTCAACCCTAATAAAGCACCAAATAATTTCAATTCAGGAATTATTATGATTATAATTAAATTATTGATTTCTTTTTTTTTTTTTTTAGAAAAAGAATACTGATAGAATATCCAATATTATAACTTTCTTTAATGTATACTATAATAATATTTACATCATTGACCATAATTATTACTTTTATTTAACGAAGAAAATATTACTTTTTAGAGTATTTCTTAAATTAAGGCTCTACTTAAATGCCAAACAACAAAGATACTTCTTATGACACTACAAAATTATTACCCTCTTTTTTAACTTTAAATGAGAAAAATATAATTAGACGATTAGTATATTTAATTTTTTCTCTTCAGAGAATATATTCTAATTTTATGATTAATTTTGATTTATTTAACGATTATATGAGAGAGATTCATCCATGTATATTTTAAGTGAGATTTTGATTCGAATGAGACTATGATGTGAATATACACTTGTCTAAGTTCTCTGGTGTAAGTAACTAAGTCACGAGTCACCTGTTTTTGTTCATCCTTTTTGCTTCTTTAATGTGGAATTGATAATTTAATAAGAATAAGAAAAGGACTTTGTGAGATTTATTTGTAATTTCAACTTTATCTCAATTTGGTTATCTTAATTTTTATTTGTAATAATTTTTTAATTAAAGTAAAAGGTTCTGATAGATATTATACCAAAATCTTTTATAAAAATTAAAAAAGAGGATGTTAATATTTTTTATTTAGTTCTAATTAAATCTATACTAACTTTGAAACATTCTTTGAAGAGAGGGAGAGTTATGTTTAATTTAATTTAATTTAATTAATTTCATTTTACTAACTTGAATTTGTCTTTAATTTCTATTTTATTTTGTTTCTAATATTTTCAATTATAAATATCTATTTTATAAAATTTTACAAATTAAGTTCAACCCTCAAAAAAGTATTATTTTATGTTAATAATTTTTACATTAAAAAATTTTCATAAAAATTTTTACATAAAACAATCTCTAATAATTTTTACAAATATTATTTTTATGTTAATTTATAAATATTATAAATAAAGTAAAAAATATATTCCATCATTGAAGATTAAAAAGATGCTTAAGCTCTAAGAGTGCAACTCGATTTTGGCATTTATTGCATCTTTTATTCTCTCAAATCAAATTTTAATAATTCATGATTTAATTTTGATTTTGAAATATAATATATTTCTTAATATTCTCTCAAATCAACCATATTTTAATAATTTATGACTTGATTTTGATTTTGATGTATAATATATTTCTTAATATTTCCTCGAATCAATTAATTGATTTGATTTATGATTTTATCCCTCAAATTTGATATTCTATCATTTTAATTAATTATTACAATATATTGACTTTATATAGAAAATTTATTTTTATTAATTTGAAATAAATATTACAAATATGAAAACAAATAAAATTAAATATTTTCAAAATCAAATTAATTGTTGATTTGATTTTGATATATAATATATTTTCTATCATTCGCTTAAAGTTAATATGGTATAATGAAATCCACTTGACTTTAAAATAAAATTTAGATATAGGATCTAAAATTTTAGAATTGTTTTTATAATCTTGACGAGTATATTCTTAATTGATTGGATTTGGTTCTGACTCTAATTCTGATTCAGGCTCTTACTCCCAATTCAGTTTCTAACTTTGGCTCTGGCATTAGCTTTGGTTGCTTACTTGTGATTGTAGTGCTTGATTATGGCACTGTAGCAACTTCGATAACCTTTTCTTTTTTTTGCAAAACGAGTTCTCGTAACAGATTGAAAAATATAAAAAATATATATATAATATGAATATGAAATATAGAGATACATGGTTGTAATTTCATACAAAAAATAGAAAATTTAATGCTTCATTGCTACGTAGAGTAATATAATAATATGAAACTTAATACTCTATTGGTTTAATTAATTATTATAATATATTAAGTTTTAATAAAAATATATATTATTATAAATATAAAATTAAATACTTTACCTCAATCTAAGAGAAAAAGGAATAAGAAAAAAAGGGTAGAATGCAGAAACGGGAAGCTTTTCCATGAACTTAGTACCCGTTTGTTAGGATTTTTTTTCAGTTTCTCTTCTCCCTTTAAGAAAAAACCCTGTCAAACAATTTTTTTTAAAATCTTAAAAAAAAAAGAGCTTTTTTTTAATAAAGAAAAACAATAAAAAAAGTAAAAGCTCCTCAGGAGCTTTTACTTCTCATTTTAAAAACACGTCAACTTTTTAAAAAATCTGTTTTCTTTTATTCTGTTTATATCATCATTTAAAATATATAAAATTTCAAATATATCAATATCATAAATTTATTTATCTTTATATTCTTATTTTTTCTTTAACTTTAATTTTTAATTTTTAATTTTTGATTTTATTTAAAAAATTATAAAATCAATTTATTTTTAAAAATAAAAATACAAAACAATTTTTAACTTAATTTTAAAAATTATTAATTTTTACATCTTCTAAAAGAAAAATTAAGAAAAAACCTATCAAACGGACATTTAATACCCGTGAAACGGAAAACACAAAACCATAGAAAATAAATAACGTGAAAGTCCCAATTCTTAGTCTTTGTCTTCATCTTCATCTTCATCTTCATCATTCTCTATATATAAAACTAGAGGCATAAGTTTAACTTTAGTACTTCACTTTTCTTCATCCTCATTTCAACTTTTCTTCATCCTCGCTAAACATGGCTGCTGTCGAAGAAGGTTCTCACGATGTGAATTCGATTCTATCTTCGTCTGGAAGAGACTTCCTCATCCGCAACAATGGTGATAAGGTAAAAAGCCCCACCATCTCCTTTTTTATTATTGTTATTCTTTTCCGTTTTTGCCTTTGTTTACCATGCTCTGTCTCTGTGAGCGCGCGCGCGCGCGCGCGTGGTTGGGGATACGGGGCTCGAACCATGGCTCATGCTGTTTAGGCACGTTAAGGGACCTTCCCCAGTGCCACATTTGATGTCCCCAGTGCCACGTTTACTATGCTGTGTTTCCACTTGATTTCGATGTTTCCAAGGAAAAACCCTTGATGTCTACTATTAATCCTACGATATATGATTTTGGTAGTTATCCATAGTAAAATTGAGTCTTGAAGATTTTGATGGGTAATCGCTTAATTGGAGTAAAAATATAGAGTTACATTTTTTGAAAAGGTTTTTATGTGGTACTTTTGTCTATATTCTAGCACAATCCTTGATGGGTATTCCCCGAATATTCAAAACTTAAATAATCTGGTGGCTCACTAAGTTGAAATTGAACACTAATTACTTAAAATTATCTAATTTCCTAGGCGGTCTGAAAACTGCGACTATGTTGAGGTGTTCAGCCTGATTTGTCTGTTTCCTGGTAAAACCTTTGATGGGTAATTTTCAAAATCTTCTAACATCAAATATGATCTAGTAATTCTCTATCTCTGTATTGACATCAGATGTTTACGACTTAGATTAGCTAATTGCTCATGTGTGTGAGGAAGAAATCGCCAAAATGATTTCAAATTTAGAGTTACAGAAAAATGCAACTATATTTTAAGTGTTTAGACTTATTTTTGTGTCAATTACAGGTTGAAATCCAAAGTTTGAAGGGAAAGAAAGTTGGGTTATATTTTTCAGCATCTTGGTGTGAACCTTATAGGGAAGTTACTACAGATTTAGTTGAGGTTTACAACGAATGTGCCCCAAAGGGAGATTTTGAAATCATCTTTATTTCTCGCGACAATGATGATGAAGCATTTAATGCTTATTTCTCCGAAATGCCATGGCTTGCAATCCCATTTTCGGATTCTGAGACTCGTGATAGCTTGACCAATTTTTTCAAGGTGTGGGGGATGGCTGATTTTGTCATCGTTGATGAGAACGGGAAGGTTGTGACTGAGAATGGAACAATGATTGTTCGGCATTATGGTGTCGATGCTTATCCATTTACTCTGGAAAAGATCAATGAACTGAAGGAGGAGGAAGAGAAGGCTAGACAAAATCAGTCCTTGACTTCTCTCTTGACATCACGATCACGTGATTTTGTGATCTCAAATGATGGGAAGAAGGTAAGCTTCTGGTACTTTGTTGTTGACTTGTTACCTTTTTTATGTGAAAGATTGTTAATGTGGAGATTACACTTACGGGTTTCATGCATAAGATTGTAAGATTAGGTTGAGATTCTATAATGTTTTCAATTGTGGTCGTAAAATCATAAGATTTAAACTTTGAATCAGGATTTTGAGAAATTATGTTTTTAAATAGCAGTTATGGTGGGTGGTGAAGTTCACACATTATCCCAATCATTGTATTGATCCATCATTTGGTTCTTGAGTTCCTTAAACTTTGATCTGTCTTGTCCTCCCCCCCCCCCCCTTTATGCCGATAAAGTGTAACCTTAGTGTTTCCCTCTTTCATGATCTGAAGTACTTGTTTTTTGGTCTTTACTTGTTAGGTACCTGTCTCTGAGCTAGAAGGGAAAATTGTGGGTCTATATATCTTCCTGTCTGATTTCGACTCCTGTTCTGATTTTATGCCACAACTTGTGTGTTCTGATTTTCAACCACTTCTTGTAGAATTCTACGAAAAATTGAAAGCTCAGGGGGAGAGCTTTGAAGTGGTTGCAATATCTCTCGATAATGATGAGAACTCATTTAAGCAAGCCTTCGGGACCATGCCTTGGCTTTCACTCCCCTTCAGGGACAAAAGCTGCCTGAAGTTGGCTCGTCATTTCGAGCTCTCCGCATTGCCCACCTTGGTAATTATTGGATCAGATGGCAAAACTTTACATCCCAATGTTGTTGAAACGGTTGAAAAGCATGGTGTTCTTGCTTACCCTTTTAGCCCTGAAAAGTTTAAGGAGCTCGAGGAGATTGAGAAGGCTAAAGTGGAGGCACAAACTCTGGAATCAATTTTAGTCAAGGGGGAACTAGACTTTGTTATTGGAAAAGATGGAACCAAGGTATGATATTAGCAGTTGCTATCTTGGTTCCAAAATAAATCTTCATTGATTATCTGGCACATGACAAATATTGGTTTATGTTTCAGATTCCGGTGTCTGATCTTGTGGGGAAACACGTTCTCATCTATTTCTCAGCACATTGGTGCCCTCCCTGCCGTGCATTCCTCCCAAAACTCATTGAAACATATCAGAATATTAAGGCAAAGGACGATGCTTTTGAATTGATATTTGTTTCAAGTGACAGAGACCAAGCAGCCTTTGACAGCTACTTTGCAGAGATGCCATGGCCTGCTCTACCCTTTGGTGATGCAAGGAGAAACTCACTAAGCCGACTCTTCAAAGTGTCTGGCATTCCAACTCTAGTGGCTATTGGACCGAGTGGCAAGACCATCACGACCGATGCTAGGGCCCTTGTGATGGCTCATGGGGCCGATGCCTATCCCTTCAGAGAAGAGCTTTTGAAGGAGATTGAGAACAAATGCGATGAGATGGCAAAGGGGTGGCCTGAGAAGCTGAAGCATCCACTTCATGAGGAGCATGAGCTTGTGCTCACACGACGTGGGGTTTACAGCTGTGATGGGTGTAGTGAGGAGGGAGTGATATGGTCATTCTTTTGTGAGAAGTGTGACTTTGATCTACATCCAAAATGTGCTTTAGGAGAAGGCAATGAAAAGGAGGGCAAAGATGATTCCAAAGAGGAGGAAAGCCACAAAGAAGGATGGATTTGTGAAGGGGATGTTTGTCGCAGAGCTTGAGATTTCGTTATTATGCTTTTCCTCTGTGAAGAACCTCGATCATGGTGGTGTGTGTTGAGTATGTTTTGTTTTCATCTTTGCTTTTCTTTGTTATGTCTTTGGTGCACATGATGAATAAAATCTGTTGCCTTAGGCAATCTACAAGAGAGGGAGGGACTTGTTTAAAGACTACTTCTATGCGTGTGCTTATGTTTTAAATCTGATGAGAAGATAAACATTTCCTACATGACTGGGAATATGTTGAAGGTTGGTATTAGGCTTAAATGGAATTTCTCCATTTTTTTTTAGTAATATGCGGTACTCAAACGGTTGGAAGCCCATGATGAAGTTACATATATTTTTTGTTGATATTATATCGATTGGTATCTGAAGTTATACTCCGACTAATTCGATCCAACACTTGTAGTGGTCTATTTAAGAGAGTTACTCTTCCAATATAGTCTGTTCCATATCCAACTCGTAAATCAAATCCGTGACCCTGATTAAAAAATCTAGTACCACATCTCACTGAGCTAACTGATTGTTGAAGTTACATACATTTGTGATCAAGCAGTTGGGCTTTAGAAGCTTATGATTGGATTCTTGATCGTATGCAACATGGCCAGGAGAGCATTAGGCCATTCTTTTTTTTTTTTTTTTTTACAAATATTTGAATCTCGAATCGCTAAGTTGAGGAATGAGGTTTATAAGACGATTGTTGTAGTGTTTGCCCATCTGGGCTTCACATTGAGCTCCAAACTGTGAAAATCCGATCCTCCTTCCTAGCCCTTCTTGGGTCCTTCGGCCCTTCTAGATTTTGTGACATGTTGGGCTCCCTAAGTTGGGTTAATCTCTTTTCAAGCTGATAATGCCCTAATAACAATACCCAAAAAAAAAAGTAATGCCCAAATAATAATAACTTGTGTTAACATAAGATTCAAAATAAATTCTGATTATTATTAGTTTCTTTTTTCATAAGCATTAATATCTGGAAGGATGAAATGAACTCATTTGCAATTGAATCATCGTCGTCATCATTGTTATTGTTATTATTATTATTACTATTTTAAATTTTTATGAGTAGTTTATTTTTATTTCTCTATTTTCATTATTTTTTTATTTTTTAATGTTATCTTATTTATTTTTGCTTTCGAACTTTATTTATATTTATATTTTATTTTTTAGTTTATTTTATTTTTTCCTTACTCATATATTGATCTATCAAACGATCGATTCCAAAATTTAAAATTAAGATTTAGTCTGTTATTACAGAGCTAAGTGTTAATACATAGATATTATTATAATTAATAAAACTTCTTAAATTAATAATAAAATATTTTAAAATTTTATTTTAATTGAACTAAGTTGAATTTATAGGTAAAGCAAAAGGCTTATCTTTTAGTAAGTCAAGCATCACAATGTTATGGGTGGTGTAGGTCTGAAGGTATACACTTGCCTTGTTAAAATAATTTTTAAGTTGTCAAAATAATCGAAAAGGTATATTTTTCTTCCCATAATCAGTTGTTTTTATATCGGAGACATGTTCCAAAATGACAAAAAAAAAAAAAAAAAAAATTTATAATAATCCCAACCCAAAAAAATTTCTCCAAATAATCCCAATTTGTCGCGTCTTGGAAACGCGACACACTATGTCGCGTCTCCAAGACGCGATAACCCAAAGTCCAGAGAGAGAGAGAGAGAGAGAGAGAGAGAGAGAGAGAGAGAGAGGGGGGGGGAAGGAGGGAGGGAGGGAGAGGAGTCCGCGGGGGGGGGAGAGGGGAGGAGAGTGACGGGGGAGGGAGGAGCGCGGCGGGGTGCGGAGGGGGGAAGGAGGGAGAGAGAGGGGGAGAGGGCCGCGGAGGGGGGGAGGGAGAGAGAGGAAGGGCCGCGGGGGGCGGAGGGGGAGGAGAGAGACAGCGGAGGGGGGAGGGAGAGAGAGAGGGAGGGCCGCAGGGGGAGGCCGCCCCCCCGCGGCCCTCCCTCTCTCTCTCCCTCCCCCCTCCGCTGTGTCTCTCTCCCCGCGGCCCTCCGCCCACCCGAGGCCCTCCCTCTCTCTCCCCCCTCCGCCTCCCGCGGCCCTCCCTCTCTCTCTCTCTCCCCCCTCCGCGGCCCTCTCCCCTCTCTCTCTCCCTCCCTCACCCCGCTGCGGTCCTCCCCTCTCCCCCCGCCGCCCCCCGCCGCACTCCTCCCTCCCCCGCCTCTCTCCTCCCCTCTCTCCCTCCCCCGGCAGACTCCTCTCCCTCCCCTCTCTCTCTCTCTCTCTCTCTGGACTTTGGGTTGTCGTGTCTTGGAGACGCGACACACTGTGTCGCGTCTTGAAGGCGCGACACACTGTGTCGCGTCTTGAAGGCGCGACAAATTGGGGTTATTTGGGGAAATTTTTTGGGTTTGGATTATTTTAAAATTTTTTTTTTTTTTGGTCATTTTGGAACATGTCTCTTTATACCGGACAAGACACAAGTTTTATATGAAAGGTGTAACGTTGATCTGTACTATGTACTTCACCATAAGAAAGAACTCAGAAAATTTTGACCATGCGTGTAAAATAAGGGAATTAAGCCTTTCTAACAAAGGAATGTTAGGGCATGCTTTTGAGTAAAAAAATTCTTAAAATAACATCAACTTTTGGGTAGACGTGTTATTCCAATTTTTTCTTTTTCTTTTTTTTTTTTTAATTCTTCGGTACTATTTTCTTTGCCATTGATACTACATGTGGTTGTTAAAGCATTCTTTGTGTTTTTTAGATTTTTTTTTTTTTAGTAATTTTTCAAGTAATATTCCCGTATCTTTATATATTGAACTAATCAAACATTTGAAAAATATTATGTGGGGTAATACAATTTTGGGAAACATTGACTAGAAAAGTTTCATTATATTCAAAATATCCTTTTTTTTCCCTCCACAGTCCTAAATTCTTCTGTAATTAATTAATAATAGAAATAGTTGTTAAGCATTCTTAGTTTTTTTCTAATGAAAATATAGATTATGCAGAAACTAGAGGAGAGAACACCCTCTGATCTGAATAGTGAACAACATTAATATTTTGTTAATTGCAATCCACAGCATTTTGATTTGAGTTGGAATTGAATATATACTGGTGGGCACCTACATGTCATTATCAGGTGGCATGGATGAAGAACTCATTCAACACACATGGAGTTAAGAGCATCGACTCTTTAGGTTATATTATAATCCGTTTAATTATTAAACTGCACTAGAAAACAGCTTATCTCATACATGCACAAACCATGCTCTTGTCCATGGGAACTTCTTTCCTTGCGGTTTGAGGGATGAGTATTATTACGGAGAGAGATTAAAATTAGTAGTCTCTGTTAAGACTAAATTTGATACAACATTTTCGAAAGAAAAACCTAGTAGATAGTACAATTTACTTGGATTAAAGAAAAACCTAATTATTTCCCCTCATTCACCCTAGATAGTACAATCTACCGGCTCCCATTTGTTGCAAATCCCTGCTGTGCATCATCTTATATGCTACAAATAAGAGATATTTACATGAAAACTTATCATAAATTTTGAGAAAATATACCTGAAATGTTTGATTTGCACATGTAAAAGAAAGAAATGGATAAACATGAAAGCAGAGAATAAGACAGAGAAGGAAACAAAGCTGTGAAGTGACACCAAAAACTTAATGTCATGTTAGCCATTGCTTTCATATTTTTCTTACCCGTTATTAGTTTTTTTGATATATGCCGACATAACATATGTTGTGTCAATAATTCATTTTATATATCATATCATGTCATCAAAACGCAAAAATTTAATTCATGTGTCATATCATATCAAAATCGTTTTTTCTTCTTTTCTTAGGTACTATTCTCTTTGCCATTAATACTAATATAGTTGTTAAGCATTCTTTGATAAATAAATAAAATTTCTTGTTATTTAACATAATATTTTATAATTACTAACAACCACTCATTAATTTCCATGAAGCTTCAAACATAATGACTCATCGGTCCTATTTTATGAATCAGGAATTAATGTTTCAACAATTAACCCAAAAAAATGAAGAATAAAATTATTTAGGTACAATAAAATACGATGTCTAGGGTTTATTATTGCTTTTGAATCTTGATCTATGATCACAAGTTATTTTATTATTCATGGTAAAAAATAATATTATTGGATGAAAATTTAATAATTATAATTATATATATTGATAAGTGTAGGAACGGTAGAAAAATCCCTTAATGCAAATAAAAAATAATTTTTATAAAGATAAATAATATTCTACAAAATATTAATGTTATTCTCGGACCACAAATATTATTCTTATTCTTATTACCGAACAATGAACTAGTCATAACAACTTTTTTTAGTAGGGAAATGGTACGACGGATCTAATTATTTATGCTAAAAATTAAAATAAATTTAATGAAATATATTAAGAGGAAAAATAATTTTAAAATAGAAAAATTGAAACTCAATACGAAACAAAGAAGGTCAGTGAATGGTTGAACAAAAAATTGTTGATAGTTTATCCGAATACTTAGATTTGATTGCTTTGTTGTGCTTCTTCAAACATTGTTACAATGGCCAATATGGACAAGTTGTGTGTTGTTATGTTGGTTTCAACCATGGCTACGATGGCCGATAAGGAGAAGTCATGAGTTGTTAGTTGAGCCTGTTAATTTGTTAACGCCAAGGAAAACAGTGAACGGGTTCAACTAGGCTTTGTCATCCTTATTCTCATATTTCCATCAAGCCCATTGGGAATCTCCATATTTTTAGATTATAATTTCCGCGTGTGTGAAGATGAGGAGCTTCCAAATAAACAAACAAATATATAAGAATATATATATATATATAAAAGGGTGGTGGGGAAATCCCACGTGGATTTCATCGTCCTCCACGTGGGAAAGAACATAGGTGCTGTCCTCCCACATGGCGCACACCTATCCCTCTCTCTCTCTCTCTCTCTCTCTCCCTCTCGGTCCGCTCCCTCTCTCCCTGCATTTATTACTCCCCATCCCTCTCTCTCTCCATTTGTTACTCTCCCTCCCTCTCTCTCTCTCTCTCTCTCTCTCTCTCTTTCTCTATTTCATCATTTTTAAATATTACACAAATATTAATATTATTTAATATTAATATTTAATATTATTTATCAAGTTTTAGTTTATTATTTAATATTTTAATATTTTAATAATTTAATATTTTGTATTATAATTTAATATTTTATTTAATTATCAAATAACTAAAAATTAATATTTCAATAATTGAAATTTAAAAATATTTTTATATTAACGAAATCATCTTAGAAATAATTTTACGATTATATAAAAAACACTAAAAATACACAAAACTTTTTTGCATATATAAAAATACTTTAAATTAATATCAAATAAATATTTAAATATATTTATTTTTTATAAAGTTAAATTAAATAATAATTTTTATAATTTTACTTAAATTAAATTCATGGATAATATAGTTTTAGTTTATTATTTCATATTTTAATATTTTGTAACACAATTTAATATTTTATTTAAAAATCAAATACCTAAAAATTAATATTTAAATAATTGATATTTCAATCTAATATTTTACATTATATAAATATTTAAATATTTAAATTAATTTTATTAAATTTTATATTTTAATTATTATATTAATATTATGATATTCTAATATTTTTATTTTTATTCAAAAAATACTTTTTCATGATTAAAATTTTCAAATATTTTAGCATTTTTTTATACAATCATAAAATTTTTTAATCAAATTATTATTTATTTTGCATGGTATTATAATATGATTTTTTTAATAAAAAATATTTTCAAATTTATTTTACTTGACATTTCTATAATTATAAAATTTACGGTATTATAATATTGTATAATATTCCGGTATTTTTACTATGCATCATTTATTTCAAATCATTTTTATATTTTTACATTAAAAATTTTTATGATTATATTAAAAATAAAAAATATTTGAAATAAATAAAATTTAGAGAAAATATTATAATATTATAATACTATAAAAATTACAATAATAAAAATATTAAGTAAAAAATATTTAAAAATATTTATATATTAAAGAAATTATATTAGAAATAGTTTTATGGTTATATTAAAAACACTAAAAATACCCAAAACCCTTTTACATATATAAAAATACTTTAATTTAATATTATGATATTTAATATAAAATATATATTTAAATATATTTATTATTTATAAATTTAAATTAAATAATAATTTTTATAATTTTAATTAAATTAAATTAATGAATAATATAGTTTTAGTGTATTATTTAATATTTTAATATTTTGTATTACAATTTAATATTCTATTTAAAAATCAAATACCTAACAATTAATATTTAAATAATTGAAAATTCAATTTATTAATTTATATTATATAAATATTTGAATATTTAAAGTAATTTTATTAATTTTTATATTTTAATTATTATATTAATATTAAGTTCTTCTGATATTTTTATTTTTATTCAAAAAATATTTTCCATGATTAAATTTTACAAATATTTTAGCTATTTTCGATACAATCATAAAATTTTTTAATCAAATTATTATTTATTTTTTATGGTATTATAATATGATATTTTTAATTTCTTTAATCAAAAATATTTTCAAATTTATTTTACTTGATTAAAAGTATCATATTATAATACTATACAAAATAAATAATAATTTGATAAAAAAATTTTATGATTGCATTAAAAATATCTAAAATATTTTTAAAATTTTTTAATGAAAAATATTTTTTGAATAAAAATGAAAATATTAGAATATTATAATATAAATAATACAAAATATATATTTGTAATAGAGAGATAGAGATGTATAATATTTATGGTATTATAATATGATATTTTTAATTTCTTTAATCAAAAATATTTTCAAATTTATTTTACCTGACATTTCTATAATTATAAAATTGTATTATAATATTGTATAATATTCTAGTTTTTTCACTATACATCATTTATTTCAAATCATTTTTATATTTTTACAATAAAAATTTTTATGATTATATAAAAAAATAAAAAATAAAAAAATATTTGACATAAATGATGTTTAGAGAAAATATTATAATATTATAACACTATAAAAATCTTAATAATAAAAATGTTAAGTAAAAAATATCTGAAAATATTTTTATATTAAAAAATTTATATTAGAAACAATTTTATGGTTATATTAAAAATACTAAAAATATGCAAAAAAAAATTTTCAAATATAAAAATACTTTAATTTAATATTATGATACTAGAAAAATTATAATTTTAAAAATACAATGTAAAATATATTTTATAAATATTTTTAGATTAAAAAAATATTTAAAAGAATTGTGTAATAATATTATATAATACAAATGTTTATTTTAAAAAAATACTAAATTTAATGTATTGTATGTAAATGAAAATGTTATTATAAAATATTACAATTAAACTAAAAATACTAAAAATATATGAAATATTTAAATATCTAAATTTTTTTTGATATTTTTGATATTTTACAAACTTTAAATTAAATATTAATATTTATAAGTTTTTTACACACTTAAATTATTAAATATTATAATTTCAAATTAATATTTATATATTAATATCTATTACAAAGATATTAATATTATGCAAATATTTCTTTCATTTTAATTTAAGATATTTAATTTGAAATAATTATTCAAATATTTAAATAGATTTTATGGTAGAAATGCAATCTATAAAAATATTAACTTTAAAAATATTTGAAAATAATTTTATACTAAAAAAATTATTTACAAGTATTTTGCATTAAGTTATGTGTTATTAATATAATGATAATTTTATTCTAAAATTAAATATTAATATTTATGAGTTTTTTACACTTAAATTATTAAATATTATAATTTCAACTTAATATTTATATATTTTAAATTTTACATATATATAAATATTATACATATATTGTTTTTCATTTTAATTTAAAATATTTAAAGTTATAATATTATATAATATAGATAATTATTTAAAAATAATAATATATGCAAATTATAGTTTTATTATCAAATTTTGCAATTATGATTATACTTACCATAATTTTAAAATTTTAGAATAATTTTAAAAATTTTAGAAAAAATTTTAGAAAAAATTTATTCTTAAAAATAGGTAACCTTAGCGTCTCGTCAACGAATGGATGGCCCTTTCTCAACTAAAGGCAATCAATCTCTCTCTCTCTCTCTCCCTCTCCGTCCTCTCTGTATCACCTCTCTATCTCTCTATCACAAATATATATTTTTTATTATATTAATATTATGATATTCTAATATTTTTATTTGTAATCAAAAAATATTTTTCATGACAAAATTTTATAAATATTTTGCATATTTATAATATAAAAAATATTTGAAATAAATGATATTTAGAGAAAATATTATAATATTATAAAAATTATAATAATAAAAATATTTTTTATATTTTCTATATTTTACAAACTTTAAATTAAACATTAATATTTATGTGTTTTTTAAAATTAAATTATTAAGTACTATAATTTTAAATTAATATTTATATATTTTTAATTTTACAAAAATATTAATATTATATAGATATCGTTTTCAATTTAATATAAGATATTTATTATTAAATAATTATTTAATTATTTAAATAGTTTGTGCAATAGGAATATAATCTATAAAAATATTAAGTTAAAAAGTATTTGAAAATATTTTTATGTTGAAAAAATTATTTACAAATATTTCGTAATGACTCATGTGTTATAAATATAATAACAATTTTATTACAAAATTAAATGTTAATATTTTTGAGATTTTTACACTTAAATTATTAAATATTACAAAGATATTAATATTATACAGATTTTTTTCATTTTAATTTAAAATATTTGATGTTCAATAATTATTAAATATTTAAATAGTTTGTATAGTGGAAATACAATCGATAAATACTAAGTTAAAAAATATTTTAAAATATTTTTATATTAAAAAATTAGTTACATGTATTTTGTATTGAGTCACGTGTTATTAATATAATGATAGTTTTATCAAAAATTTAAATATTAATATTTATGAGTTTTTTACACTTAAATGATTAAATATTATAAATTCAAATTAATATTTATATATTTTTAATTTTACAACATTATTAATATTGTGCAGAAGTTTTTCATTTTAATTTAATGTTAAATAATTATTTAAATATTTAAATAGTTTGTATAGTTGAAATACAATTTATAAAAATATTGAGCTAAAAAATATTAGAAAATATTTTATACTAAAAAAATTATTTTCATATATTTTGTATTGAGTCATGTGTTATTAATATAATAATAGTTTTATTATAAAATTAAATATTAATATTTATGAGTTTTTTACACTTAAATTATTAGATATTATAAATTCAAATTAATATTTATAAATTTTAAATTTTACACAGATATTAATATTATACAGATTTTTTTATTTTAATTTAAAATATTTAATATTAAATTATTATTTAAATATTAAAATAATATGTATAGTGGGAATACAATCTATAAAAATTATAATTATAAAAATATAAATTTAAAAAATATTTGAAAATATTTTTATATTAAAAATATATATTTACCACTATTTTGTATTGAATCATGTGTTATTAATATAATGTCAATTTTGTTATAAAATTTCACAATTACAAAAAAATAATAAAAATATTTATTATATGGACGCTTTTATTATATGCAAAATATTTTGCATATAGAAAAAATACTACAATATTATAGTACTATTAGATTTATAGTTAAAAAATATTAAGTAAAAAATATTTTATAAATATTTTTAGATTAAAAAATATTTATAAAAATATTTATAAAATATCATATTATAGTATCATATAATACAGATAATTATTTTAAAAAATACTAAGTATATGCAAATTATAGTTTTATTATTAAATTTGACAATTATGATTATAATAACCATAATTTTACAATTTTATAATTATTTCAAAAATTTTGAAAATATTTTTTATTAAAACAAAAGTAACATTGGCGTTTCATCGATGAAGGGGTGGCCCTTTGTCGACTAAAGACACGCAATCTCTCTCTCTCTCTCCCTCTCTCTCTCTCTCTCTCTCCCTCTCCGTCCTTTTCTCCGTGTTACATCTCTATCTCTCTATTACAATTATATATTTTGTATTATTAATATTATAATGTTCTAATACTTTTATTTTTATTTAAAAAATATTTTTCATAATAAAATTTTATAAATATTTTAGATATTTTTAATGCAGTTATAAATTTTTTTTATCAAATTATTATTTTATTTTGTGTAGTATTATAATATGATACTTTTAATTTTTTAATCAAAAATATATTTATTTTTTTGCTTAATATTTCTATAATTATAAAATTGACAGTATTATAATATTATATAATATCATAGTATTTTTACTATACATCATTTATTTCAATTTTTTTTATATTTTTAGATTAAAAAATTTTATGATTATATTAAAAATATCAAAAATATTTGAAATAAATGATGTTTAGAGAAAATATTATTGTTAAATATTATAAATTCAATTTAATATTTATATATTTTAAATTTTGCACAGATATTAATATTTTTTCATTTTAATTTAAAATATTTAATGTTAAATTATTATTTAATATTAAAATAATATGTATTGTAGGAATACAATCTATAAAAATTATAATTATAAAAATACAAACTTAAAAAATATTTGAAAATATTTTTATATTAAAAAAATATATTTACAACTATTTTGTATTGAATCATGTGTTATTAATATAATGTCTATTTTATTATAAAATTTCACAATTACAAAAAAATAATAAAATATATATTATATGGATGATTTTATTATATGCAAAATATTTTTGCGTATAGAAAAAATACTATAATATTATAATACTATTAGATTTATAGTTATAAAAATATTAAGTAAAAAATATTTTATAAATATTTTTAGATTAAAAAATATTTTATAAATATTTTTAGATTAAAAAATATTTAAATATATCTTATTATAATATTATATAATACAGATAATTATTTTAAAAAATACTAAGTATATGCAAATTATAGTTTTATTATTAAATTTGACAATTATGACTATACTGACATAATTTTACAATTTTATAATTATTTTAAAAATTTTGGAAATATTTTTTATTAAAAAAAAAGTAACATTGACATTTCGTCGATGAAGGAGTGGCCCTTTGTACCCTAAAAAAAAGTAATATTATAATACTAGAAATGATGGGTGTGTATCCCATCACAAAGCTCATCAACCATACCCCGTAAGTGAAACAAGTTTTGGAAATGGGACGCACACACATGTAATATATTTTCAAGAAGACAAAGTGAGCGTAAAATTACAAAGTGTGTTCCAACTCTTTTTTCATTTTTATTACATTCGTTTTCTTTTCTTCTCTTCTCTTTTTTTTAATTAATAATAAAAAATTATTTATTTTATATAGTTAAAAAATAATTTTATAAAACCAGAATAATTAGAAAGTATATCAGACAATTGGGTGACATACATAATGCATTATTTTTAATGATCCATGAAGATGAAGATGAAGATGTGTACATAGCAAAATATTTATGTATATATATAAATACTTGAATATTAAAATACTATAAAAAATTTAAATTTTATTTATAAAAATACTAAGTAAAAGAAATATTTTACAAATACTTTTAAATTATGGTCAAATCGAGAATTCCTTGGTCCACCCGGTGTACTTCTTTTAATAATTTTATCATTTTATAGTAATAATACTATAGTATGATGGTGGAAAAATATTATATTATTGTAATATGATAATTTTTTATATTATTATACTATAAAAATATTTTAAAAAATATTAAATGATTAATAATGTATACAAAATAAATTATAATTTTATTATAAAATTTTATGATTATAAAAAAATGTAATACATGTGTTTACTATTTGATGAAAAATTTTTTCTTAGTTTTTTTTGAGTCATAATTTTGAAATATTGAAATATTTTTAATTTTCAATTTATCGCTGACAAAATAAATTAATATTTAGTTTACATATAATTTTTACTTAATTATAAATTAAAGTATTTAATCAATATAACAAATATTTTAAAAAATATTTAAACGTTTATAATTATTTATTATAAACAACTATTTATAAATTTAAATCTAAATTAATATTTTAATATATATATATATCTATATATCCATATATATATATATATATATTTCTTTTACAATGGGCACATCACCGCGCATTCGTGCGTGTACCCTTCCTAGTTGTTAACAACAAGGTGTATTGAAGCTATCCAAAGCCTTATTGCCTTGGATCTCTACACTGTTGTTTTCTATCAATTGGATGTAAACATCCGATCTTCCTTGTTTCATTTGCAAAATTTGAACCAACCCATCGTAAGAAACTCGGTATCCTGGGTAGCCTCAAAAATGATGTTTCCAGGCTAGTTCTCATATGTGTGCTGGTAGTCCAGTGATGCTAAGAAGAAAAACCATTTCTTTCCAATTGCTTTGGAGTACCATGGTTCTTGGAATAGATAAGCAGCAAAACCTCACGACTATCCAAAACAAACAAAAATCCACCCTTTGGTGCAAAAACATAGAGAGGACAATGGCGCGGGTCCTAGGGTGAAATGGTAAAAGAAAAATTAGGTATTAAACTAGCTAATTTGGCTAATAATTTGTAAATAACGGTGCGATCATCTCTGTAAAATGAAGTAAAATTTAATCAAAACCGTTTAAAACCAATCAAAATTGTTAAAATTGATGAATCATTCAAAACGATTTAAAGAAAAATACAAAATTTATTTTATTTTAAAATATATAATACATAAATTATATATATGATATCATATGATATCATTCGATTTATAAAACGGTCTAATCGATCTAAGTAATGAATCAATAAGCTGATAGACTAATCAAGTTATTTACTTATTCGATTTTAAAAACATTGGTTCTCATGTATATTTTAATTAATTTAGCATTTCAATTGTCATGTAATTGAATACCATAACTCTTTCCTGCTTATTGAAAGGGGAAAAGGTTCTTAAATGTGTTCTTTCCCTTGCAAACACCATCCTCCCCCATCCCAATGAAAAAAGGAAAAAAAAAAAGAAGGTAAAAGCTGTCTCAGGTGAAAAACTATTCCCATGTTCTCTTGTATTTGAAGAATGAGGACGTGGAAAGAGAAAGAGACACAATATTTATCCTTTTAATTTTATATTAGTGGGAGTATTAAGTAATATATGTTTCCAAAAAAAATCAAATATGGGCTCAATTTAGTTTTCAATAATAAATATAACAATAAAGCATAAATCCAAATAGGGACAAGAAATCATCACGTGGTGATAAGATATGAATTTTTTAATATAAAAAACAAAAAAAAATAATTACATGATGTAATAGAAAAAGATGCTTTTCCTTACCCAAAAAAAAAAAAGAAAAAGATGCTTTGGGAATACCGACGTGGGTATCGTGGCATGCGAGACGACAAGGATGCCCAACCATGATCATAAGTCAAGAAAAGATGCAAACAAAGAAGACACGTTGGATACGTTGCGTCAGCCTCCATTTTCTTGCAAAAGAATTTTGATATATACGTTGCAATATTCTTTTCATCACGGTCGGAGAATTTAAATTTAAAACTTTTTATTTGAATTTTTATAAATAGAATGTTACTAATTAAGTTAAAATCTTGATTTAGGCTAACCAAACCTAGCCAAGCTCAACCCTAATAAAGCATTCCATTTCTCACCAAACTTTATGGCCAAGAAACTTTACAGAAAATAAAAGAATGTTCGAAAGTCCCAAGTCTTCGTCTTCGTCTTCATCATTCTCTGTATAAAGCAAGAGGCATAAGTTTATCTGTAGTACTCCACTTTTCTTCATAAGCATTTCTAATTTCTTCATCCTCGCTAAACATGGCTGCTGTCGAAGAAGGTTCTCACGACGTGAATTCGATTCTGTCCTCCTCTGGAAGAGACTTCCTTATCCGCAACAATGGTGATAAGGTAAAAACCCTTGCTGGTTACTATTAGATCCTACGATATATGGTCTACTAGTTATCCATAATAAAATGGAGTTTTGAAGATTTTGATGACTAATTGCTCGATTGGGTATTCAAGGAAATGAGTAAAAATGTAGAGTTACGTTTTTGAAAAGGTATTTTTGTCTATTTTCTAGCACAATCCTCGATGGGTATCCCCCAAATCTTCCAAAGTCAAATAATCTAGTGGGAAATTAAACTCTAATTTCTTAAAATTAGCTAATTTCCTAAGCGGTATGAAAACTGTGACCATGTTGAGGTGTTTAGCCTGAGCTGTCTGTTTTCTGGCAAAACCTTTGACGGGTAATTTTTAAAATCTTCTAAAATCAAATATGATCTAGTAATTCTCTATCTCTGTATTGACATCAGATGTTTACGACTTAGATTAGCTAACTGCTTACTTGTGTGAGGAAGAAATCTGGAAAATGATTTCAAATTTAGAGTTATAGGAAAAAAAAAAATGCAACGATGTTTTTAAGTGTTTAGACTTATTTTTGTGTCAATTACAGGTTGAAATCCAAAGTTTGAAGGGAAAGAAAGTTGGGTTATATTTTTCAGGATCTTGGTGTGGACCTTGTAGGGGATTTACTCCGGATTTAGTTAAGGTTTACAACGAATGTGCCCCCAAAGGGGATTTTGAAATCATCTTTATTTCTCGCGACGAAGATGATGAATCATTTAATGCTTATTTCTCCAAAATGCCATGGCTTGCAATCCCATTTTCGGATTCTGAGACTCGTGATAGCCTGAGCAATTTGTTCAAGGTGAGATGGATACCTTATTTTGTGATCATTGATGAGAATGGGAAGGTTGTGACTGAGAATGGAACAACGATTGTTCGCGAATATGGTGTCGATGCTTATCCATTTAGCCAAGAAAAGTATGAGGAGCTTGAGAAGGCTAAAATGGAGGGACAAACTCTGGAATCAATTTTAGTCAAAGGGGAACTGGACTTTGTTATTGGAAAAGATGGAACCAAGGTATGATATTAGTAGCTGCTATCTTGGTTCCAAAATAAATCTTCATTGATTATCAGGCAAATGACAAACATTGGTTTATGTTTCAGATTCCGGTGTCTGATCTTGTGGGGAAACACATTCTCATCTATTTCTCAGCACATTGGTGCTCTCCCTGCCGTGCATTCCTCCCAAAACTCATTAAAACATATCGGAAGATTAAGGCAAAGGATGATGCTTTTGAATTGATATTTGTTTCAAGTGACATCGACCAAGCCGCCTTTAACAGCTACTTTGCAGAGATGCCATGGCTTGCTCTGCCCTTTGGTGATGAAAGGGGAGACACACTAAGCCGGATCTTCAAAGTGTCTGGCATTCCAACTCTAGTGGCTATTGGACCCAGTGGCAAGACCATCACGACTGATGCTACGGACCTCGTGCTGGCTCATGGGGCCGATGCCTATCCCTTCACAGAAGAGCGTTTGAAGGAGATTGAGAAGAAACGTCATCTTTGCTTTTCTTGGTTATGGCGTTGGTGCATGTGAATAAAATCTGTTGCCTTGGGCAATATACAAGAGATAGCGGGACATATTTGGCTGTTGGCTTGTTTAAAGACGACATGTGCTTATGTTTTAAATCTGATTGGATGATAAATGTTTACTATATGACTGAGAATATGTTGAAGGTTTTTATTAGGCTTAAATGGTGAAACTAATTTCTCCATGCCGTACTCAAATTGTTGGAAGCCCAGGATGAAGTTACATACATTTTTTATCATGCAGCTAGGCTTCATAAGCTTATGCTTGGATTCTTGATTGTGTGCGCCGTGGCCCGGAGAGCATTAGGCCATTCCAGAGGAACCGCACCATGCAGTTAGGCTTCACGCAGAATATTGTTGTGTTCTTTTTTTTTTTTTTTTTAACACGAGATTTGAGCTTTGGATCACAGATAACAGGCGATGACCATTAGACTATTCCTTTAGGCTTGAAACAGTAAGAATCCGATCCTCTTTCCTAGCCCTCTCTTGGGGTCTTTTCAGCCCTCGGGACTAGTTGACATGTTGGGTTCCCTAAGTTGGGCTTAATCTCTTTTTTTTTTTTTTTTTTTTTGGTTTGGGGCTTAATCTCTTTTCAAGATCATAATGCTCGCACATTGCTGCAGGGCAGTCGTCTAACTAAAGAAAGAATTATATCATAGAGAACTAGTTTATTATACTTTCGAGGAGTATGTGATATATTTTCGTAAAACCTTTTCCATTAGCAAAAGAAAAAAAAAATTAAACCTTTTGAAGTTAATTCTATAAATATGAAAAGTTAATTCTTTTGTAATTAATTAATACTAGATATGGTTGTTAAGCATTCTTAGTTTTTTTTTTAATGAAAATATAGATGATGCAGGAACTAGAGAACACCCTCTGATCTGAATAGTCAACAACATTACTATTTTTAGTTCAACCTTAGTTTTTTAACAATATCCTTAGTTTTTTCCCTCCGCCTTGTGAATGTGACATAAAAATTAGATTAGTCATACATTTTTTAACAATTAAAAATACCTTCTCGATTCTGAGTTCAACCTAATGCTACAACTAGAACTTGGGCACCTACATGTCATTATCAGGTGGCATGGATGAAGAACTCATTCAACTCACATGGAGTTAAGAGCATTGACTCTTTAGATTATATTATAATCTGTTTAATTGTTAAACTACACCAGAAAACACCTTTTCTCATACATGCACAAACCATGCTCTTGTCCATGGGAACTTCTTTCCTTACGGTTTGAGGGATGAGTATTATTATAGAGAGAGATTAAAATTAGTAGTCTCTGTTAAGACTAAATTTGATACAACATTTTCGAAAGAAAAACCTAGTAGATAGTACAATTTACTTAGATTAAAGAAAAACCTAATTATTTCCCCTCCTTCACCCTAGATTTACATTTTCTATTCTTGGATTTTTCTTTTTTATTTTTTTGTTCCTTTTTCTTTAATTTTGATTCTTCACCTTTTTCAATGATCTTCCAATCAGATAGAGAGTCGGAGAGTCTTCCATTGAAAGAAACAAAAAGTTAGGAAAAAAAAATTAAAAAAAAAGGAAAAATTATAGAGAAAGAATGTGTGAAGTGAAAAAGAGTAATCAATAAGAAAGGAAATTTATTACAAAGTAGATGCACACAAGAGCACCTACCATATAAATGAATGATATGAAGTAAAAGTCTAAAAACAATTTCTATAAGAAGTTATGCAAACTCCTCTGCCAATCTACCGGCTCCCATTTGTTACAAAACCCTGCTGCGCATCACCTTATATGCTACAAATAAGAGATATTTACATGAAAACTTACCATAAAGTTTGAGGAGATATGCCTGAAATGTCTGATTCGCACATGTAAAAGAAAGAAAGAATGAAAAAAAAAGAAAGAAATGGATAAACATGAAAGCAGAGAGTGAGTTAAACGAAATAACACAGAAGGAAACAAAGCTGCGAAGAGACATCAAAAACTTAATGTCATGTTAGTCATTGCTTTCATATTTTTCTTACCCGGTATCGGTATTTTTGATATACACTGACATAACCTATATCGTGTCGATAATTCATTTTATACATCATCTCATGTCATCAAAACATAGAAATTTAATGCATGTGTCATGTCATATCAAAATCGCTTTTTCTTCTTTTCTTACGTCAAGGAATATTTGACGTTAAATATATAGAATTTATCGTTAAAAAAATTCAACCACGAAAAATTTTCATCGCTGAAAATCACCCCACTAATTTTTACCAATGAAATACATCTATCATTAATTACCAACAATAGATTAGCGACGAAAATATTTTCATTACTAAAATATTCGTCAATAATCTATCTTTGATAGAAGATAATATGTATCTGTCGTTGATTCTGGTAGCCCTCATGAGAGTGCACGCGCGCCCACCTGCATCGTCACTTGCGCACGCATCTTCATGCGTGCCCGCTCCTGCGAAACCCGCCCGCACGCCTGTGCACCCTGCATTTTTTTTACAAAAAATATCTCTTCTCGGAATCAAACCCACGTCTCCGAGATAAAAGATGGGTTGTTCGACCATTATACCACAATTTGTTTTGTGATATCTTTTTTTTTATTATTATTTATTATCTAACTCTCATTTTTTTTAAATATTAATCTCACTCTCAAACTTTTTTAAAAAAATTTTATCTTATTCTCACAATTTTTTTTATCTCACTCTCATCTCTTCTTTTTTTTCTTTTACCTTGGGGTAATTTTTTTCATTAAGATAGAATAGCAGATTATTTTTTTTATTTACCCATTAAATTGAATAATAAAATAATAAATAAAATAAAATAAATAAAGAAAAAAGAAAAATAATTATAAAATAATAAATGAGAAGAAAAAATTTAAAAATTTAAAAAAATTAAAAAAATAATAAAATAATAAAAAATGGAAAAAAAATCTGTCGATAATCCGTCGCTAATAGTTGTATATATGTTTTTTTTTGTTTTTTTACTCTTCATCACTACACCAATGGATTAGCGACGGATATTTTCCGTGGCTAATCCGTGTTGTTTTTACTCTAGATTACTACAACGACGGATTAACGATGGAAATATTTTCATCGCTAATCTGTCGCTCTAGACATTAATCCATCGTAATTCCGTTACTATTTACGACAGATTTTCTTCCATCGATAATTTTTCGTGACCAAAAGTTAATTCTCTTTCGGTGTTAGGTACTATCTTCTTTGCCATTAATACTAACACAGTTGTTAAGCATTCTTTAATAAATAAATAAAATTTCTTGTTATTTAATATAATATTTTATAATTTCTAACATAATGACCCATCGGTCCTATTTTATGAATCAGAAATTAATATTTCGACAATTAACAAAAAAAAAATGAAGAATAAAATTTTTTAGGTACAATAAAATACGATGTCTACACCTGTATATTTTTGTATGACAATTTTCTACTATAAATATGTTATTTTTGTTGCCAACTTTGACAAATATGTTTTCTGCGAAAACATAGAGAGGACAAGGGCGCGAGTCCTAGGGTGAAATGGTTAAAAGAAAATTAGCTATTAAACTTGCTAATTTGGCTAATAATTTGTAAATAACAGTGAGATCATCTCCATGAAAGTAAGAGTGGAAGATTTGACTACTGAGGACAGTGCTACAGCTCTTGTAATGCTGGCCTTTGTTGCCTCAAGGTGGTCCTTTTTGGTCTTTTCCTTAATGACAATAGATGTTGTAATAAGTTTTGACGGAGATCTAAATGTTCACTGACATCAATTTTCTGAAAACAAATCAGAGGGTTATATATATATATATATATATATATATATAAAACTGAAAAAGGAATGCAGAGAAAATGCTGTATTTCTCCATGTGCGCTCACCGGTGCTTTCAAAAGTGGACCCAACTGACCGGTTCGACCGATTTGATCAGAAATTATTTTATAATTCAATTCGATTTTTATCGTTAAATAAGATAAAATAAAATTTGATCAACATCATTTAAAATTAATTAAAATTGATAAAACTGATAAACTATTTAAATTGATCAAAAAATATAAAATTATTTTTATTTTAAAATATATAATATATAAATTATATATGTGACATCTTAATGATATCATTCGATTTGTAAAACAATTTAATCAATTTAATTAATGAATCAATAAATCGATAGATTAATTGAGTTTGGTTTAAAAAACGTTAGTTCTAACATCTATTTTAATTTATTTAGCATTTCAAGATCTATTGTCATCTAATTGAATATCATAAACATCATAACTCTTTCCGGCTATTGAATGGAAAAAGGTTAAATGTTTTCTTTCCCTCGCAAACATCACCCTCCCCCGTCTCATAAAAAAAAAAAAAAAAAAAAAAGAAAAAAGAAAAGATAATAATAAAAGCTGTCTGAGGTGAAAAACTATTCCCATGTTCTCTCGTATCTGAAGAATGAGGATTGGGAAGAGAAAGAGACACAATATTTATCCTTTTAATTTTATATTAGTGGGAGTATTAAGTAATATATGTTTCTTAAAAAAATCAAATATGGGCTCAATTTAGTTTTCAATAATAATAATAACAATAAAGCATAAATCCAAATAGGGACGAGAAATCATCATATGGTGACAAGATATGAATTTTTTAATATAAAAAAAACATAAAAAAATAATTGCATGATGTGATTGAAAGTGAATACTGACGTGGGTATCGTAGCGTGTGACTTTAATTCTTAGATGATAAGGTTGCCACCATGATCATAAGTCAAGAACAGAGGCAAACAAAGAAGACACGTTGCAGATTCGTCGCATGCGTCAGCCTCCATTTTCTTGCAAAAGAATTTTGATATATACGGTGCAAATTTTTTTTTTATTATTTTTATCGTGATCTGATTAATCCGATTTAAATATTAATAATATATTTTAGACATTAATTCTCTCAGATTATTTTTCAATATTCTTATAACTCAAACTCGAGATATCTAATTAAAAGAATAGAGTTTATAACTACTCAAACTAAAATTTTATAAATAGAATAATAAATTTTGATTTAGGCTATCCTAACGTAACCAAGCTCAACCCTAATAAAGCATTCCATTTCTCACCAAAAAATTTTAGCTCCAGAACTACTACTACATTTATAATTAAACTATTATTTGATTCTAATTTTTCATAAAAAGAATAATGATAAAATAATCTGTATTATATCTTTCTTTAATGTATACCATAACAATCTCTTGATGTTGACCATACTTATTACTTTCTTATAAAAATATAGATAATTCTAATAAAGAGAAAAAAATATATTGAAAGAATGGAAATAATTCTTTTGTTTCTTGTTGTTTTCCTTCATTTGATACACCCACGTATATATATGCACTAAATTAATAAATGATGTATTAAGGATTAGTTTGATTGAGGGGAAAATGGAAAGAAAAGGAAAGTAAAAGTGGAATGAAATAACTTTTTTTTTTTTTTTGGTCGTTTGGTAAGGAAAGAAATGTGGAAGGGAAGAAAATGTACGATGCAATCCATTCCCCTCCCTTTTAAAAAATCATATCCGTTCCAAAGTGGACAAAAATGAAAGGAAATGAAATTTTTAGACAAATTTGTCATTATCATTCTTTTATAATTATGAAATTATCCATTATTTTTTATTTTAGTTTTATTTAATATAAAGTAATAAAATTTAATTTCCTTTCATTAATTTTATTGGAAAAATATTATTTTTCTAATATTATTTTTTTTTAACTTTTTTACATTAATATTTTAATTTTATTTAATATAAAATAATAATGAAAATGGTTTATTAAAAATAAGAAAAATATACTAAATAACTATTTTTTGAAAAATTATATTTTTAGAAAAATGTTTTAAATTAAAAAATAAAAAATTACATGGTAAGAAATGTTAAAAATATTATTTTACAATGGTATAAGAGTAAATAAGATGGTATTTTTTTTCATTTTTCATTATAACCAAACAAAAAAAATACCACCAATTTCCTTCATTTCCATCCCCTGCCAAACAAAGATGAAGAAAATGCATTTACTTCCGTAAGTAAGGTGAAGTAAATCTCCCCCTTCCTCTCTCCCTCCCCTTCTGCGAACCAAATTTTCCCCAAGTCAAATTTATGGACATTCTTGAATTTTATGAAGTGAATAAATTCAAGAAAAATTAAGAGTTTCTTACAAAGTGAATGGATTCATTAAAAATAAAGAATTTATTAGAAAACAAATGGGCATCCATAATACTTCTTAACATATTACTTTTTAGAGTACTTCATAAATTAGAAAATTTAATCACATTAAAAAAAAAAAAGACTTTGTGAGACTTGTTTATAATTTCAAGCTTACCTCAATTTGATTATTTTAATTTTATTTGTAATCATTTTTTAATTAAAGTAAAAAGTTTTGATAAATATTATATCAAAATATTTTATAAAAATTAAAAAAAATAGTATGTTAATATTTTTTATAATAAAATATTTATTTATTTTTAATTAAATCTACACTAACTTTTTGAACCCTTCTCTAGAGAGACGGAGGGTTCCTCATGACCTTGTGGACAGTGAGCCCGTGAACCGGCGGGGGACAGGAATATTTTATATTATATGATATAGCGGAGGATTTGGTAGAGAGTTTCATTTGACTATCTCAATTTGTCTTTAATTTAATTAAATTAATTTTTAATTTCTATTTTCTTTTATTTCTAATATTTTCAATTACAAATATCTATGCTATAAAATTTCACAAATTAAGGTCAAACCCTCAAAAAAGTATAAAAATTCTAATTATTTTCAAATAACACTAATTATAACTATGCCAAATATACGAGAGAAATGAATCACATTTCTTTGTCACCCGCTAATATTTATTTTAATATTATTGTGATGACATTTGAACACCTTGAAATTTTTTACACACAATTGATTAATGTAAAAATTGATTAATATATTAACTATTTCAAATTTTATATAAAAATATTTTGCTTTAATTTATAAATATTTTAAATAAAATAAAAAAAATAGTCCATGAGCAAATATTAAAAAGATGCTTATGCTCTAAGAGAGCAACTCGATTTTGGCTTTAGAAAACTTTGGCAAGAATGTAAAAGTTTTTAGTTCATGATTTAAATATAAATTTGTAATGATGAGAAAACCGAGTGTATTTATTGTATCTTTCGGTTCAAACTGAAGGGTTCGATTTTTGTACAAACTGCGGTTTGGAGTTGAAAGGCCATGGGAGTTTTCAAGAAAATGGAAATTAAAGATAGAAAACAAAATAAGAAAAGCGGTGCAAAAAGAAAAAAAAAAAAAGAAGAGAAAAAACAAGAAAGGGAAGATTCTAGAAACGAGAAAGAAACTTAATTGCCAAGAAACTTTACGGAAAATAAAAAAGTTCGAAAGTCCCAAGTCTTCGTCTTCGTCTTCGGCTTCCTCATTCTCCATATAAAGCAAGAGGCATAAGTTTATCTGTAGTACTCCACTCTTCTTCATAAGCATTTCTACTTTCTTCATCCTGGCTAAACATGGCTGCTGTCGAAGAAGGTTCTCACGATATGAATTCGATTCTGTCCTCCTCTGGGAGAGACTTCCTTATCCGCAACAATGGTGATAAGGTAAAAAGCCCAACCATTTTTTTTTATTCGTTTCCGTTTTTACCTGCGTTAACTATGCTGTGATTCGACTTAATTTCGATGTTTCCAAGAAAAAACCCTTGCTGGTTACTATTAGATCCTACGGTATATGATCTAGTAGTTATCCATAATAAAATTGAGTTTTGAAGATTTTGATGACTAATTGCTCAGTTGGGTATTCAAGAAAATGAGTAAAATGTAGAGTTACGTTTTTGAAAAAGTTTTTATGTGGTATTTTTGTCTATTTTCTAGCACAATCCTCGATGGGTATTCCCCAAATCTTCCAAAGTCAAATAGTCTAGTGGGAAATTAAACGCTAATTTCTTAAAAATTAGCTAATTTCCTAAGCGGTATGAAAACTGTGACCATTTTGAGGTGTTTAGCCTGATCTGTCTGTTTCCTGGTAAAACCTTTGATGGGTAATTTTCAAAATCTACTAAAATCAAATATGATCTAGTAATTCTCTATCTCTGTATTGACCTCAGACGTTTACGACTTAGATTAGCTAACTGCTTACTTGTGTGAGGAAGAAATCGGGAAAATGATTACAAATTTAGAGTTATAGGAAAAAAAAAAAAATATGCAACCATGTTTTAAGTGTTTAGACTTATTTTTGTGTCAATTACAGGTTGAAATCGAAAGTTTGAAGGGAAAGAAAGTTGGGTTATATTTTTCAGGATCTTGGTGTGGACCTTGTAGGGGATTTACTCCAGATTTAGTTGAGGTTTACAACGAATGTGCCCTCAAAGGGGATTTTGAAATCATCTTTATTTCTCGCGACGAAGATGATGAATCATTTAATGCTTATTTCTCCAAAATGCCATGGCTTGCAATCCCATTTTCGGATTCTGAGACTCGTGATAGCCTGAGGAAGTTGTTCAAGGTGAGAGGGATACCTTACTTTGTGATCATTGATGAGAATGGGAAGGTTGTGACTGAGAATGGAACAATGATTGTTCGTGAATATGGTGTCGATGCTTATCCATTTACTCTGGAAAAGATCAATGAACTGAAGGAGGAGGAAGAGAAGGCTAGACAAAATCAGTCCCTGACTTCTGTCTTGACATCACAATCACGCGATTTTGTGATCTCAAATGATGGGAAGAAGGTAAGCTTATGGTACTATGTTGTTGAGTTGTTACCTTTTTTATGTAAAAGATTGTTAATGTCGAGATTACACTTAGGGTTTCATGCATAAGATTGTAAGATTAGGTTGAGATTCTATAACATTTTCAGTTGTGACCATAAAATCATCAGATTCTAAACTTTGAATCAGGATTTTGAGAAATTATGTTTTTAAATAGCTGTTGTGGTGGGTGGTGAAGTTCATAGTTATGCCATCATTGTATTGACCCGTTATTTGGTTCTTGAGTTCCTTAAACTTTGATGTGTCTTGTCCTTCCCCCTTTTTTTTGTTGCCTATAAAATGTAACATTAGTGTTTCCCTCTTTCATGATCTAAGTACTTGTTTTTTTTGGTCTCTGCTTGTTAGATACCTGTCTCTGAGCTAGAAGGGAAAATTGTGGGTCTATATTTCTTCCTGTCTGCATTCGACTCCTGTACTGATTTTCAGCCACAACTTGTTGAATTCTACGAAAAATTGAAAGCTAAAGGAGAGAGCTTTGAAGTAGTTGCAATACCTCTTGACAAGGATGAGAACTCATTTAAGCAAGCCTTTGGGACCATGCCTTGGCTTTCACTCCCCTTCAAGGACAGGAGCTGCCAGAAGTTGGCTCGATATTTCGAGCTCTCAGCATTACCAACTTTGGTAATTATTGGATCAGATGGCAAAACCTTACATCCCAATGTTGCTGAAACAGTTGAAGAGCATGGTGTTCTTGCATACCCATTTAGCCCAGAAAAGTTTAAGGAGCTTGAGGAGATTGAGAAGGCCAAAATGGAGGCACAAACTCTGGAATCAATTTTAGTCAAAGGGGATCTAGACTTTGTTATTGGAAAAGATGGAACCAAGGTATGATATTAGTAGTTGCTATCTTGGTTCCAAAAGAAATCGTCATTGATTATCAGGCAATTGACAAACATTGATTTATGTTTCAGATTCTGGTGTCTGATCTTGTGGGGAAACACATTCTCATCTATTTCTCAGCACATTGGTGCCCTCCCTGTCGTGCATTCCTCCCAAAACTCATTGAAACATATCAGAATATTAAGGCAAAGGATGATGCTTTTGAATTGATATTTGTTTCAAGTGACCGCGACCAAGCTGCCTTTGACAGCTACTTTGCAGAGATGCCATGGCTTGCTCTACCCTTTGGTGATGAAAGGGAAAACACACTAAGCCGCATCTTCAAAGTGTCTGGCATTCCAACTCTTGTAGCTATTGGACCCAGTGGCAAGACCATCACGACTGATGCTCGGGACCTCGTGATGGCTCATGGAGCCGATGCCTATCCCTTCACAGAAGAGCATTTGAAGGAGATTGAGAAGAAATGTGATGAGATGGCAAAGTGTGCTTCAGAAGAAGGCAATGAAAAGGAGGGCAAAGATGATTCTAAAGAGGAGGAAAGCCACAAAGAAGGATGGGTTTGCGAAGGGGATGTTTGTCACAAAGCTTGAGATTTCGCTATAATACATTTGCTCTCTGAAGAACCTTCATGGTGGGGTTGCGTTGTGTATGTTTTGTTTTCATCTTTGCTTTTC
This sequence comes from Dillenia suffruticosa, assembly GCA_033439265.1. NCBI lineage: Eukaryota > Viridiplantae > Streptophyta > Magnoliopsida > Dilleniales > Dilleniaceae > Dillenia > Dillenia suffruticosa. The sequence continues at coordinate 27,119,950 of JAVTVX010000010.1, read as the reverse complement.
CTTGTTATGGCTTTTGGTGTATGTGATGAATAAAATCTGTTGCCTTAGGCGATAAACAACAGAGAGAGGGACATATATGGCTGTTGGCTTGTTTAAAGACTACATGTTCTTATGTTTTAAATCTGATAGGAAGATAAATGTTTACCATGTGACTGAGAATATGTTGAAGGTTTTTATTAGGCTTAAATGGTGAAACTAATATCTCCATGCCGTACTAAGATTGTTGGAAGCCCAGGATAAAGTTACATGCGTTTTTGATCACGCAATTAGGCTTCATACGCTTATGCTTGGATTCTTGATTGTGGGCTCCATGGCCAGGAGAGCATTAGGCTATTCCAGAGGATCTACACTACACTATTGTTGTTGAGTGTTTGCTCATCTTCGCTTCACATAGAGCTTCAAATGGTGTTTCACCGGAACAGTTCAAGAAGTAGAATTTTTTTATTTTTATCTGTCTTATTTTTTATTCGATCCTGTCTTTCCGGATTCGACTTCATTTAGCAATGTCTTTTTGTATTGTATAAAAAAAAAAAAAAGAGTTTCAAACGGTAAGAATCGGATTCATCGGATCCTCTTTCGTAGCCGTTTCTTGGGGTCTTTCCAGCCTTTCTAGACCATATGACGTGGGTTCCCTAAGTTGGGCTAAATATCTTTCCAAGCTTATTATGCTCGCGCATTGCTGCAGTGCAGGACAGGGGTTCCCTAAGTTGCGCTAATATCTTTTCAAACCTTTTTTTTTCACCTCTAACATATGAAATCTATTTTATAAATTGACTTTCTAAAATCATTTTTCATCATTCACAAAACACGAATTCAAAATTTTTGATTAAAAAAATAAAATATCTATCACTCAATTTAAAAGAATTTAATTTTTCTGAGCTTATAATGCTGGCACATTGCTACAGTGCAAGCATATAACTAAAGAAAGAATTAAGAGCTATCTAAGTTAATCATTATGATTTTTTTTTTTTTTGTCTGAGTTGCAAAGTCTTTAATTCATATCATGGAAAACTAGTTTATTATGCTTTAATATATAAAGTATTATTCAAAACAAAAGGAAATAGCAGCTCGAGATATATATATATATATATATAGAGAGAGAGAGAGAGAGAGAGAGAGCTTGCCGGCTTGGAAAAATTGAGCATCCTTAAAGAAAGGAGAAGAAAAAAAAAAAAAGAGTTGGGGAGGGGGGGAGGAGAGAGAGAAGAACCGGAAGAATACAAATGAAAAGTAGAGCGTAAGAGCCGCACCAATGTTGAACAGATATTTCACAACACAAAATTAGGAAAAAATTTTTATATAATTTTCATGGAGTATATGATATATTTTCGTAAAACCTCTTCCATTAGCATTAGCAAAAGATAAAAAAATAAAAAAAAAAGAGAAAAAAATTAAATCTTTTGAAGTTAATTCTATAAACACCAGAAGTTGTTTTTCTTATAATTTTTTTTTCTTTTTTCTTTTTTTTTATCCAACGATCAATATTTTTCTAATCATATTTTTCACCAATAACAATTTAATTAAGATTATCTTTCTTCTATATCAACGGAGAGAGTTTTTTTTTTCCCTTATTTTTTAATATTATTTTTTAGCAAATACGGTACATTCGAACTAGAAAATTACGTAAAAAAAAAAAAAAAAAAAGAAAAAAAAAGATACCATTTGAAAGGACATCATGAATGAGTGAGATGCATAAAGCATTAATTCTCTGATGTTGCTGAATTAAAACTTCGTACTGCATGATTTAAAAATATGATATGACAAGGATTCCTGTTAGCTCTCAATTTTCTCTAATCCTACCAAAATTCATCAAAAATGATTTTCCTTGCCTGATTTAAAAATAAACTTGAAAAATCTCAATTGCTATTTTAAAAAAAAAAATGAAAAGAGAAGAGAAGGAGCTGAGGAGGTTAGAAAGAAACCTGGTAAAATTACATTAGAGAGCTTACAATCTCAATTAATTTAGACAAGTTTTGCGGACATATAGCCGTGGAAACAAAATTTTATAATTTGAGTTCACGTCGAACTCATTATCTAAATGTAAAGTGTTGATCGGATGTAGTAAATATTTGGAAGAAAAGTAATTGCAAAAGAAAAGCCTAATGAAAAAATAAAAGGAATTTCATGGAAGTATTAGGAATGATTTTTATCTTTTCCATAAATAAACAAAAGGTAATAAAAATATTTCAAGATCTATTATCAATATCATAATTCTTTTCTGAGTATCCGATAGAGAAGGTTTTTAAATGTTTTCTTTCGATTGCAAACACTACCCTCCCCCACTAGGAAAAACACATAGATAACAATAAAAGCAATCTTAGATGAAAAACCATTCCAATGTTCTCTTATATTCGGAAGAATGGGGACGTGGAAAGGCAAAGAGACACAATATTTATATTTTTAATTTTACATTAGTGGGAGTATTAGGTAATGTTATGTTTCTAGAAAAGGCTCGATTTAGTGTTCAATAATAAATAATAAAAAGGACTTATTCACTGTATAAATTATTATTTGACTTAGTTTTTTTTTTTTTTTTTAGTTATGTAAGGATTCGAAACCTAGATTTCAAGATTAGGAGATGGAAATTATAATCATCAGACTGTCCTCTTAGGGATAGTATTATTCGACTTAGTGTAGGTAGAGGAAAGATAGTCATCTGTAGTCTTTCTTTTATATATATTTTTTTAAAGAGAGTATTTTTATACTCGGATTTTATGGTTTTGAAGTGAATGAAAGAATGATTTCATGTTGCGTTAAATTTGACTCTTTTTAATTTTTAATAATAATAATAATAATAATAAAAACGCATAGGTCCCAATTGGAACAAGAAATCATCGTATGGCCACGGGATATGAATTTTTTAGTATAGAAAAAATAATAACCACATGATGTAACAGTGCAAGTTGCTTTTGTGAATAGTGGCGTGGGTGTCGTGGCACTGACTTTAATTCATTAACGATAAGGTTGCCGACCATGATGATGGGTAAGGAAAGAAGCAAACAAGAAGACACGTTGGAGATTCGTTATTCATGACGTATGTTTTGCCTGCGTCAGCCTCTATTTTTTTTTTTTTTTTTTTTTTGGTGATAGTCACCCTTATTTTCTTGCAAAAGAATTTTGATACACAACGCTGTAATATTCTACTCTTTACGGTCGGGGAATTTAAATTTAAAACTTTTTATTTGAATTTTTATAAATAGAATATACTAATTAAGTTAAAATCTTGATTTAGGCTAACCTAACCCAACCAAGACGAAGTATTCCATTTCTCATCAAATAATTTTGGTTCGACTTTAATTAAATTATTATTTTTTTTAATTTAAAAAAAAACACAATAGTTTCATGGTTTTGAAGTCAACGAAGGAATAGTTTCATGTTGGGTTAAATTTACTCTTTTTAATTTTCAATAATAATAATAAAGCCTACATCCAAATTGGAACAAGAAATCGTCGCATGGCGACGGGAAATGAATATTTTAGTACAGAAAAAATAATAAGTTGCTTTTGTGAATGGTGATGTGGGTGTCGTGGCACTGACTTTAATACATTAACGATAAGGTTGCCGACCGTGATGATGGCTAAGGAAAGAGGCAAACAAAGAAGACACGTTGGACATTCGTTACTCATGACGTATGTTTGCATGCGTCAGCCTCTTTTTGTTTTTTTTTGGTGATAGTCACCCTCTATTTTCTTGCAAAAGAATTTTGATACACCACGCTGTAATATTCTTCTCCTTACGGTCGGGGAATTTAAATTTAAAACTTTTTATTTGAATTTTTATAAATAGAATGTTACTAATTAAGTTACAATCTTGATTTAGGCTAACCTAACCCAACCAAGCTCAACCTAACGAAGCATTCCATTTCTCATCAAATAATTTTGATTCGACTTTAATTAAATTATTATTTTTTTTAATTTTTAAAAAAATAATAGTGATAGAATAACCTGTATTATAACTTTCTTTAATGTATACTGTAACAATATTTACACGTTGATCATAGGTATTATTTTATTATAAAATATAAATAATTCTAATTTAACCAAAAAATAGAAGAAAAAAGATATCGTAGAAATAATTCTTTTGCTTCTTGATGCTATTCTTCACTTGATATACCAATATATATAGGTTCTAAATTAATAAATCATACATTAATTCGTATTTATTATTTTTAATTTTAAGAGAAAATTATATAATTAGACGGTTAGTTGATTTAGTTTTTTTCTGTTTTGAGAGATATTTTAATTTTAATATATTAATTTAAATTTATTTAATGATTTTATAAGGGAAGTTTAGCCTTAACCTATATTTTAAGTGAGATTTTGGTTTGAATGCGATCATAATGAGAAGATCCACTTGCGTGAGTTCTTCTTAGGTAGAAGAAATCAAGTCATGGGTCGCCTCTCTTTGCTCATCCTTTTTGCCTCTTTAGTCGGGAATAGATAATTTAATCATAATAAAAAAAGATTTTGTGGGATTTGTTTGTAATTTCAAATTTATCTCAATTTGGTTATCTTAATTGTATTTATAATAATTTTTTAATTAAAGTAAAAAAAAAAATTAAATATTATACCAAAATATTTTATAAAAATTAAAAAAAGGATGTTAATATTTTTTTTATAATAAAATATTTATTTAGTTTTAATTAAATCTAAACTTTTGGGAACGTTCTATAGAGAGAGGGAGAGTTCCCCGTGGCCTCGTAGAGAGTGAGCACGTGAACTGGCGGTAGGCAAGAATATTTTATATTATATGATATGGTGGAGGATTTGGCAAGAGTTCGTTTGACTAACCTCTATTGTTCTTTAATTTAATTTAATTAATTTCTATTTTATTTTATTTCAAATATTTTCAATTATAAATATTTGGTAATATTTATTTTAACATTATTTTAATGATACCTGAACACCGTAAATTGAAGTATGATTAAACCGGTGAACCATAACCAACTTGTTATATTTTTTTTTCTTTTAAAAATTTTAAATTTAAATCTTATTAAAAAATAGACATGTCAAAATTGATTAAAAAAATAATTATTTCAAATTTTATATTAAAATATTTTTATTTTTTATTTAATTTATAAATACTATAAATAAAATAAAAAAATATATTTCATCAGCGAAGATTAAAAAAAAATGCCTAAGCTCAAAGAGAGCAACTCGATTTTGGCTTTAGAAAACTTTGGTAAGAATGTAAAAGTAATTAGCTGAGAGTTATTTAACAGGAGTCAAATTTAAATTTGTTACGATGGGAAAACTGAGTATATTTATTGTATCTTTCAATTTAAACCGAAGGGCTCGATTTTGCTAGTAGCTTGGAGTTGAAAGGCTAAGGGAGAATTCAAGAAAATGGAAATTAAAAAAAGAAAAGAAAATAAGAAAAGAGGCGAAAAAGAGAAAAAGGAAAGGGAAGATTCCAGAGACGGGGAATCTTTTCCATAACTTAATTGCCAAGAAACCTTAGGAAAAATAAATAATGTTCCGAAGTCGCAAGTATTGGTCTTCGTCTTCGTCGTCGTCTACGTCATCATCTCCATCACTCAGATATAAAACAAGAGGCATTAGTTTAACTGTTGTACTCCATTTTTTCTTCATAAGCGTTTCAACTCTCTTCATCCTCCCTAAACATGGCTGCTGTCGAAGAAGGTTCACACGATGTGAATTCGATTCTATCCTCCTCTGAAAGAGACTTCCTTATCCGCAACAATGGTGACAAGGTAAAAAGCCCCACCATCTCTCTTTCTCTCTCTCTTATTCTTTTCCGTTTTTGCCTTGGTTTCCTATGCTGTGTTTCGACTTAATTTCGATGTTTCCATGGAAAAACCTTGATGGTTACTATTAAATCCTACGATAGATCTAGTAGTTATCCATGGTAAATTTGAGTTTTGAAGATTTTGAGGGCTAATTGCTCAATTCGGTATTCAGGGAAAGGAGTAAAAATGTAGAGTTGTGTTTTTGAAAAGGTTTTTATGTGGTGTTTTTGTCTATTTTCTAGCACAATCGTTGATGGGTATTCCCCAAATCTTCAAAAGTCAAATAATCTTGTGGTTCTCTGTATTGAAATTGAACGCTGATTACTTAGAATTAGCTAATTTCCTGAGCGGTATGAAAACTGCGGCTATGTTGTGGTGTTGAGCCTGATTTGTCTGTTTCCTGGTAAAACCTTTGATGGGTAATTTTTAAAATCTTCTAAAATCAAAATATGATCTTGTAATTTTCTATCTCTGTATTGACATCAGATGTTTACGACTTAGATTAGCTAATTGCATACGTGTGTGTGGAAGAAATCAAGAAAATGATTACAAATTTATAGAAAAAATGCAACCAAGTGTTTATACTTATTTTTGTGTCAATTACAGGTTGAAATCCAAAGTTTGAAGGGAAAGAAAGTTGGGTTATATTTTTCAGGATCTTGGTGTGGACCTTGTAGGGGATTTACTCCGGATCTTGTTGAGGTTTACAACGAATGTGCCCCCAAAGGGGATTTTGAAATCATCTTTATTTCTCGTGACAAAGATGATGAAGCATTTAATGCTTATTTCTCCAAAATGCCATGGCTTGCAATCCCATTTTCGGATTCTGAGACACGTGATAGCTTGAAGAATTTGTTCAAGGTGAGAGGGATACCTTGTTTTGTGATCATTGATGAGAGTGGGAAGGTTGTGGCTGAGAATGGAACAATGTTGGTCCGCGAATATGGTGTTGATGCTTATCCATTTACTTCGGAAAAGATCAACAAACTGAAGGAGGAGGAAGAGAATGCTAGACAAAATCAGTCGTTGACTTCTGTCTTGACGTCACGGTCTCGCGATTTTGTGATCTCAAATGATGGGAAGAAGGTAAGCTTCTGGTACCATGTTGTTGACTTGTTACCGTTTTTATGTGAAAGATTGTTAATGTTGAGATTACACTTACGGGTTTCATGCATAAGCTTGTAAGATTAGGTTTATATTCTATAATGTTTTCAATTGTGGCTGTAAAATCATGAGATGCTGAACTTTGAATCAGGATTTTGAGAAATCATGTTTTTAAATAGCTGTTATGGTGGATGGTGAAGTTCATACATTTTCCCATCATTGTATTGATCCATTATTTGGTTCTTGAGTTCCTTAAGCCTTGATGTGTCTTGTCCTTTCCCTTTTTTTTTGCCCTCCTTTTGTTGCCTACAAAATGGAACCTTAGTGTTTCCCTCTTTCATCATCTAAGTACTTGTTTTTTGGTCTCCACTTGTTAGATACCTGTCTCTGAGCTAGAAGGGAAAATTGTGGGTCTATATTTCTTCCTGTCTGCATTCGGCTCCTGTGCTGATTTTCAGCCACAACTTGTAGAATTCTACAAGAAATTGAAAGCTCGAGGAGAAAGCTTTGAAGTGGTTGCAATACCTCTTGACAAGGATGAGAACTCATTTAAGCAAGCCTTTGGGACCATGCCTTGGCTTTCACTCCCCTTCAAGGACAAGAGCTGCCAGAAGTTGGCTCGATATTTCGAGCTCTCAGGATTACCAACTTTGGTAATTATTGGATCAGATGGCAAAACCTTGCATCCCAATGTTGCTGAAACAGTTGAAGAGCATGGTGTTCTTGCATACCCATTTAGCCCAGAAAAGTTTAAGGAGCTTGAGGAGATTGAGAAGGCCAAAATGGAGGCACAAACTCTGGAATCAATTTTAGTCAAAGGGGAACTGGACTTTGTTATTGGAAAAGATGGAACCAAGGTATGATATTAGTAGCTGCTATCTTGGTTCCAAAAGAAATCTTTATTGATTATCAGGCAATTGACAAACATTGATTTATGTTTCAGATTCTGGTGTCTGATCTTGTGGGGAAATACATTCTCATCTATTTCTCAGCACATTGGTGCCCTCCGTGCCGTGCATTCCTCCCAAAACTCATTGAAACATATCAGAATATTAAGGCAAAGGATGATGCTTTTGAATTGATATTTGTTTCAAGTGACAGAGACCAAGCAGCCTTTGACAGCTACTTTGCAGAGATGCCATGGCTTGCTCTACCCTTTGGCGATTCAAGGAAAAACTCACTAAGCCGGATCTTCAAAGTGTCTGGCATTCCAACTCTAGTGGCTATTGGACCCAGTGGCAAGACCATCACGACTGATGCTAGGGACCTCGTGATGGCTCATGGGGCTGATGCCTATCCCTTCACAGAAGAGCGTTTGAAGGAGATTGAGAAGACATATGACGAGATGGCAAAGGGGTGGCCTGAGAAGCTGAAGCATCCACTTCATGAGGAGCATGAGCTTGTGCTCACACGACGTGGGGCTTACATGTGTGATGGGTGTAGTGAGGAGGGAGTGATTTGGTCATTCTTTTGTGAGAAGTGTAACTTTGATCTACATCCAAAATGTGCTTTAGGAGAAGGCAATGAAAAGGAGGGCAAAGATGATTCTAAAGAGGAGGAAAGCCACAAAGAAGGATGGGTTTGCGAAGGGGATGTTTGTCACAAAGCTTGAGATTTCGTTATGCTCTCTGAAGAACCTTGATGGTGGTGTGTTGTGTATATTTTGTTATCATCTTTGCTTTTCTATGTTATGGCTTTGGTACCGGTGAGGAAAAAAGTCTGTTTCGAAGAGAGGGACTTGTTTGGCTGCTGGCTTGTTTAAAGACTACTACTGTACATGTGCTTATGTTTTAAATCTGATGAGAAGATGAATGTTTACTATATCACTGAAGAGTATGTTGAAGGTTTGTATTAGGGTTAAACAGTGAAAATAATTTCTCCATGCCGTTAAACAGTGAAAATAATTTCTCCATGCCGTACTCAAATGGTTGGAAGCCCAAAATGAAGTTACATACATTTTTTATCATGCAGTTAGGCTTCAGAAGCTTATGCGTGGATTCTTGATTGTGTGCATCATGGCCAGGAGAGCATTACGCCATTCCTGAGGAACTTCATTATTGTTGTTGAGTGTGCTCATCTTTGCCTCACATTGAGCTTCAAACAGTAAGAATCCGATCCTCTTTCCTGGCCCTATCTCGGGGTCTTTTCAGCCCTTCTAGTCTGCATGACATGTTGGGTTCCCTAAGTTGGGCAGTGCAGGCATATAACTCGAGAAAGAATTAAGAGTAATCCAAGTTAATCATAATGGTGTTTTTTGTGAATTGCACAATCATTAATTCATCTCATGGAAGACTGGTTTATTGTAGTTTAACAAATAATATATTATTCCGGAGCAACTAAAAAATACACAAATAAAGTAAAGCCTTAAAAAATCACATGCTACCAAAAAATAAAAAAAATAGTGGCTCGAGACACACACACACACACACGCACACGCGCACACACACACACACACACACACATATATATATAGAGAGAGAGATTGCCAGCTTGTAAAAATTGAGCACCCTTGAATGAAGGAGAAAAAAAAAAGAGAGAGATGGAAGAATCGAAGAACATTAAAAAGAAAAGTAGAGCGTAAGAGCCATAACAATGTTGAATAAATTCTTCACAATGCAAAATTAGGGAAAAAAATTGTGTATAACTTTCATAACTTCACAACGCAAAATTAAGGGAAAAATGTTATATAACTTTCATGGAGTATATGATATATTTCCGTAAAACCTCTTCCATTAGCAAAAAAAAAAAAAAAAAAAAAAAAAAAAACCTTTTGAAGTTAATTCTATGAACATTAGAAGGGTTCTTTTTCTTATAATTTGCCTTCTTTTTTCTTTTTTTCCTTCAAAAGATATTTTTCTAATCACATTTTGCATTGATGACAATTAAATTAAAATTGGCTTTAATTTATTTTTTTTTGTCGTATAAGAGTCGTGAAAATCATAAAAATATATACGCTCACGAAAATTTGAATATTAAATTTCGAGAAAAATATTTAAATAAGATCTCTTAAACACTCGGTGTCTTTATAAGGATGACTTTTTTTAACACAAAAATTCAAATATCAGACATGGAGTGCGATAGGAAAAATTTCAAGTCTTGTGGGGGCATTGCGTCGTAAATGGATTCTTGCTAAGTGTCATTCCTTTGTTATCATGAAATGCAGATTCTCTGGAAGTTTCAAAAGGTTGATCCTCAGAATTTTCATGCCTTGCATAATGGCAGAGACCAAATTTCAGGTTTCATTACGATTGCAGATAAGTTTTTTTATGTTTTCTTTAATAATATTTTTTATTGTATATACTTGAAGATCTGTTGTTGAACTGATGGAAAGGTCCGAAGGAAAGGAATTGAAATTTACAACGGAAATGATAGATACAAATAGTAGCAACTGCTCTGCATGACATGTCACAAATTTGGTTGCATTCTCTTTTGGTTGTATTCTCTTTGTATATATTGGTCTTACATGTGTTGCATATATGAAAAATGAAAAATTGAGTGAAATTTTATATTTTTCTTATTTCAAAGTATATTTTTGTATTACTGGTGCAACGAACATAAAATATTTTCAACTTCACTATAATGCACATCAGCAACACCTCTAGCGAACCCAATAATTGTACAATCGACAAAAGTGAAGTACTGGCTGGGGATTCCTAATACCTCAAAAGCTTTTGTTACTAGTAAGGTTCAGGGTCTTTATTTCGTCTTGGTCTGTAGCCTCCAAGTTTTAGGTCCTAACTGTTAATTGGACTTAAGAGTTTGATCTAAATTTCATCGTTTGTAAGGTGGCAATGATAACCTGATTGAAGTGCAGTGCTTCATTATTGCAGAAGTTTGGGTATTTCCTTTGTTTTTCCCTCTCTTCAGGGTATTGCATATGGATTTTTACTTATTTATTCTCTCTCTTTTCCACTTTGTATATAATTATTCTTTATACTGATAGTAGACATAGACAAAAACTTATCATTCAACTAAGTCTAATGACAGTGATTACTTAATAAAGTTCTTAGTATCTTAGTATAAAACCTTTCATCTCAAGACTATTTGAGAGCTCATGAGTGATAAACTGTTGGAACAATGGGCATACTCGTATCTATTTACAGCTCCTCGCTCTTGCTGAATTTGTATGCTTTTTATCATTTCCAAAGGAATTGAATGTTCTTTGTGCTCTTTGATAGGGTTAGAGGCCATGCAACTTCTCTTTTGCTTAAATCTGAGTCATAATAAGGTGTGTAGTTTTAGATGTTTGGTGTAGTCATTTAAAATGCTATCTTTTTTTGGCTTGATTTTTGTTTGCAGGGTAAATTAAAGATGCTGCAACTACAGTTTTTCTGGAGCTTGTCAACATAAGTGAAGCCGGCATATAGGGAGGAAACAAACAAAGTCCATGTTAGCCCCATTGATCACCTTGCTCATCTCCCTCCCATCAGTTTTGTCTTCTTCCTCCATTGTTCTTTCTTCTTCCCTCTCTGTATCTGAAAATGCATGATAAGCCTCGAAATCCCAGCTTCTTCATAATCATCACAACAAAATGTAAGTTTGTCCTCCATCTTGATCCAAGTTTGTTTTCCCAAATTTCTCCTGCTAAATTCATTTTTGAATTTGAATAGTCATTATTCGTCAGATGCACAAAAGAAGCCGTGCAAAGCTTCTAAAGATCGATCCTAAATTTTACACTAATAGAATTGTTGGAACCTTGTTGTTCAACATCTCTCACATTCTTAGTCTAATTCCAAGGTATCACATCCGTTCTACGTAAGCCTTTCTGTCTATGTTGTTATTTGAGAATCTAATGAACCGGATTGATTATACATTTCAAATTATTTTAATAAGAATCATAAATTTTGAGTTGGGATCGAGAGTTAGACGTTGCCTATTAAGGAAATGATCACGAACCTTAACACCACATTCTCAGCTTTGATGATGCATGAGAGGGAAGCAATTGTTGACAGTTCAGTTGTTTGACTAATCCAGATAGGAGCACAGTGAGTAAAATTTCAAGTCTTATGGGGTATGGCATCATGGCAAATGTGTTGTTGCTAAGGGTCCTTCCTTTGTTGATTACAAAGTATGGCTTCCAAATGGGTTGTTGCTAGGGGTCATTCCTTTGTTGATTACAAAGTATGGCTTCTCCCGAATTTCCAAAAGGCTGATCCCCAGAAGTTTTGCATTATTATAGGTAGAGACCTGGTTTTGGTTTCTTCAGTATTTTAGACAAACGTTTTTCCTTTATTTAAAAATGTTTTTATTATGCATTATTCTAAATTATTGGCCTTACATGTGTTGCAGACAAAAAATGAAAAATTAAGTGAAATTTTATGTTTCTTCTAATTATAAGGAAGAATGTTGTTGTCTTACTCATGCAATCAACAAAAAAGAATTTTTTGATTAATTTCTAATTATAAGGTAGAATCATTATTATAAAATGCTGATTACATATATTTTAACATTATTTATGATTGTTTAGGTGTTTTAATAAGGACTCGTAATATTGATACGAACTTACTAATTTAATATAAAAATATTAATATGGTAAACACGTCACTCCCACATAGAATATTATGTGAATTATTTAAAAGTAGAGTGTTAGTTTATTAATAATTTGTTACAAAACTAAAATAATAATTAAAATTAAATATTTATGAGTTAATAAAAGAAATTAAAAATTTTAAAATCAAATCAAAAAATTTGTAGCATTTCCTATATAATTACCCTTTTGAAAATGAATCTTCCATATTTTAAATTTTCGCCAGAAAGGATTTCTATCTAACCAACCCTTTATTAGGCCCGATCCGAACGTGAAGGGTACCGGTAAGTACTCGGGTCTGCTGTTGCGGACGGAGTCGGCGACCAACCCTGCTCCTTGTTTGGAGGGGAGACTTAACCATTAAACAGAAATCAACACTAACGGGAGCGTCTCAAGTCCCACTTCAAACCGCGCATCGTTTCTGGCTTCTAACACACACACACGCTCTCTCTCTCTCTCTAAAGCGATGGCGGATGCGTATTGGAGGTACAGCGATGCAAGACAGCCACCGCCGATTTCTTCCTTATCCGCTAAGCGTCCACGCTCCGACTATGGTACTCTCTTTCTTTCTCTCTCTCTCTCACAGGGTTTTTCTTTTTCTTGCCTTCTTGAGAATTTCTGCTTCTCGATGTTGTTTACACGTTTCAATTCGTTAAATAGAAATTAGGGTTTCAAGACATGTTTCTTTAAGGGAAAAAAAAAGGAGAATTTTGGTGTTTGTCGTCGGGTTTAAAATTATCCCTTTGGCAATTTTGGGTTTCCTTGAAAAGCGAATGGATGATTAAGATTATTGTTCTGTGGGTATTCTGATATGCTTGATATGATGTCTTCTATTGAGGTGTGTAGATAAGTATTCTACTAGGATGTTTATTTTGGTTATACCAGATAACATCGTTCAATTCGTGATATGTATTTCGATCTCATGTGTAAAGACCAGGATTTTTTGTGCCTTTTGGTTATCGATGGGATTAGGTTAATATCTATATTGTTTCTGTCGTTCTCTGAATTGAGGTGTGAAGTTGTTGTTGCATGTTCGTCATTAGTCGCCATTGGCAATCTAAATATTTGGATAGTGATGGGTCGATTCTGGTCTGCTGCCTCCTATGGTTTTGTTTGGGAGAGATTTCAGTTGTATCTTACATGACCCATAATCCTATTGATTTGCTCCACCTACAAAGTTTCAACCGGTTTTCGACTTTGTTCTGCAAATTTCAGTCTGGTCTTAGTTGGGTTTTATGGCCTTACCAAATAACTGATCTGGATATAGGGGTTGACAAAATGATATTAGTAAATACAATGGTCAAAATAAAGTTTACGTGAATTATCCCTTAGTATCTACCATATGAGAAGTATCTGGTATTTGGAAACATAATAAAAAATGATTGCGTCTCGTGGAGCATCCAACATGTATCTGTCAGCATTGTATCCAATCTTATGTCCGGTATGGATACAACTTTCTCTTTGAAGTATTCATGCTTCCTAGATCTGTATAGTGAAATATGTCATTTATTAATGGATTTATTTATTTTTCCTTTCTTCTAAGAAATTGAGTTCTGGCGGTGTCATTTATTAATGGGTTTATTTATTTTTCTTTCTTCTAAGATATTAAGTTCTTGCATTGTCATTGCCACTTTGTTTGGGAAAATACTAAAAAGTTCTATTCTATAGATCAATTGATTATGTATTAATGCTCATGTAACTACTTTTTATCCATATCATCTTTACCATGTCATGTTAAGGAAGGTTTCTTTGTAATGCACTACTGAAAAAGATCATTGTTCAGTGTCTATCTCGCTAAGGTTGCTCCTTGGGGGGTTCTTTGGTAGTTTTTCGAAGAAACTTCTCTTAATAGCTAATAAGATATTCATATGGCATAAGCTGCTTTCCTTAGATTTTGAATTGTGCATGAGTATGAATAGGAGCATGTCTATGCAAAAACTTTCACCATATTGTGAATTCACATTTTAATTTTGTCAAGAAAGGAGGAGGAATTTATGACATGATTAGCTTGAGTATTATATTAAGCCAATTTAGTCTTAACAACATAGTCTCTCCTCCTTGGTCGAGATGCTATCAAGGCCTATCATCCTCCGACCTGTTCCATGAGGGCTCAATCACGTCTTTCTTTAATCTGTCGCCTGACTCCTATTCATATTCCCTGTAGGACTTCATTAATTTTCTCCTATTCCCAATAGACCCTATATGTTCTTTATTGTCATTTACCACAAATTTTCTTCTAAACATAATTGTAATCAGATAATAATGTAAGAATATCAATTTGGAAATGACTTCTATGTACCAATTAGATTAGTGGTGTGAGGCAAAGCTGAACTGAACAAAAAGGAATCAGAAGTTGGGTGCTTAATTTTCAAGAGACGTGGTGAGACCACAGTTGTATTTTGGTCATGGTAAATGGTATATGTGGAGATTACCCTCTGAAATAAATTTCATTACTTCAGAGAACTTTATGGTATGTTCCTGGATCTTTTAGCATAAACTCTTTAAATAGATGGAATGCTTGATTAATTCCTAGAACTGCGTTCCTGTCATGGCATGCTGAAACTGTGTTAAAATCCTCATAATGGTTTGAAACTATAAATATATTGGGTTGGATGAATATCCAAAATATTGCTATAAATACATTTTGTTGCCAGCCCTCAGACGTTACAAAGAATATAACTCCCTGATGGTTGAAACTGCAAGCTATTGTATGGCTGATTCTGTTTGCTGCTTTGTTTGCTAGCTTTTCTAAATTCTCTTAAAGCTTTACCTTTCTCTAGGGAGGGTATTAGTGTTAAATTAGAGTTACAGAGACTCATACTGGAATCCAGAGGGTTTAGATTGAGTAGATCAAAAATCGAATATATGAGATGTAAGTTTAGTGACAGTTTTAAGAATGATGTCCAAAAGTGAACGATTTAGATATCTAGCTTCCATCATTCAAAATGATAGCAATATAGATAGAGACGTGAATCATAGGATTCAAACGGGTTGGATAAAATGGAAAAGGGCATCCGGAGTTCTTTGTGATCGCACGATACCATTGCATTTGAAGGGAAAGTTTTATAGAATCGCAATTAGACCTACACTATTATATGGTATCGAGTGTTGGGCTATAAACAATAACAAGAACAAAAGATAGCTGTAACAGAAATGAGGATGTTTAGGTGGATGTGTGGAAAAAATAGAAGAGATAGAATTAGAAATGAAGAGATTCGTAACAAGTTGGGAGTTAGTTCAATTGTGGATAAGATGCGAAAGTAGTGTCTGAGATGGTTCGGACATGTGCAAAGAAAATCCAAAGATGTACCGGTTAGAAGAATCAAGAACTTAAATATAGGAGATCTAGTAAAACGTAGAAATAAACCATTGGAAACTTAGATTCAAGTTATTTGTATAGACATGATAGTTAAAGATTTACATGAAGAAATGGTCTTGGATAGGAATGGATGGTGTAGAAGAATCCGCACAAATTAAACAACATATTTTAGATATTTATCTATTTATTTATTTATATTTATTTATTTATTCTTTTTATTTTATTTTCTCTATTTTTTTCAAATTTGTCTCTCAAATGGCCGAGTCCAAATATCGGGATTAAGATTCAGCTTGTTGTTGTTGTTGTTGGTCATTTTGGCTTCCTTCCTTTGTCCATGAATTCCTTTTTTAGTTGTACAATATGTTTCACAGAAGAGAGCTGTTCTAGATGCAATTTTGTAGAATTTGGATCCTAAGTATTCTACTGTTTCATCTATGTTGCTCAGCACTTCATTTTTAAAATCTTTTTATTTTTTCAAACTTAAATTTAGCACCTCTCTTTCTCTTATCACTTAATATTGCATTATGCTAAGCAATTATTCAGAAGTTGCATTCTGAATATGCTCCATCAGCACTCAGGCTAAGTGCTTAACTTACGCCAGATGGAATCAGAACAATTGATCAGGCAGTTGCACTATTGTCGTTAATGCACTAAAATACAAAGTGTACCACTAGCCAATGTGCTCTTATTGCTTCTATTGTTTTATTAATTTTCTTTACTGCTTCAATTTCTGATCATATTGATCATTTTTGTTAATTTGAGATCTACACCTTTTTTAATATTTTCTTTCGGTGAAACTTTTTGATTGCGATGTGTGAGTTATTGCGTGATTTTATAATTAATATCGAACATTTAAACCATGTAGTTACACTTGTATTCTTCTCTTCTATAATTTGGTTACTCTATATTTTGTACTTCAGATTTAATGTTGACTATAAATTGTTAGGGGGTGAATGATCAAGAGCCAGAATGACTTTAGAGTCATTATGTTCAATTGTTATTTTCAAAACACACATCATGATTAGTAGTACTGTTTGTCAAGGAAAACAGGCTTTGGTACATGGTACTTTGTTACTTTAGGTCAATAGAAGTATGTATTTATGAATTATATTTTAAATGATTTAAATCAATGTGATTATTCTAAGACTGAAAATGTTAGTAAGCAAATAGTCAAAATCCCATATGGCGTGATATTTATTGTTGCTGTAATTTTAAGATATATCCTCATGTGCTTTGAAGAATTAATGGATATGCACTCCAAATAAATAAACTACTCATTGGATTCTATCTATTTGATTCTTGATTTTTTTGGTCCTAGGAGAATTACTCTAGTTGATATGCATATGCATAACTCTGTAACATGCTTATGCCAAAACTGAACCAAATTTATCTAATATGTATATAACGTCGAATACAAAAGATGGGTGGCTGTACATTTGTCTAAATTATTCCTGACTTTTTTACTCTATGTTTGTCTAAATTATTTTATTTGGTGGCTGTACATTTTGGTGTCATGTTATCCTCAACTTAAAGCCATAAAGAGGGGAAGGTAACTTGAGATAGCAGTTGAAAAGCTTCAAACACTAACTCTTCTGGTTTCTTTGATTGAAATTGGCTTTTTTGGGGGGGGGGGGGTTATGCTATAGGCTCCATGGAATTATAAGGCAGGACAAAACCATATGTGTTACAAACACAAAGTAATTTCTCTTTTGCAAGGAAGATGTTGGCCTTAATGTAGAAGAAAAGTAGAATTCCACCCCACAAAAAAAGATAGGTGTCAAATATGGAACAACTTTTTCATTTTTAGATGTGTAAGCGGAGAATGTAGAAAGTGTTTTATACAAGGGTTTTCTTGAAAGTCACATGTAATCCTTGAGACGTTCATTATAGGCAAAGACTGCATGTGCAAAAAATATTAAAAACGGTGCCTGTAAAGGGTGTAACCTTAGAATGCCACATGTCTCCGAAGGAATGCAATTCTTTCATTTTTATATATTAGTCTTGTTAGAATGCCACATATCATTATTGTTTGTTTGAATAGTAATACTTGGAACTTTTAGCAGATGGAAATGGATCAGAGAGGCTTGATTGATGGTCTTTTATACTTTGGATTTTTTGAAGCTGATGTGTATTCTTTTCTATATCTAATAGTATACTGTTTCTGAAAAAAATGGCCTTTTATATGGAAAAAAATGTTGATTATGTGAATTGTTATCCTCTATCTTGCTAATAATTGAAAATAGAGAGATAAGAAGTGGATTATTTTCGGTATCAACTTTGTGATGTTGTTATGCATACTTGTGCCCTTGTTGATACTTGAAGTTACTTGTTTGTGATATATATTATTAAGATTGACAAGCGAATATTAGTGATACTTCTTTTATTTACAGATGTACATGGGGGCCATGATCTACCTAGTTATTATCGTGACGATGATAGAAGTGGGTCACATCGTGTAACTAGAGATACTGACTCTATTGCAGCATCGTATGATCGTTATCTGCGTAGTGCGGTACTGTTTATCTAATTCTCCTTAGGTCTCAAATGAAGTTTTATGTTATATATCTGTATGTTGATTAATATCTTTGTTCCTGTATTGCAGCCCATTTCATCTTATGGAGGTGGGGAGTCAGCTAGATCAATCAGTGGGGGATTAAGTGGTCACCGTGTTGATGATCCGCGAATTATGGGTATTGGAAGTATTGAACCAGAGGTGGCCACAAAATCCAGGACTTTAGGACTTGGAGGGGGTAGGGCTGAGATTCCCCTTCCTCCAGATGCTTCCAGCACACTCTTCGTGGAAGGGTTACCTGCAAACTGCAAGCGCAGGGAAGTGGCTCGTATCCTTTTGTGTTGTATTTGACGATGTCAACAATCAACGTACTTGTATTTAAAGTTTCACCTGCATACTTCTGCTTCTATTCTTGATTTTATAGTACATCAATTTCTGTGGAATTCCTTCACCTGGCTTGCAGATATTTTTCGCCCTTTTGTTGGATACAAAGAAGTTAGACTTGTTAGCAAGGAACCAAGACATGTTAGTATTTTTAGTATCTATTCCTGTAATCCAGGAAAATTATTAAGAAAACTTTACTGATCATAACTTTGTGCAGGCTGGGGGAGATCCACTGGTATTATGTTTTGTTGACTTTGCGAGCCCAGCACATGCAGCCACTGCAATGGATGCCTTGCAAGGTGAGCTTTCTAAACCTGTCATTTTCCTTAAAAGAGCTTTGAAACCAGTAGCCATAATGATGCTCACGTGGATTGCTAATTAAAATGATATTAATATGGTCATTAGAAGTGAGTTGTTTCCATGCTCTAGTCTCAGTTTTATTAGTGCACTATTTTTCTTTTCTTGCTTCATTTTGTTGATGCACACCATTCTCTGTTCTTATTTGTTTTGTTTACCCTAAACAAGATTGATACAGATTGTTGCCTGTTCTATTTTGCTTGCTGCAACTGGTTGATGCCTCCTAGACCTACTTTGTTTCTTGTTCTTTTTATAATTTATATACTTGATGTTATTGTTATTACATTATGTTTTATGATGCGTGGTTGAATTTTATAGTGTAACAGGGCTAAACTATTATGACGCATTAGATAACTTCTAAGCAGTTCTAGAGATGTCTTTGCAATATCCTCTCTTTTGCTGCTTATTATCATTTTGCAGAGTGGGTAATTGCAAGGATTCTATTGATTATTTATCATTCCATTGAAACTACAAGAGGCAAGATTGCCAAGAAGCACCAGACTTCTAGAAAGAGAGACGGAAAGGGGGAGGGTTGGTGGTTGAATTAGATAACATAAAGAAGCTGTTGGATACTTCCAAGCACTTGTTCCTTGGGATTTTTTTTTTGGGTGGGGGGGGGGGGTAGGTGGGGCCCAGCTGCTCCTAATTAAAACAGGTTGTGTGTCTTAATTCGTTCTCCAGTCTCTCTGGGGGGATTGTCATGATTCACCCGTGGAGCTGATTTTAAAGCCGAGAGAGCGAGAGAGAGAGAGAGAGAGAGAGAGAGAATAACTTGTCATCACATTGATAAGGGATTAGAAAAGACTAGCCCAGCGCCTATTGTTGAGTCCTTGAAGTTTGTGGAGAATATTTTATCATCCTAATCAAATGAGGGTAGAAAAAGACTAACTAATTAGAGAACCATTTTCTTCCACTGCTGTTGTGAGTCTTAAAGCTAGTGGAGTATCTTGCGGAAGGAACGAGATTTTTTTTGGCACATCAAAGTTCAGGAGAGGTTTTGCGTTTGTGGAAGTAATTTTAGCCTCACAGCGGTTAACTAATACAAGATATAGTTGACTCAAACTTTAATTGTATTGGTTAACTAATACAAGATACAGTGGACTCAAACTTTAATTGTTATTCATCTGCTAAACTGGTTTGACGGATTAGCTTAAAAGGATTTTACTCTATAATAAAAGTTAAATGAAAAGGGGTAAAGGATGGTGGCATTTTTTTTTTGGCCTATCATTTCCCCCCCCCCCCCTGGGGGCGGGGGGAAGTTTGGGGTTTTCGAGGCCTTAACTGAATCTGCAACCTTGATTCTTCCCCCTGCTCCTGCTATGCACTTGCCTAAGTATTTGCTTTGGAGAATTCACAAATTAGTCGCCATGTAACTTTTAGCACAATACTTTCAACTCTTTTGACCTATTTGAAAAATTTACAATTTATTATGGATGAGCAAGTCGCATATATTGTGGGACATTCTACTCATTGTAGTATTGCTACTAGTTGATACTTAAAACTAACGAGGCAGTTATTGGTTGTACCTTTATGAAAGATTCGTGTTGACTAAGCTAATCTTTTGAGGAATGTACAATAGGAAACTGAAAATAATGGATGATCGTGTTTAAAAAGAAAAATGGTTATCTCTTTAAGCTTCACCTGCCAGAGACTGGTTTTTTTGCCTCACCAAGTTTTTAAGTGTGGGCTTCCCTCTCATAAATCTTTTTAGGTGGGCTGTGTTGAACAGCCTTGCCTTCATGTACACATGAAGAAGCAACAGACAATCTTCTAGTCTGACAGGAGTATCTAAACGTGAGGTTCAATGTAATAAATTCAAGGTGTTATTCAGGCCCATGTCGCTGGGCTGTTGTGCTTTCCCTTCCCACGTGTAGTCTAATATACCCGCTGATGCGCCGATTCGTTGTTCTTGGTGTTGCTAGTTTCAAGCGTAAATCGTCGAACTCGATTTTGCAGGTTATAAATTTGATGAGCTCGACCGCGACTCGAATAGTTTAAGGCTGCAATTTGCTCGTTACCCTGGTGCAAGGTCAGGTGGTGGGCCTCGTGGAAAGCGATGAATTATGGTTTACAGGTGACAATTGCTATTTCCATGCGTTAGCCCTCTATAGTTCCTGACCTTGAGGTCTCTGAAAGATCTTATGAATTGTGGAGTGACCAAGAAGACTAAATTGTGAACCACGTTTCTCTGTAGGATTCGTTCGAGGTATTGAGGGACTTATAGCAGGTTTTGCCATTTAGTGAATTACAAATATTTTGTTGCACGCTTTTGTTAGGTTCGACTTGGGTGGGTTGTCAATGAGTGCTGGATGCTAGCGTTAAGATGCAGTTTCCCGTTTCTTCTTGAAAACTGGGATTATTAGGTTTTGTTTACATCTATGTTCTATACTTATGTGCAATTTGTAAGTACTCATTGCGTAGTAATATCATCTCCGTTTAGAGTGGTGGAGGTTGTTCTTATGTTGGCATATGTTAGATAGCTTGTCTCGACTTCTATTAGATGATGAAGGAATTTGACTTTTTGAGGAAGAAGACCTTGTACTGCATGCCTTGTCCTCGGTTTCTTGCGCATATATGTAATTGTGTTTTTTGGTTTCTTATCTTGGAGGCGTGTGGAAGCTGTTTACTCTTTTGTTTTCTGGTGAGCGATTTTCTATCTTGATTAAGATGGACACTTGAATAGTTCAAATATTAGTGATCGGTTGCAGTGCATTCTGAATCACAATCCCGATTCTTTGGTGAGAGAAAATGATGGTGTGGCAGATGCATTTGTTACAATTAAGATCTGCTCAAGCATCTGATGTAGAGCTCAACGCAAGTGAAACCCCTCATTTAGCTTCTGTACGGAGATATTTGTTGTGAGATCTGGTATAGGTCATTTCCCAACTCAGCAGTGAGGTTGCTGTTCCATTAAAGGTTATGTTCGGATAAGAGTGGCAGATATTAGTGAATGCATTGAGTTGCCTCGTATTTGCTTGATCTAGTAGATGGTTATGGCATCTGCTATGTAATGATCTCAAGGCCTTTCTGAAGGTATAATACGACGATACAGAAATATACTCCTGCAACCTCTATGTGAATGCTCGAGGGAAGTTTTATGGTACATTCTTTTTGAGCTTGCAGGTATTCTCTTCGCAAGACTTCGGCTTGGCTTTATGATTAAATCCAGAGGATATTTGTTGGAGGCGCATTGTAGCCCATTTTTCTTGTAATGTAATACGTCATCACTGACAACAACAAAGACCCCCCTTTTTATAATTTTTGGGCTAACCAAGGACTCCAGTAAAAGGATCACAGGACCTGTCTTTATCTCCTTGTTGCATTAAATCCGTAGGATATTAGCTGATGGCGCACTGTAGCGGTTTCCCGTTTCCATTTTTCTTGTCGTGTTGCATCGTCACGGACAACAACGACGACAATTTGTTTTTTGGGGGGCGGGGGGGGGGGGGGGTGTTGTGGGGTGGGGTGCGGCGGGTTTAACCAAGTACTCCAGTAAAAGGACCACAGTAGCCTGTCTTTATCTCCTTATTGCACTAAACTCGGTTATTACGAGTTGCGACATTGCCCAAGCGCAAAAATTCTTCTCCTGTGATCCTTTTCTTTTCTTTCTTTTTGTTTTTTCGGGGCGTGGGGGGGGGGGGGGGGGTTTGGGGGAACTCCAGTAAGAGGACCATGTGAGCCTGTCTTTTTTTTTTTTTATTATGCGAAGATTCGAATTTGGGATCAAGGTAATTTTGATCACTAAACTGTCTCTTAAGGGACACGGGAGCTTGTCTCTATCTCATGGAATTAAACTCGAGGAAAGAACTCAAGCCCAATGGGCCCCAGCCACAGCTCAAGAGGGGGATGCAGCCTATTAACTTATTTTTTTTTTTAATTATTTGTTGGTTGCATGAAGATTTGAAACTCGACCAATGTTTCATTGGTTTAGTAGGAAGAACATTAGCATTTTATATTAAAAATCAGGATTCGAGTCTTAATAGTGGTAAAAACGACGTTGGGAAAGCTCTAACCTGATTGGGACCAGATAGTAGTTCGGTCGAAATTAGTTGAAACAAAACTCTAGATAATCAGTGGTAGTCCAAGTTTAAGGGATTAAAAAAAAAAAAGAAGATTTGAAACTTAGATCATGAAGTTGAAGAGCGAAAGTTGTGACTACTAGACTACCATATTAGCTTTGCAAGGAACAAGAGACATTCCGTTTAGGGCATGGCTCTTAATTATGTTGAGAATGGAAAAGATTAGGTTGAAGGGGCTGTTCCCAAAAATTTCACGTCAATTTTTTTTTTTTTTTTTTTTTAATTTTTTACACGTTGAGGGAGATGCAGCCTAAGCAGAGTTCATAAGAGGTTCCAAAATTTTGTTGTCTTGAATTTTGAACACATCATGCGAGTCCAACCAGTTTGTGCGTCAGCTGTGCTCATGGTCGTAGGATTTGGGGGGCTAATTTCGATTTTTCTTTAGTGTCAGCACTGCACTCCGCTTTCGTTTGACGGAGATAGTTGTGCGCATGCAAGGCTTGCTGGCGCGCACGCTGAGGGCGCTGGATTTAGGTAGGTTGATATATTAAAATTCCCTTTTGACTACTGTATTGATGTTTAGCTTGTACCCGGAGTTGCCGATATTGACTATCTTGTATATTTGAGCTGCATTTGATAACACTATAATATGGGTCCATGCTTATCTTAATAATCATTATATTCAATTATATATGTTTATGCTCCAATATTTATCGCAAGTGCCCTTATCTAGTCAACCCTCCAATGTTAATGCTCTCCAGAGAAATTAATGATCTGTGATAATTTTAATTTTTTTAAATTATTTGATTTTTATATGAAGTATTATTCTTTTTAGCACCATTTTATAATATTTTTAAATAAAATAAAAGTAAATTGAATTATGCTCACTAGCATTCACATGAACATCATAATTGGTAAATTTCTGAATGGGAAAGCTTAAGATTGTAGATAAAAAAATAAAACAAAATAAAAGTAGAATTTGTTTTGGGGGCTTAAGTTTCTAGATGAAGTAATTTGTCCCAGCCGCTGTGGCCTGATGATGACCTCTGAATTTGATGCATCTACGTGTGACTCTCTAAATAACACAATCTCGCGAAGAGGAAAAGGCAAATCACTACCAACGTTGATAGGCTCTGCGAGAAGGCCACTCTTTAACCATACCCATATTCAACATGGAGAATAAAAAAAATTATATTAAAAAATTTATTACTTAATTAAAGTTTGATTGTGGATCATTCAAATTAATCGATATGAAATTTTAAATATTATTAGGTGATTTTAAGTTAAAGCACCGAAAAAAAAACAAACAAAAAACAAAAAAAACAAACAAAACAAAAGGAAAGAAGAAAGGCAAATCGCAGATGCGCCGTGTTACAGTGGAAATCGATTTAAGGTAAACTACTCCTCTTTTTTTCCGTACGAGGAAGGGATTGCGGTTCTCAACGGGATTGTGCTGGTGGGGCCGCGGCCATAGAAGACAATACCCTCTCTTCTTTCTTTGCTATTTCATACTACTGCTCTCTGTCCATGCAATTTAGTTTCACATCTAATTACAAAGATTTAAATTAATCATATTGTTAACCGGCAGTGATTAATCAATTTCAACAGTGGACTCTCTCTTGAAAGCTTTGCGTCTTTTGTCGAAAAAAAAAGGTATCTTTCACACTGCAATCATTCAAAATGGTATCCAAAATCCAAGCCCCAGCTTCCCAGTGGCATTGATATTTATACAAATTAATTTTTTTTATGAACGTATAGAAAAATTCAAAGAAAAAATGAATTTATTAATATGAAAGTATTGAATTGGGAGCATAGGAAGAAGACGAGAGAGAGAGAGAGAGAGAGAGAGAGAGGGAGGGATGGAGGGAGGCTCATCTCTTTTTTTTGGGTCCTGTGATACTAGAGAAAGCGCGTCGGGCGAGGAGTCAACGTGAAAGCTATAATGGGGGAGCTACCCCAGAAGCAATAAATAATAAGAGAGACCACAAGGGGAATGTGAGCGACTCATACACATTTCTATTACGATATTTCAAATCAAGGATGACTAGAAGATTTTTTTTTTTTTTTTTTTTGGTGGTGCCAGTTGATATTAAATCCATCTTTGGAGATGGGTTATCTTTGATAAATTTAATCCCATAAATAGATATAATTTGACTGTTAATACATATAATAATTTTTTTTTTTATAAATAAATAGATTCGAATTCTATTAGTAATTTCTTATACGGTTCGTGTGAATCGTTTTTTAGCACGAATTCATTGTGACTGCGTGAAATGATTAGTCTAATCCAGCAGCCGAACCCTTTATTTTCCAAAGCTCTGTGCTGAAAAGTTTGCTTGGGATCGAATAATAATTCCTACCTCACTTGTCACCTCTATCTTTTCTTAATCACCGGATTAAGTTTCAAATTAAAGCTCTTAGAGCTATTTTCTCCTCAGATGGAAGATTTAAAATCTGAGTGGTAAAAAAAATGATATCAATTGAATTATAATTTATTAGTAATTCATTTTATGATTAATTTTATTAATATATATATAAATCCAATAGTAATAGATTATAACAATTTAAGAGATTTTGTGTAAAAAAGCCATGTAAAAGAAATCTTAAAAATCGTATATAATTGTTGTTGGAGGTGAGTTTGATTTTGCAGATGATAACTCTGCTAACTCGAACAAGTTGTCTAGTTGTCTGTTGACCTTGATTAATGATCTACAAAAGGTTGTCAAAGGGTGTCATGACAGAAGAAACTTCGACACTCAAATCAAAAAACGGTTTTAAAAAAAAAATAAACAAATCGAAAAAAAAGTTCGGTTTTTGTGTGCTATATGTAAGTCTGAGAGCGTGAAAATTTATATGGCCGGTTGAATTAAGAATGTATATAGAGTCTTTGAGGGTGAGTTCCGTATGCATTCGAAATGTTACAATTCTAGTTTACTTATGAAAGTGTTTTGAAATTATGGAGATCAAATGAAATCTTGAAGAGATTTAGAGTTTTACCAGTTAAAAGAAGTTTCAGTTGGTAAGGAACTACTTTTCTTATCGAATAAAATTCAAAAATTTCCTTTTTTATTATAAGATGTCATCCTCACGTTTTTCGGAGAGATGAATATTTTTCCAAACTAATCGAATATTGGATAGCAAAGAGATTGAGGGCTAGTCAAGTAGCTACCAAGAAGGGTCTAGTCGTCAGGCATCAAGAAGAGGGGGCATGTCTCGTGTGAATGACGTGTTTCGGCATGTCTTAGCATATTATGCTCATTGGGACTTGGGCTTACACTGTGTACCAAATAGGCTTTTGGATAAGGTAATATCATTTGCCCTTTGTTCCTTGTGTCATTTTAGAAAGATAAACGGCTTGAGGAGTAAGTCTAAAATTCATTATCTGAAAGGTAGCGGGGTGATAATGAATATAACTACCAAATAAATAATCTCGAAATAAATATTTTGTGGGAAGTTGGAAAACTTAAATTGCATACGTCTTTTCTTGAAACGTTTCAATTGCTAGTAGTCGTAAAGATCATGCATTCATAATTATAAATAGAGGTGGAAACTTTAGTACTGGCGTGAAATGATTTCACGTGATTTAGAATTGATTTCTTGAGATTTCTTTGCTGAGAGTTAGTGCTCCTTAGAGATAGTGTGAGTATGGGTTTTAAATCCCAAAACTTTGTATGTTAGAAGATTTTTGGGTGCGATCAAGAGGTGTTGATAAAGGGGCCATCATGACATTCAAGTTCCCAACGTTATGATGGAATCTGTCAAAACTACTCGAGAATTCTGGTTTTGGGTATAGAAAGATTTTAGTTCAGACAAAAAATATTTTTATTCATAGTGCAAACTCTCTTCTCAAGGTCATAATCATCATCCGGATCCTATGTGCCACCAGTGATTGAGGATTCTTCCTCAGCCATTTCCGGGTTGGGCGACAAGAGTAGTTGGAAGATTGGAGGAGGTCAAACAATGGAGAAGGCACTAAACTTGATATATCTTTTCTTTCACTTTTTAACCAACTCTTACCTTATACAAAGTTCTTTCTGACTTCTCTAGTAAAATTTTTATGGTTTTTTTTCTAATTATACGATGTCTTTTTTGCATTGCATGGGCCTTTGTGCTTTTTGTTTCGGTTGTATCTTCTTTGCTCTATCTTGTAATAATATTGACGAGTGAATTTCTTGTCTTTCCTTTTTGAAAATTGTACTACATGTCCATCTTGTACTTGTGATATAAAGCATAACAGTACTTCTCGGTGCATTTGAATCATTCAATTGATCTTTTTGTTTGTGTGTTTAACGTTTACCAACTTGTTAGGAATTTTAATCAAAGACATGGGCGGCGTTTACTCATCGGGGAGGTTCATCCCTTGATAGTAATACACTATATTCAGTAAGATATTCAATTGAGAGAGAGAGTTCAAATGAAAAGATGGGTCATATCTACTCGTTTGAGAGATACATTTTTTATTGACGACATGTTATATTCGGTATGATGCTTGAGTGAGAGAGTTCAAATGATTGGAAAGGCCATGTCTATCCGATAGAAAAATATATCTTTTATTGATGATACATTACATTGAGTATAACGCTTGATTGAGAGAGTTCAAATGATTGGAAGAGCTATATTTATCAGATAGGGAAATATATTCTTTATTGACGATACGTTAAGTTCAGTATAACACTCGATTAAGAGAGTTTAAACGATTGGAATGGTCGTATTTATTTGATGGAAAGATACATTTTTAATTGTTGATATGTTACATTTGGTATGATGTTCAATTGAGAGAGTTAGGGAAGACATATTTCTCATTGTCCGTATGTTATGTTTGGTATTATACTCGATAGAGAGAGTTCAATAGTTAAAAGGGTTATGTCAACCCGTCAAGAGATACGTCCCTCGTTGTCCGCACATCACGTTTGGAAGGGCTGTGGGCTGATGATGACCCTCTCCGATTTTGATGCATCCACGTGTGACTCTAAACCACGCAATCTCGGGAAGAAGAAAAGGCAATCACGCATGTGCCATGTTGCAGTGAAAACTGCTTTTAAGGTAAATTAGTTCCCTTCTGTGCGAGTGAGGGTTTGGAGGACTCATGGGGGTTGTGGGGCTGCAGCCAGAAAAGGTTATACCTACTCTTTCTTTCTTTGTCATTTTATACAATTTTATTTCATATCTAATTACAAAGATTTAAAATTAATCAGATTGTTAACCAGCAGTGATTAATCAGTTTCAACAATAGGCTCTCTGTTGAAAGTTTTGCTTCTTTTGTCCAAAAAAAAGGATATCTATCACACTGCAATCATTCTTTGTGGTCTCCAAAATCCAAGCCCCAGCTTCGACCTAGTGGCAATGATATTTAAACAAATTAATCTTTTCATGAGCATATTGGAAAATTCAAAGAAAAAATGAATGTATTAATATGAAAGTATTGAATTGAGAAGAATATAAGAGGAAGACGAGAGAGAAAGAAGCGGGGTGGGCGCCAACTTACCAGTGCTTTTCTGTGACACTAGAGAAAGCGCGTTGGGCGCGGAGTCAACGTGAAAGCAACAATTGGGAACTGCACCAGAATAAATAAGGAAGACCATAGGGCAGATGTGAACGGCTCATTTTCATTTCTATAAAGATATTTCAAATCCAAGGATGATCAGAAGAATTTTTTTTCTCCATCAACTAATATTCTAATTATACGAGTAATTCAATTTAAACACCGCATAGGTTTAATTTAAGATTCACTCTTTCGATATATATTTTGATATTTTTAATATTTGAGATTTTAATTAAAAAAAGTGTAATATGTTATCATTAAACTCACACAATATTAATAAAAATTTGTTTTTTGTGCCGGTCGCTATTCGATTCATCTTTGGAGTGGGCCATGTAGATAGAATGAGTATAAATTCAAATGAGATAAATTAAATGCATGAATAGATATAATTTGACTTATGATGCATACAATTAAATTTTATAAATAAATAGATTCGAACTCTATCTGTAGAAAATTGATTTTGAGCACGAATTCTACAATAATTTGGGTGTAATGATTAGCCTAATCCAGCGACAGAACCCCTTGTTTTCCGAAGTTCTGAGTTGAAAAGTTTGCTTGGGATCGAATAATAATTCCTTCCTCGCCTCTATCTTTTCTCATGCCCTTCATCCCCCAAGCAGGTGATTCAACTCGGAAGCTGGTCTGTCTTTTTGACCTATAAATAAATTATAAAGAGCACTGCCATGTATACAAGTCAGTTTTAAGTTATGGAAAATTAATATTGTCTCCTCAGTTCATGCAGAAAAGGTCCAAAATAATCGGGTAAAATTATAAAATCAATTCAAAGATTTTTAACTTTTTTTAGTGAAAAGAATCTTGTTATTTAATGAGTTTGTAAGTTTATAAATAAAATTAATTTACTAATATAAACTTATTGGATTGCGAAGTCCATATCCAGAAGAGAGGACCCCTATTGTATTGTTTTGCTGCACAGAGAGAGAGAGAGAGAGATGAGGGGAGGGGGGACTTGCGAGTGCCTTTCGGGAATGGAGAAAACATGTCGAGTGTGGAATCAAAGTGATAGGTCCAACCGAAGAAGGTACCAAGCCGATAAGCCGGCACTGTCCCTCTCCCCACGGTCGAGTTTGAGACTACAAAGATATTAATGCAATACGTAATTTAAGTTTCAAATTGAATCTCTTAGAGTTGTTTGTGATTTTTTTTTAATATACAAGAAATACTTAAAATCAAAATTTTAATAGAGAATAATATCAGTTAAATTATAATTTATTGATAAATTATCACATGATTAATCTTATGTAAATTTAATAGTAATCGATTATAAGGTTTTGTGACAAAAATAATATTGGGAGAGCTCCCTCCCGATTGGAATCGGATAGCAACTCGGTTGAGATTAGTCGAAATAAAATTTCTTATACTCAACAGGTGATGGAGAAAGTCCAGAGGACAAAAAAAAAAAAAAAAAAAAAGAGAAATCTTAAAATTCACATATGATTGGGGCAAAATTGAATCCTCTTATTCCGGTTGCAATGAGAGACAGTTGTACTCCATAACAAAATCTTAAAAAGGTTGGATAACAACCGAAAGACTAGGCTGAAAAAAAAAACAGAAAAAAAAAAAGGTTAGCTACTAATCAATTCCTAAATATGATTAACAAGTCAAGAGTCACATCATGTGCAGAACTCAAATCAATTAAAACTTGTGACATGTGCATGTTTACTTCTCCTAGGTTTTCTTCCTTTGTTTATTTACTTCCACAATGTTTGCCCCCACTTGCTCTTCTTCAGGTTAAAGTTATTTAAATTTAAATTCCTCTACATGTTTGGTTTAGCTGTGAGTTTAAGTAGGATTTCCAAAAATTATTTAAAAAGTTAGTTTATTTAATGAAAAAAAGAAAAACTCTTTAGAATAATTTTTGCTTCTCTACTATGTATCTTTTTTAATAAAAATATCTACAAAATTGTCAATTTAAAATTGTCTTTTAAATATTTATGATATATAAAAAATATTTAAATAAATCTAGAAAATATTGTCTCGTCTACTTTTTTTTTACTGTTTATGAAATTGTGTTTGAAAAAAAAATATGAAGTTTAAATATTCATGAGTATTTTTGAATACTTATGAACTTAGAATATTTATATTTAATTTGTGAATATTCTATGAATTATTTATAAATATCCAAATTTTGATGCTTAATACACGGTAAATAGTTCGAACTATTTGTTTTGTCAAACAATCTTCTTACATAAAAGGGTTTTTATAAGTAAAATTGAGATTATTAATTAAATTTTAATTTTTTTTATTTTTTACAGTAAAAAAAATAAGAATCTTTAATCGGAAAAAAAAAATTAGGCCAAACACGGCAGTACATAATTTTGCTAAAGTCAATTTTTCCATAAACAGGCAGGCTTCACCATTTTTATTTTTTTTTGGGCACCCACATTTTGAACTGAAAAAGACTTCAATGTCCCTTACCACGTAAGACATTTGATTTTTATGATTGTACATGGGACTCAAGCGGACTAAATTCTAATCACCATTAACCGACAGCCCATGCATACATAATGTCACGTACGTAAATAAATTTTGACTTATTTTATTACCGACCGACCTGCCCACCCACCAAACTTAATAGACTCGTTTTACGTGGATTATCAATATATATACAGTTACTTGTCTAAATTCATATGTGATAAGGACAAATTTAGGTTCGATCTTTACACCTTAGCTATCGACTTCTCTAGCAAAGTAATACACATGATTTTAGTAAGGTATATGATTGTCATTTTAATCCAACCTGTTGTTAGTTTTTGATTGCGGGTAAGCCCGTGGAGGTGGCGGGGAGGGTGAATTTTGGTGGCGGTAGTGGATGACAATATTAGAACTCTAAT
Organism: Dillenia suffruticosa; assembly: GCA_033439265.1. Lineage (NCBI taxonomy): Eukaryota > Viridiplantae > Streptophyta > Magnoliopsida > Dilleniales > Dilleniaceae > Dillenia > Dillenia suffruticosa. The sequence continues at coordinate 27,088,585 of JAVTVX010000010.1, read as the reverse complement.
AATAATTTAAGTTAGACTAGTCAGAATATGATTCGAATACCATTTATTCAAATATAAAAAAAAAAAAAAAAAATTGATAGAAACCCCAACGTGAGAGTGATAGTGAGCAAAGGGGTCAATTCAGAAGAGTCCATCGCTAAGTTGAAAAAGAAATCCATTTGTTTTTATTTGATACACGAGAGCTCGAATTAGAAATTAAAGAATGAAAATTAAGGGTTTTTTGTGTCTATTCATATGTAATAAATTTGAATATGACTATTAACTCACAACCATCCATGGATGTCACGGGCATAGACCAAATTTTATTGATTCCTCTAACGTATGATATTATTCAATAACTTATGAAACTTATAAATTATTACAATGAGAAGGTTACGAGAATAAATAATTTGACAGCAAAATAATATTCTGTTAATTCAAAATAATAAAAAAAAACCCAAGAATATAATTTAAGTCAAGGTTTAATTAGTCACATTAATACTTAACATAAATAATTACGGGATCCATAAAAGCTTTTAATAAAAGAATAATTTAAAATATGAATTATCATTATAATGAATCTTTTCCAAAAACTGCGTAAAGATTCATTCCAAACTGATTTGATCTTTAATGACAGATTTGCTAATGAAACTCCCTCTAATTAGGCCTATACAACGTGACATTTTCCTTTCCGGGCAGAGAAATAGTATTATTCAAAAAAATTGAGAAAACAAAAAGGAAAAACGAAAAATCAGCGAGAATATACCGAGTCCTTCACTCTCACGATTCTCCTTTCTGTTATTATATAGAATCCCACTAGGATTCTACAGCCTAAACTTTGGATTCCAAAGATCTCCTCCTTTATATATAGACAGATACACATATTCAATCAGTCTATAACAAACAAAACCTAAAACTCCAAAATGTCTGAGATGGCGATGGAGGCGGAGGTTTCCGATGAGAATCCGGTGAAGCAAGTGGCTTTAACAGTACCCACGACAGATGATCCAGACATGCCGGTAGAGACATTTAGAATGTGGGTTTTGGGTTTGGCTTCATGTGTGCTGCTATCGTTTGTGAACCAGTTTTTCTGGTACAGGACACAACCATTGTCAGTAAGCTCAATTTCTGCCCAGATTGCTGTTGTCCCAATTGGGCATCTGATGGCCAAAAGTATTACTAAGAGGAAGTTTTTGGAGGGTACTAGGTGGGAGTTTTCTCTCAATCCTGGGCCTTTTAATGTTAAAGAACATGTTTTGATCACTATATTTGCCAATTCTGGTGCTGGGTCTGTTTATGCTACTCATATTCTGAGTGCTGTTAAGCTTTTGTATAAGAGGAAGCTAAGTTTTCTCCCAGCGTTAATTATTATGATAACTACCCAGGTACCCTTTTTTTCCTTATTGATTTTTTTTTATTTTATTTTACTTAATTTTTGGTAATTTAGAAATATACCCATGTTTTTCATCTTTCTAAGGTTAATTATGCATGCTCAATTTTCTAGATTTTAGAAGGATTTAATATTCATTTATTAAAGGTTTTATTTTCGTATTAATTTTTTATATTTTGGTGATTTGGGAATATTCCCATTTTTTTTGTCTGATTATGTGTGAATTAACTAGACTATTAGAGAATTTAATATCGATAGCAAACCCAAGGCACTTTTCTTAAATTTGGTGAATTAGAAATATGCTCTTGGTTTTTTTAGGTTGACTGGCAAATACTTTGGTAGAGTTTAATATCCGTGAGGTGATTTTTTTCCCAGAAATTTTTTGTTTCTACGATTTTGTGAGAGATATTTGATAAATACTTCTAGTTGATTATGCCTGCTCAATTGGCTAAGATTATTACAGAGTTTTATATCCATAAAAATAAAGGTACTTCTTTTTCAGAGTTTTCCCCCTTCCCTTTTGGTAATTTGGGGATTTATCCATGCATCTTTTTTATTCTTGATTTGGCTTGATTATTATAGAATTAATATCCATAAGTGAAATCTCTTTTTTTTGGTATTTTATTTATTTATTTATTGTTGATTATCCTTTCAGTTGACCAAATATTTTGCAAATTTAATATCCCTATTGACTTATTTTTCTTACCATGTGCATAGGAGAATTAATTTTGTTTAGGGTGATTATCTGCTTTGGCTAAAATGAAGTTTTTCCTTCTTTTGGAGTTACAAGATAAATTTAATATCCCTAGAAATATATGCATGTGAAGAAACAGCAGCTTCATTTTGGTGCACACACCATCTATACGAGATTCTAGAAAGTAATCGTCATTCTTGTGAGAATTGCAGGTTCTGGGATTTGGTTGGGCAGGGATATTCAGGAAATATCTGGTTGAGCCAGCTGAGATGTGGTGGCCTAGCAATCTGGTTCAAGTTTCTCTTTTTCAGTATGTAGCAATTTTTTTTTTTCAAAAGAGTAAATATGCTTCATATATATAGTATCTGCTTCATTTTTACTTAGCCATTCTTATCAATCAACATTGCAGGGCTTTGCATGAAAAGGATAAGAGACGCCGAGGAGGGATATCTAGGATGCAGTTCTTCCTCATAGTCTTTATCGGCAGCTTTGCATACTATGTTTTCCCGGGCTATGTTTTCCTTATGTTATCCTCTTTTTCCTGGGTCTGTTGGTTTGCTCCCAAGTCTGTTCTTGTCCAACAACTTGGGTCAGGATTAGATGGCCTTGGAATAGGCTCCATTGGATTTGACTGGTCTACCATTTCATCATACCTTGGGAGTCCATTGGCTAGTCCTTGGTTTGCATCTGCTAATGTTGCCGTTGGCTTCTTCCTTGTCATGTATGTGATGACGCCCATTTGTTATTGGCTCAATATTTACAATGCGAAGAACTTCCCCATATATTCTTCAAGTCTGTTTATGGGAAATGGTTCACAATACGACATTTCGAGCATTGTCAATTCTGATTTTAAGCTTGATGAGGCTGCTTATGCCAGTAATGGTCCTATAAATCTGAGTACGTTTTTTGCCATGACTTATGGTCTCGGATTTGCTACACTCACTGCCACTGTTGTCCACGTTATACTATTTCACGGACGGTAAGGTTCCAGCTACTTCAAAATCATCAATTGCTTTTTTCTTTTTTCCTTTTGTTGATCAATTTTGTTTTCTTTTTTCAATGGTACTACCAGATATTAAAAAAACATTATTATCATTTTTTAAACAAAATGGGCTGCTGCTTTTTTCTGTTTAATAGTTTAAACCACTCGTCAGTGTAATCTTGTTTGATATTTGCCATTTCGAAGAAAAGGTGAATTTAAGTCCATAATGATACGTCCTTGCAGTGATATCATGGAGCTTACAAGAGCTGCATTTACAGAAAAAAAGATGGATATCCATACAAGACTCATGAAGAACTACAAACAAGTACCAATGTGGTGGTTTCTAGTCATTCTTGTGTTGAACATTGCTGCTATTTTGTTTGCTTGCCAGCATTATAATGAAGTTCTTCAATTACCATGGTGGGGTGTTTTGCTAGCTTGTGGCATTGCATTTTTTTTCACTCTCCCCATTGGTATCATCTCTGCCACCACCAACCAGGTAAGCAAGAATCTTACAAACAACAATAACAGCCGAGTCTTGATCCCAAATTTTGGAGTCAGCCGTTTGAGAAATAAATATAGAATAAAAGAAAAAAATATATATGCATTTCCTAAATTTGTCTCTTATTTTGGTTTTGACAAAGGGTTTTACGCTAACTGTCAATCTATCGCAACCCTCTTCCTTTACATGGGCTTGGGATGGCCACGGTGGAGTTAATATTTTTTCTTGCTTAGATGTACTAAAATGCTTCATAGTTCCTGGGAAAGGAATAATATTTTGTCATGCTACCCTTTTACAGACACCGGGCTTGAATATCATTACCGAATACATCATTGGGTATATGTACCCAGAGCGTCCTGTTGCTAACATGTGTTTTAAGGTTTTCGGATACATCAGCATGACTCAAGCTCTAACTTTTCTACAAGACTTCAAGTTGGGTCACTATATGAAGATTCCTCCAAGATCAATGTTCATGGCACAAGTAAGTTTCGTTCTTTCCTCTGATTGTTCTACTGCTAGGGTATCTGCCTACCTAACTTTTGAGTCTATTACAGGTGGTGGGAACAGTTGTTTCTGTGCTGGTATATCAAGGGACAGCATGGTGGTTAATGGAAGCCATCCCCAACCTTTGTGACACCAACTTGCTTCCCTCGGATAGCCCTTGGAAATGCCCTATGGATCGAGTCTTCTATGATGCCTCGGTCATTTGGGGGCTTATAGGTCCACGTAGAATTTTTGGAAATCTTGGTGCCTATGCTGCAGTCAATTGGTTCTTCTTAGGTGGAGCAGTTGCCCCTCTCCTTGTTTGGCTCGCAAGTTGGAAATTCCCAGAAAAGAAATGGATTCGCCTGATCCATATGCCAGTTCTGCTTGGCTCCACAGCAATGATGCCCCCAGCTTCTGCTATCAACTTCACTAGTTGGATTATTGTTGCATTTATTTCTGGATTTGTGGTGTTCCGCTATCACGAGAAATGGTGGAAGCGATACAACTATGTTCTCTCGGGTGGGTTTGATGCAGGAACTGCTTTCATGTCAATTCTTTTATTCCTTGTCTTGGGCATGCAGAACATTGGCCTCACCTGGTGGGGAAATAACCCAGAAGGGTGTCCATTAGCTTCTTGTCCGACGGCACCAGGCATCGTTGTTGATGGTTGCCCAGTTTACCATTAAAAAGGTTGTAGCAGTTTTACATTTGAAATGATCAACAATATTTGCAAAGCTTGCTTATCAATCTGTAAAGTAGTGCAGGAGTTTTTATGGACGGTAGTGGTTCTTTAGCTTATTGAATTATATGCTGGTCCTCTTATGTCTAATTAGGATTTCGATGTGTTCTAGTAGAGGGAGATTTGAACATTTTTATTTTATTTTATTTTATTTTACTATAATGGAATTGAATTTGTCATACTTCTAGCTTTTTTTTCACTGCTTTCATCATTTTATTTGTAACAAATGACTTTAATATGCTAAAATAGATTTTATTTTATTTTTTTAAGTCCCAAGTACTTGGGAAGCAGAAGTGCTCTATTCCATTTTTTCATCCCGGAACTTTAAGCAGCCACAGGAACTCCAGTTTGATAGTTCAGGTGCTAAAAGACTTTTTGACACATTTTTCAAGAACTCATAATTTTGTGCCCCTTAATATTCTCTAAACTCAACTTTTTCCGGGTCAAATAACATTACTACAGCAACTTTTAAAGAAGGCAAAACTGCCATATACGATCAGAGGTCATGTGACAACATATAATCAAACCATAAACGAATTTCACTTTTTTCTATTACCAAGACAAATGGATTTTTTTATTTGATATTAACAAACTAGAGCTGCATATTGTTTATTCATCTTCATCCTAAAGAGAAGTAAAAAAGAAATAGCTATAGGCTCCCATGTCTAAAGAAAAGAACAATTTGCTTGTCACAAAGAATCACTGTCCCCGGAAGATCTTGTACATATACATACTTAAAAATAACGACCACACCAAATATTTTTGGCACCCCTAGAAATATGAGGACTGTTGATGAAGGACATTCAAGTGAGCTAGTACTTTAGCAGCAAGAGACTTCATACCAGCACTACCACTCTGAGTAATTTCAACCAAAGGCATCTGCGCTGGAGCGGCATACTTTTGTTTGATCTCAAGAAGTCGAAAGAGCCTCTCTACAGCCATCAAAACTTTCTCTTGTATACTTATACAAGGAGAACTCAGTAATTTTATCATCGGAGCAATGGCGTTTGCTCCATCAAGCACCTTACTCCCACTTTGTAGTTTTTCTGCATCAATTAGTGTCAACAATGCATCCAAAGAAGCTTCACAGGCGCCATAATCTGGTTCATCAAGATTCTTCACTAGAGGTCCTAAAGCATTTGCTTCCAAAAGGCAAAACGATGACTCGACTGAACAAATGCCCAAGTGTACAGGGCAGAAAGTTTCAGGTGAGGTAAAGCAGCAGGCAAAGAGCCTCTTCTTTAATGGCTGGCTTAAAGAAGAGGAGCTCTCTGAAAATTGCCGGAGTGACATAGCTGCATATTGTTTTGTCAAAGCACTTCCAGACACTAAAAATCTTACAAGTACAGGTATGACACCAGCTTCAGCTGCTTTCTTCTGCCATTTTTGATGCATTGGAGCAGTGAAATGGCAAAGAGCTCCCACAGCATTTGCAAGCAATAGCCCATTTTGTGAAGCACTGATAGTTCCATGTTTGAAAGAAGAGATGATGATTTCAAGAGCGCCAGCATCTAGAAGCCACTGACTCATTTGTGCATCCTTAGGTAGGTTAGAGATAATGCCCAAAGCAGCAATGATCTCTTCTGGGTCATCTGAAGTTTTAATAATTCCAAGCAGTGTCTTGGTGCATTTTTCATCCACATGCTCCAGAAAGGTGTCATGTTCACCATCGTCTGTCAAGCAGCAGAACAGCTTCACGGCATTGGCACGTACGGCTCCTTTATTGAGCTCACATAGTTGAATCAGTACTTGAACAGTTGAGAGCTGTCAACAGCATGCCAACAACAACAAAGAATCTCCATAATTTCTCATATTTCAATTACATCGGAGTGCCAATCTGATTAAGTTGATTATGCCAAAAAAAAAAGTAAATTGATTGGTTTCCCAAAAAAAAAAAAAATGTAAAGAGAAAGAAATAGAGAGATGCGGAGTTGCACACCTGTCTTAATTTAGTCCGGATATCTAAACCATATGAGGACTTGGACATTGCTAGAAAGCTCTGAAGAATCGATATCCGTATTTCAGGACCTGCGAAGTTAATCAATGAGAAGAGTTTGAATATTTCTTCTTCAGACTCTAATAATGGGGCCTGCACCTGATCTGCTTCCTCGCCTGTTGTGGCCATGGCAAGGTGCATTACAATAACTGCTACCTGTTCCTGCAAACTCGGTACTGATAAGCTGTGATGATAGAGAAGGTCAAGCAATGGGCTCATTGCACCGGCCTTAGTCATCTGCAACCCAATTTCTGGTAAAGTTGAGAGGTTTTGAAGAGCTCTAACTGCCACTTTCTTCATCTCTATGTCAGTATCTGAGAGAAGTTCAAGAAGGGGCTCCAGTACCCCATCTTTGTAGAGAGAAAGTATGTTGTTATCGGTCAATTCGGTTTCTGACAATGTTGCAGCCATGATCATCCTTGAATTCTTGGGTCCTAGATCAATACAATGCCCATTAGCTCATCAAAGCCATGTCAATAATTGCACTTTCTTGCTTGAATATAGTTCACAAAAGCCATAGGTAGTGGAGAGACATTGAGTTTGAGGATGATACTAAGAATAATATCCCAAAAGGAAAGACATATATACGTAACCACATATGTGCACATGATATACCAAACTTAAAAAGTGGTTTATTTTGGTTTTTCTCTAATGTTTGTAGTCATAGGTTACAAATAAATTATAGGGGGGTCATCTATTTAATGTTCACTCCATGATGTTTTCTTACTTTACTCGAGGTTCAACTATTTAAGTGGTTTTGTCAACCACGATTCTATTGGTTAAGTATCAAATAACCTATTCATTCAAAATAGCTATATGCAAAAACATTACCACTATCAAGGAGTACCTGATTTTAGAAGACGCAACAATGGTTTAAAATAATTTGCTCTTGCCATTTGCACAACATTCTGGTCAAGAAAAGAGAGAACTTCCAAAAGCTCCTGTGCATCATTGGCAACTTGAGTGTCATGTCTGTTTGCCAGAGTCACCAGGAGAAGTATACATCCCTGAACACGCCCTATGGCATATTGTACTGGCTCATTGCTTGAAAGTTCCAATAGTAATTGTAGGGCTAACTTGCTTTCCTCAGGTCGACGTGCAAGGGAGTGGGCTATGCTTTCAATAGCATTTTCCACATCAGTTATCCTTTCCTGTCATTAAAAACTTTAGATATGCTAGAACTCATATGCATCCTCCATTATTTGTGCATTGGTTTCCCTCAAGTGCACATATATTACACACAATCATGCATATGGACTTGCGATGAATAAAATGTATAGACATGATTATTTGTGTTGTAAGCATTTGTGTGTGGGTGTATGCATGGGAAAACGGAATCATGTAAGTAACTCACTTTTGAACCGAAGAACATAGGAAGGTAGAGATAGGAATAAATACCTGGTTGTCATCACTATGCTTTGCGAGTATCCAAAGAATGATCAGAGCACGCTTTCTAGTTTCCTGATCTTTTGCACTGAGAAGCCCAATGAGAAGGGGTATATAATCCTCCAGTGCCACCCACTCCCTGTGAATCTCACTTTCCATGCAAAGATCCTGCAGCTTGTCAAGAGAATCAATCACTTCTTCCACCTTGTCTGACAGAAGTTTTGGTTTTAGGGAAGCAATCAAGATCATAATATTCCTCTCTCTCCACTCTTCAATAGACAGCTTAAGAGATTTGTTGGGACGTAGAGATGACATGTCCAATGGAGTCATTGTCAAGGGACACTGCGAGTGTCCCGCTGCAAGCCACTGCTCTATTGCACTTCTCTCAAATGTCCTCCCAGAGTTAGTCTCCACAGGGTCCTTCAAAACTTCCCCAGTAATTGGACAAAAGAACGACCGGAGAGGTTCCAAGGGTTGACTGCCCAAGGAATTCCTTTTCTTAAGGTAGTTCAACTTTCTTTCTGAGGAAGATGGTGTGGCATCAGCTTTTCCGAGCAATGCCAGAATTTGATCCATCCGTCTAGATTCTGTGGGGTCTTTACCTGGCTTGGAATTTTCTGCTTCACTTCTAAATTCTTGGAACTCTCTCTTCAGAGTTGTCTTAATTGAGACCCCAATGGCCTCCGAAATGAGAAACAGCAGATTATTAGCATAGGACTTGTCAACTTGACTCTCCTGTAAGCCCACCTCAATCTTTTCCAAAACTTCTTCCTCCGCCTTGGTGATATGATACTCGGTAGAAAGCATATCCTTGCACAACTTGCTAACGTCATGATTAGTACCTGATGAACTGTCCAAAGAGGCTAAAGGAATCAGATTTAGTGCTTGACCTATCCTTCTTGTACAACTCTCTAAGTGCAGGAGGATTTTCCTACAACTAATCAGGAGATAAATTCTATTTCTCTTGCTGCACTCTATGGCAAGCTGCTTAGACTCTCCAATTTCACGACTGAGAATCTCAATACCATTTCTTAACTTCCCCGAATTCTTTATGTCTACCTTAGAGAACCCTTTTAGAATTAATGCAATCTTCTCCAAGAAAATCGAGAATTTTGCAAAATTCTCCTTCTGAATGACAACCGACTTTGCTGCACTAACTGTCTGAGAAATAGAGTTCAACGTATGAGAGATCAACTCCGAACCAGCGACATTCTCTCCCATTATGTTACATGAGAAAATGTGCAGCTAAGAATCAAAATCCTTAAATTGCAAATTTATCACATCTCGAACATCAAGAGGATGACAATTCTAATTGGAGACAACTTCAAGAAGTGCTACCCCAACAATAAGTGAAATTTGAATACCCTTTTACCAGTTCTGCTCCACAGTGTCTACATTTTGATGAAAAATAATTTAGTTAAACTAATTACGACAAAAAAAACAAATTAACAAACAAACAAACAGTGGTATTGCATTTCAAACCCCAAATTGTGCATGCTTAACTAACAATAATCTTCCAGAAGTACCGGAATTTAAGTCAGAACCAACAACCGACAAGAATAGGAAACATAGAAAACAGATGCTAAAAATATGATTCCAATACTTCTAGTATTATGTTTTTGATTCAATTATGAATTTGAACTCATCCCAATCAAAACAACAGTATGCAGAGTATATGCAGAGTATACTAAAAGTACTCATCTTGCATTTTTAGGACCCAAAAACAAATTTTGCTCCCAAAAAAGAGCAAAGACAAATACTTCAAATTTCGTAAATTGCCCAATAAATTGATCATAGAACAAACAAACCAAACCAATGATTTTAGTAATTTTATCAAATGGGTCTGTCATCAAATTAAAAAAAAAAAAGAATTAACCAAACTCACCTAGATATGTCGAACTCTGCAAATTCTCTGCACCCTGATTAATTCTCCAGGAGAAAAATGAAGAGAAGAAACAAGCGTTTTCTATTCTTGGAAGGAAGTCCGGAAGCCCAGAAGTCCAGACTTCGTTAAACGACATGGAAGACTTACACCAACCAACGGAAGAGTCTTCGCAGCAACGAACTTGACTGTCCAGTCGCACAACAAAATCTACCGAAAATCTGTGACCATGAATTCGTGTCTATTTTTTTTAAATTTTTTAAATAAATTCTATGGCAAATGGTGTTTTTCTTGTCCATCCCCGCCTTCTCATCTCTGAGTGGCCTACCAAATGTTTGACCTGGAAAAGTCGTTTTTGTCATTTATCATAATATTAATGGTCTGATATCTTTCATTAGATAATTAAGTCACAAATTACTATCACAAATAAGCTCGATGACATAATATTGTTAATATTTTAATTTTAAGTGTATATATGTGATTTATTAAATATACATATATAATTTATAAATTTTTATGAATTAAAAATTTTTTTATTAATATAATTTTTAAAATTTTAATTTTACATTGTACTTTAAAAAAATAAAAAAAGGAAAAAGGAACTGGTGCATTCATTCGTGATTTGGACCCGTAAGCTGGGCGTGGTCTTTGGTAAACACTCCCCCCTCCCCAGCTTTCCGCTTTTTGGTTTCTCGGTTTCCACACCCTCCTCCACTTTCCACAACGCGGTTCAAAAGACAAACCCATGCAACTTTTGTCCGGTCAATAAAGTGCATTTTTCTTTTTCATCTTATTTTTATAAAAATTTAAATATGAAATTATTATATCGAGGGACAGACTTTGCACCATTAAATACTTTTTTGTCATCGATTATGAAATTTGATTAATTTATTAATTTTTATTAATTTAATTATAATTAATTATTAAATCTATTAAGTTACGAATGTCTATTTTATCTATTTTTAAAATTTAAATTAAAAATTATAATTAAAAAAATTCGCGAGTCTTGGACCATTAAGGCATTGATCTTGACATTATAAGAATTGACATGTGGCAATTTATGGGGCAACCAACTTGGCCCGGTGCTACTGGTTCATAATTGTTGTCAAAATAGCTACACAATTCGTAATGTCCCAGTGTTAATTAAAAAATATAATTAAGATTTAAAGTGATATTAATATGATCTATTTATTAATCATATTATAAATATGTGATTTGTATATAGATATGTGTATTAAACGGAGTTACATAATATCAATAGTAAATATATCATATGTAAACAAGCTTAATTAAATATATTATGTGCAAATAAGTTTAACAAAATGCAACTCCCCTCTGTTTGGGGACAAGATTACATTATGATAGAAGTAAAATTTGAATATCCAACTTTACAACCTATGTGAGATGGAAGCACCCATTTTTCAACTTTATAACAAAAATAGAATCGAGGAATCCCACTTCATAACTATTGTGTGAGATTCAAAACATTCCACATTTATGTCCCACTTGCTTGAATCCCATACGGTTGTACGTAAAGAGAGATGCCTCGGTCTTTAAGGGAGATATTGAATATATTTTTTGAGATATGGTATTCGAATTTCGTAAATACATATATTTTTATAATTTTTATGATTTTTATTAAAATAAAATAAAAGAGAGAGAGATGACTCGATTCGATTTTGGTCATAACAATATATTTTTTGAGTGCACCAATTTTATGTGACTAATACCCAGGAGATTTTGGGTACATAAATTAACTAAAACTTTAAATATAAGCATTTTTACCATGTAAAATGATATAAACAGGCACGATTTTCACAGGATACTAGTTTGTTTTAAATCCGAACTCATTTAACTTGTGAATGGGTCATGTAAAACTTTGCTACATCTATTGCCCAGAAGAGTTCAAATAACAACCGGTTTTGATTAAAAGAAGGAAAAAAAAAAAAAAAGGACAACAAGTGGGTTTTGCTTTGCTCAATTCTCCATAACCACCGATCAATTCCAATCACACAAGTGCACGTCATAATCTTTAAAGAAGAAAAATTTGTCGGAAGAACTCTTTTTTAAAAAGAATTTGATAATAGTTTGAGTTAGATTAATCGAGTATGATTATAGATATCGATTGATCCAAACATAAAAAAAATAAAAATAAAACAGTGACATGCCGTAAGTACTTGAATGGATACTCAGTCATGTAGTTGTAGACACCAAAAATTGTTGATAGGACAAGATCGCTGCCGAGCAAGTGCTTGAGTAAAATTGGACCGAAAAAGGAAAAAAATGTGAGGGGATGAGATATATTCATGACTCAAACTAATACAAAATAATAATCGAAATAAATTATAAGTGGAAGGATGAATTCAAACCAATAAAAGAAACATAAAAAAAAATCCAATAAAAACCTAAAAAGTTCTCAATATGTGAACATCAATGTATGAAATGATTTGGAATTGAAAAACTATATTTCAAATAAATAATTACATAATTTAAACATGTAAATGTGTATAATATGTCATATCCATCCAATCAAACGACCCGTTGCTAGCTTGCAAACCATGAAAAACTAATGAAGTGTAAGAGAATTGTTATAAATTAGCTACAATGATTTAAAACTCCATAAAATAAATTGTGTCGGTAACGTATTATAAAAGTAAAACTGAAAAAGAAATTTTAGAGAAAAGATATATAAAATAATTTATTGTCTCTCTCTCTTTTGTATATATATTTTACCTCATTTTTTATATGTAAGAGATTTAAAGTTGAAATTTTTAAGAAAAATTTGATATATCAGTTGAATTGTAATTCACTATCTTTACCTCCTATTTATAGGCTTCCAATGAAAACCCTTGAATTACATGCTATAAATAGATAAAGATGAATCGGAATAACTTGACATGAATAAAGGAAAATAAATTCACAACTTTATAAATTTTTGAATAAATATATCAATTTATATAATTTATAATAGCGTAAAATTTTTATAATTTTTCTAAGTGCTACCATATCATTCTTATCTGTGCTTCAAAAAACCTGGTAAACTTGAGTTGTGGTTGTTGAAGATAAAACATTTGATCAAACTATTTATTGTATTGCAGATTTCTACGAAACTGAATTCAAAGGCAACAGGATGCGCCTCTATTTAACCAGAAGAAGAAGAAGAAATTGCATATGCATACGTTCGTACACATATATATTGCTCTAATTATAGGAAAAAGAACAACTGAAGTTAGAAGCAAGTTCCATTAATAATGTCTTATGATCATGTACTGATTTGAACTAGGAATGGTATTAATATAGAAAAATTTTGTTGCTGGCCAAAATGGTTTGTTCTTGGACAAGAAGGCAATCAGAGAAAAGAAGCATAAATTTAAGTTTTTGCTTTGCTTCTTGATCATCTCATCTGCACTAAACAGCAAGATTTGGTAAGGTTCTTCAAGATCGGGGCAAGAAGAAGAGGGAAATTAATTAGTACCTGCCGTGAAGGATACCATGATCATAATCAAGCAAAGATAAAGAGAGGAAAAATGCATACAAGAGTGATATTGGTTCGGCTCGTCTGAAATTTTCTTATTCTTCGAGAAAGAAGATGAGCCGGATCAATGCCACACCATGTATGCTTTCCCAATATAGTTTCCTCTTGTACCTTTTGAGCTGAGGTTCAATGCTTACCAGGGTCCTTGAATCCCGACTATATATATAGGGTGCAATAGTGAATACCGTACACTGTGGAGTACAGCTACTTCAACCAAAGATTTGCAGTCAAGAAAAATCTCATCTTTTTTTCTTTTTTTTTTTTTAAGCTTAGGGAGTGGTAATTATAAGCAAAATTTATGGTTTCTTCTCCGCTACACTCCATGATTGAGCATTAAGAATCCCATAAGATCCGCATAAGGGAGGATTCTGTTGACAATGGCATGTGATCAATAGCGTGCCATGTCATCGACATTGCCAAAAGTCCATGTGTCACAGTAAACCCTTGGAAAATATAATTGTACCTGGAAGAGATGAAAATCAATGTTTTCTTATAAAACTAAATGGACGGTATATTAATGGGGGAGCATTGGTTCTTTATTTTCATTTTATTTTATATTCTTGAAGATCACAAAATCCACTTTAAAAATGACCCTCTCTCTATTTTATTTTAAAGAATTCTGACTCATTCTGCAAGCCGGCCAAGAACTGCTTGTAAGCAATAGCTTTCACAAAAAGATGGCATTCTTTTTTATTATCATTTCTTCCCAGAGTCGGTGTGCTTTCCAACAGATGCTAGCATGAACTGTTTGTGAGCATCTAGCAAATGTGATCTATCACCAAGATTCATCTCCTCGCAGAGCAAACAGACAAATTAGTAAATGAATCAATACATGATCTGCCAAAAGCAATGTTGAGCATGCATCTGCAGTGTGTACAATAGGATTGCCTAGCAATATATGTACTATACAAGATGCTCTGGATGTAGAAGTTTCATTCATTTGAATTTTTATCAACTTGTTCCCTGCATAAGATTTGAGATTGTCCCATTAAACATGGATGATGAACAAGTCGGTGTAATTTAAATGCACCACTTCAGCTTATGGACAGGTTTATTTTGTTGTTAGCGCTGGAACAGTTTATATTTTAGTGCAGAATTAGATTTATTTTGGAGATGATGGCGGTGCGCTCAGCAGCCTTTGCAATGTCAAAACAAGAGGAAAATTTTCCAATGTGACCTCCTAAGCTCAGCCGTCATGTTCTTGGATATATATAGGGAAGGCCATTAGCTCTTAGTACAGTCATGCCGTGATTGGGAGATACTAAATTCTGAAGTAAAGGGAATGTTCATGTGATAAGGAGCTGTCATTTTTTTAACCACTCCTGATTAATTAAAATACTACAATCATATAATACTTACAACACATGTTGAATTATGGCTTTGTCACCCTGGAACCAAGAAGCAATTATAAAGTGATAAGTGTCCACCAATTTTCTCATGCAGTGTCCTAAATTTAGCACTACCTGTCATATTTGTCACTAGCACCATTGCTTCTGGGTAGGCTGCTTTGGTTTGGCATTATTTTCTGATTTTCAGTCAAAACACTTCTTCTCGGTCACCTTCTCCTTTGCACAGTGCCACTGATGTGCATTCATGTAAAATATTGGCTAGAAAAACTATGCTATTATCCAATGTCATCAAGTGGGGCCCGAGAGAGAATGTAGAGAGAATTTCTCATCAACTCTATCGTAATATGAAGGCTTTTCCTATTTGGGTTTCTAGTAGATATTGATTGTGGAGGGGAACTGTAACTTCAGATGGCCTCTGATTAAATTCCATACTTCATAATAGGAAAAGGCTTGAGAACTTGAACCATAAAGTATGGGTGATGCATCAAATATAACATTTTTCTAAGTTTTACATATGTTGTCTCCATGTTCTGATTCCATTTGGCAGTCATTAAACCCTCTTTTTCCAAGCATACCCCCCTTTGAGTTCATCCAAGGGCAATTTGCACTGACAGACGCGCATAGTGCTAGCACAATCTTAAAAATGATTGGGTTGTCTATACAAAGGGAAAGGATACAAGTAAGAAAATAATAGTTGAAAAATAAACTCAAATTGAGTGAAAAATAAATAATAGTTGAACCCAATTAAATTCAACTTAAATTGAGCGAAAAATAAACTTGAATATTAATTAGATTATATATCTTAACCATATTTATACAAATTTAGTTCTATTTTTCAAGTTTAAAAGTCAATAAACTTGACCAAACTAGACCCAAAGTTCGATAGCCAGCTTGGCTATTGTTATAGATGTTGTCTAAGTTGGGCGACGAAGAGTCTCTTTTCCAAACTAGTATTATGTCCCTTCCCGAAAGAGTATTGGATGGCATCAAGTCTTGATTTCCTTTTTGGTTTGGCTACTAGTTTATTCTCATGATACATAGATATTAAAAGAGGATTATGACTTTTTTTCTTTATATTTGTATATTAGTTTACATCACAAAAAATGAAATGAGATTATACGGAAGGTTAAACAAAAGTTTTCTCGGTATTTTTGAAATACGTGATATCTTTTTATTTAGAATGAAAATTTATATAAATAGTAATCAATTCATCTACAATGGTATTAGAGTAGAGAATATAAATAATTCGATTAAAATGAATATCGATACACCCATGAGCACCAAAATATATACTTCGAGTGTAGACATGGTAGTTCATGATTGTAATGGATATATTAGGAACTCAAAATTAGAAGGTTTTTAATAATCTTTTTCCTAAAATGGGAGGATACTACAAGTATTTGTGAAGCGCTTAGATGGGTGGAAAATTGTGAACATCGAATCTAATACAGTTAGGATAATCATATTTTATTATTTCTTTTGAAATAGTTATTAATTATTGTACATTTTTAACTATATATATAGATTTTGTAGTAATATGGAATGGTGACTCAGATCAAAGTGTTCTCATAGAGATTGAGATGTAAATCTACTTCTATTTATCATTAATACTTTATCTAAATATATTGATTAATAGAAATTATTTTGTTCTTTACATAAAAAATATTTTAAATATTAGGATATTAAAAATAAATTTGATTTTTAACATAAATTATAATTATTTTAGACCCAATAAGATGTGAGAAATTTTTTTTTAATTAAGAGAAAAAGGATGAAAGTGAAAAAATTTTATCATTTGAACTGTTTTCGGAAACATGAGAAGTAAGTTATTAACAAAAATAAAGTTTTCCTTCAAACTCGAGTAGTTCATGTACTCTCCATTAAGTCCAATGATATTTCAAATGCTATAATTCAAGAGAAAATAAACGTATCTGATTGTAAAAATTAAAAAAAAAAAATTAAAACAACCAAGATCCTCTCCTACAAACTTACGCTTTCATCCTTCGAAAGGACCTTGATTCTAACATTAATCTCCTCACCAAATTCATTTCCTCAATTGCGGTCACACTTTTTGGTGGCATTTTTCATGCTCGTCAGGTATTCGATCAACAAACTGATCGAAACGACACTTTCCTCAATAACACTATAATTAAATCATATGTGAGGATTCATCAATTTTCTGAATCATTTATTCTTTACAAAGATCTTAGGAGAGAAACCTCTTTTATTCTTGATAACTTCACTTTTTCATCATTGGTGAGGTCTTGCGTTTTGGATTTGGCCTTTAAAGAAGGTCAACAGCTATGTAAGCATATTGTAAAAAATGGTTATTGTTTAGATTTGTTTGTGTAAATTGTATTTATTGATTTGTATAGAAAATTTGATAAAATGCGTTGTGTTAGAAAACTGTTTGATGAAACTGAGTGAGGGAAGTCAAATATTTTGGACTGTGCTTGTTATTGGGTATGTGAGGTGCGGCGACATTAGTAATGTGAGTAACCCATGTTGCGCATTCAACCCTCGATTTACATGGGTTATAAATAGAAATGGTTTCTCGTTAGGTTGTTTTAAAGGTTTTTTTTTTTTTTTTGATCAGATCCGTATATTGCTAATAGTTCAAGCTCGAAACTTCCGGTCCACCGGAGTCTCGACTCGGTCCGGTTGACTTTCCTCTTACCTGGTCCGACCCTTCTCTCTGCGGTCTTCAAGCGGCTCAATTTCGAACCGTTTCTCTCTCTCTCTCTCTCTCTGAAACTCGGTAGAAGAGTTTGTATGAAATTGAGGTATAGGGTTTCAGATCTCGGAAAAGCCAACGCTCAATTGCTCAAGTATCTATGACGGAATCTGTTCGAGAAGTTCTCTACGAGACACGCCATCATGCTTCTCGTCCTTATCCTTCCACATTCTCTCCTCAAAAGGTCCATTTTCTCTTCGTCTTAGGTTTTTTTTTTCTCGCCAATTCTTGTGTATTTCGTCTAGTGCTTGATTTATTTATTCAGTTTGAATGTTTAATTTCTGTGATTACAGCAAAATGAAGGTGCTAAAGGAGGCTTTCTGTCTATTCTTTCAGTTCGAGGTCAGTCCAATGTTCGATTCCATATGTTTGGAAATGCATTTCATACACTTGATTCTTGGTGAATTATATGTTGTTAAGGATGCTTTTAGAGATGAAGACCTTAGGACTGTAAATGGTGGTTCTGTTTTCGAAGTATTTTTATTTGTGTACTCAGATTTTGTTTTTCACCATTTCAAATGTGGCTATTTTCAAGGTATTCATTGTTTATTGTCTTTTTTTTTGGGGGTGGGAGTGGCTATCTTTTGACTAGATAAGAGATTGTGTGCAATACGCCATATTGTTAGGTTTCCAAAGAATGCAATACCACAATTTTATTTGTCCATCGTGATATGCATGGATGTTTTAAGGATGCCATAGAGTTAGGAGAATGTACAAGGAATACAAATGGGGGTGGAATGGGACATCATGCTTTGAGGGGAAAAAAGAGAAGTGAACAAAACTACTCAAGTTAAAGATGGCCTTCCCACTGCCAGAAATATCTTGATTAGAGCAACCCTGAAAAGAACCAGCAACCATGCCCAAAGAATTGCCTAGATATAGTATCATTATATCCTACTATATATGGATAGGAACACTATCTTTGAAGATGCAAGCATTTCTTTCTAACTGTAAGCACCAACGAGTTGTTCTGATGGCACACTCCAGAGTTGCAATTGCAATTATGGACCTAATAGAATTGGGGGGGGATGCCAAGGCTTACAAAAAGGAACGACTCTCATGGAGCCCTAGGTTATTGATTCTTAGGTTTATCTATCTATCTATCCTTTTTTTTTAATTGAACAAGAATTTATCACGGAGAGAGAAAAAAAATACAAGAAGCATGGAATTCTTAGATCTTTTATCTCTTGGATATCCAAGGTTGAGGATGATACTGGTAATTGGTTTTGGGAGTGTGCCTGGATTGCATACACTTCTTATTTTATTTTAGTTTTGCCTTCTAGAAATTTCTGGTCTCATCCATTGACAATGGTTCCCATCTCTATCCTTCTTCTTCTTCTTGTTGTCATTTTTTTTTTTGAAATGATAGTAAAATCTCTTGAAAATTTCATTTCAAGGAATTTGTAGGTTAAGGGAGACTCTTGAACTTTCCTTTTCTGGTGTTTTGATTGCATCTTTTCACCATTCCTGTACCTCAACAGATGGGTCTTGGGGAAATTAAAATTATATTATCATAAATGTTTGTTTAGTATTCATCTTTATCTGATGCACACAAGTTCTCTCCTTGTAGTAGATGTGGAGACCACATAGGGCTTCATCTCTCAATAATCTGTCATATCCCATTTGAATAATGAAATTTCATACCCATCTATTCCTTCATTTCACGGTGTTTTGGGGGTATAGATTTACTTCTTTTCTATATTTGAGAAAGTTGTGTCTGCAGACAGAATCTTTAGGGGGTTTCTGTCCATTAAGTTAAAGGGTTCGGTTTGAATATGGATATGAAGATGTTTTGCACTTGTGTTATGATGTTTGTAATTGGGTATAGTTGGTTGGAATCTCTCTCTGTTTTTAGGCACTTAAATGATCATAGTTGTTAGAGCTTTTGAATGGCATGTTTGGAAGATGTATACGTCTCCCTTTACATGTTCCTTGTGCTCTTTCTAAGGGTCCTTTATCCTCTTACTTGTCTGATGGTGAATGTTCAGCAACCTTCAAAACTTGTTACAAGGTTACTAAGAGTGGATCTAATGTTCAAACTTAATGTTCAAACTTTAGTTTGGGATGATAAAAAGCTTAGTTGGAAGCTTAACTAAGTCATATTTAGTCTTTATTTTATTTTAGAGTGTTGCAGAATTTTATTTTAAGTGTTTTTTACAAGTTTTTATTTTTTAGAAAGTTGCAAAATCTTTTAGTTTTAGAAGTTATTACTTAAATTAGTTTCAATTTCCTTTTCAATCTAGTTATTTAGTAATTTATTGCCATTTAACCATTGTAGAGTAATTACTAAGACTATTTAGAAGTTTTTATTTTTTTTTGTCTAAGTAATAGTTTCTTTCTTTCTAGACTAATTCTATTTAAAGGCTTGCAATCTTATTATGAGAAGGAAGAATAATACTTTGAATTTATGTTTTGGGTTCTCTCAAACCCCTAGAAAGTGTGATGCTTTCTTGCCCTAGGTGTGATGCCTAAGGATCTACTAGTGTGATGCTAGTAAACCTATTCTCTTTCTTCTCATCTATTGCTTTTTTTTTTTTTTTTTTTTTAGTCTTCCAATTTAATTGCTGATTTCATGGAGCGAACCATAATTCTCTACACCTAAACCTAATCCCCAATTCCACCATGAATCCTTCATAGACAGCATTCTTCCTAGGCTGTCCTACGTTATTGTCCAAATAAGATTGCCCTGGTGTTATATTTGTGCAATCTAGAATTCTGGAACAACATGTTCTTCTTAGTTGCTAATTTGTATGTATTTTCTTTTTGACTTTTTTCTCACTCTTGTTGGGTCTTAAAACGTTATTTCCCCTGTTATATTAAAGGTCTTAGTCAATTCAAAGAAAAATGGAGTGGCTACAGGCAACCTACAAAGTCAAAGAAATGGGTGTCATTGTTTGTGTCCAAAAGAGGTGAGCGTGTGGCTGTAGCTGTTGGAAATCGGATAACAATGCTGTGGAAGGATGATGACTACCAGGAGCCAAGTGGCAGTTTCACTAGTAAGATTTGCTTGATGATTTATGCTGCTCTTTATTCTATATCAAATCTAATTGCCAAAATCTTTCAATTAATTCTTCTGAAAAAAATGAAATGTTTAATTACGAACAAGCAATTAGATCAGAAATTTATTTAATGTCTTTCTTTCTTTAATGAAGCATTGTTGCAATTGGGCACTGAGTCCGGCTTACTTTTGTTTTGTTTTGCTTTTGCTTTTGCTTTTGTTTTTGTTTTTGTTTTTGTTTTTGTTTTTTTTTTTTCTTTTGATTCACTTCCATGGCAGTGGTGCTTTTAATAAAAAGATACGCTGTTTAACACACTTTAAGTGAAGAATATGTGCATCCTGCATTTTTTACCAGAGTATACCGCAGGTATTTTTTATTGTAAAATTTTCAATTATGTGTCTGGGCAATGTTACCTATGATACATATCTTGATTGCTTGTGGCTTATTTGGTTTATGGTAGCTGTTTTTTTTATGGATAGATACTCTATGTTTCATCATCATTCTAAACAAGAGAAACACTTCCTCTAAATGTTTTACTCCTTAATCCCGACATGCAATTACTGCACTGACAATCAGAACTGACTAAACATTTTTTATCGATTCAATAAGAAATTTCTCTTGGTTTCCCAAGCAGAGTTTTTCATGTCAAATTTATCTTGCCTTGTCACTTAACATTTGACCCCATAACTACTTTTGATTTATGAACAATGATATATATATAATGGGTAGAAAGTTCACAATTTTTTTTTCACAGTACAGACCGAAAGGAGCCGGTCTGTTTTTCTTGACTAAAAGATACCTTAAGACCCTTTCCGTCTATAGTAGGTAAGCAAAAATGGTGACTTTCTACTGGTGATACCTTTGATTTACTATTTGCTGAAGGAAATTTCCCAGTTCATACTGTTGAGAAATAATTGAAAAAGTATGAAATGCTAGTAAGGTTTTACTACCAAGTTGTTACTTCTTTCTTCTTCTTCTTTTTTATATATATAATCCATATGTCATTATCAATGTAAATCTTTCTATTGTTTTTGTGCATTATACATACATAAATCTAGACAAGTAACGGCCAAACTTTGTAATTTGTGTTTCCATATCTAAGTGTTGGAAGCTTTGTCCTTGACAGTTTTAAGTGGCTTGCATAATGCTAGCAGTGCTAGTGATATTAATTTTTGTTGATTAGTTGTACATTCAGGGTTTTAGGCATTAGATGTCTTGCAAAATTTAGAATTTGATTTTTGCTCGTTTTTGAGTTTCTCCTCAGGACCTCAGTGAAAAACTTGTATGCTTTTGTACTCGGTTCTTTCTCTGTGTGTGTGTGTGTCTCTCTCTCTCTCGCCCCCTTAAAAAAGTTGTGTCCATCAATCCATCATGGCAAGCTTGTATATCTATTTGGAATATTAGTCGAATATTGCTTTGAAATTTAGCGAATATTGCTTTGAAATTTATCTAATATTTTATGCTTGTTGTTTTATTTAAGAAATAGCCACCCCTCCCCACCCCCACCCCCACTCTTGGCCTTGCAGAAATTCATTTAATTGTAGTTTCCAGGCTGAAAATTTTGTTGATTTCTAAGAGTTTTCAGTCAATTCCCAATTTGTGGTCATTTCACATGTTTGACCTTGTTGGCCAACTTAAATTTTGCTTGGTTGGTCACAATGGTTTGCAGGAGACCACACTCTTGGTCGACATTTGCTATGGAATTCATGCTCACAAAATGATGTCCATAAACATTTTCTTTAATAAGGCAACTTGGCTGCAAATCCTTCATCCTGAGTCATTGATGATCATAAAGAGGAGGGCTTGCCTGAACTTATCATGATGTCTTAGTGGGGGTCTTAAGTCAGTGACAAGGAGTTTGAAATATATCCTGCTATCTAGAAAGCCATATAACGCCCTTTTCCTAATTTCTTATATGCAAGGTCCTGTGCTTGTCTTTCCATTTTGGTTGTCTACTTCCTCCTGAATGTGCCCAAGGTACTCTGACTTGGTTGTAGCTAGCTGGCCGCCTGTCCCTCATCTCTCTCTCTCTCTCTCTCTCTCTATACCAAAATTACTGAAAATTCATCTCTCTCTCTCTCTCTCTCTCTCTCTCTCTCTCTATTCCTCATCTCATCTCCATTGATTTCTCTCTGTACCCATCTCATCTCCTTCGAATTTATCAGACATGCTGAAGCACTAGGCTCTTCTCATCTCCTTCGAATTTATTCCTCATCTCATCTCCATTGATTTCTGTCTCTAGGCTCTTCTTCTATATGTTTGATTCCACATTGTAACTTTAATCTCCCCATTTTAGGTCCTTTTCTTTTTTTAATAAAAACTAAAATTAATTCAAAACCTCAAAACCTCAAAACCCTAAAATTCAGTAAAATGAAAAGTAAGACTTGTATCTTAGATCTACGTAATGGAGCAAACTGTTTACCTTTTGTCACGTACCTGGAGAGAGATCGAAGTTGAATACACTTCATTTCTTGATTTCTTTTCATTGGAATTGAAGATCTCTGAAAGTTGAAGAAAGGTCAAGATTCTCAGAATTCAACTAAGCTTTGATGAGAAGGGTTTTTGTTGAAAAATTTTGAGAGACCAGGAGGGAGAGATCAAATAGAGAGAGAAAGAGTGAGAGGAGACCAAGAGAGTTTTAATAGAGGGAAAGACTCTCTCTCTCTCTCTCTCTACACATGATATGCTCTCGTGTTTATTTGCAAGAGAGCTCTCCCAGATGAAACACAAGGAGAGAGAGAGATCTCTCTCTCCCTCAGGGAACATGTTTCAAAAGAAAAGGGCACAGGCCTGGAATTGATATTCGGACTCTAACTGGATAGTTCCGGTTAAGGTTCATCTTTTTCTAGGCCTGGAACTCCCAGTTCCGTTTCCGATCTGGAAACAGGTCTACTTGCAATATTCATATCCAGAAATGTCCACTTGTCGATGCACATCCACTTGTCGATGCACATTATAAGGGTCATGTAGTATTTCTGGTTCTACAAAGGGTTTAGTTTTGATGTGGAGAACCCATTTACTGTTTGTAATTTTGATTGATGATAGACCATCCATTATCCATTGTGCTGGTGACCAATAAGGGATGTCATTGGGACTCGGCTACTAGGCCTGCCCTGGGGTTCAAAGAATATGATCAAGAAAAAAAATGGATGGCGTAATCCTTTACTCTAGTGCATAGTAGTTAAAAGGGCGATGAAGCGTGCTAAAAGCGCAAAGCGCAGATGTTGGGCTTTTTTCGAGTGAAGCGCGTATGGAGAAACGCAATTGAAGCCCGCTGATGCAGTAAAAAGCGCATAAAGCACAAAGTGAAAATAAGCGACGCTTTATTTTTTTTTTTAATTTTGTTTCTTTTTATTTGACAAGTCTGATCTAATTTTAATTGTTATATCTTGTCAAATGAATGTTTAATGGTGAAAGATGAGGGGGTCTTTGTTGCTTTCCGTAGGTGAGATGCACTAGATTGCTTTTTAGGATTAAAATCTTAGTACTTAGTCAATCGAAGTTGGAAGTTGCGTACTTTATCTCTCACCGATAAGTCTCTCTCTCCTCTTCCTCTTCTTGTCTTCTTCCTCTTCTGTTCTCCTTGTTCTTTCTTCTTCTGCCTCGTCATTCTTCTGCTCCATCCTCTTCCTGTCTATCTCAGTTTTTTTTTTTCTCTACCTACATGTCCTCTATTCTTCTTCTCCTTCTGATGCTGCACCTTCTTTATGTAATTTGTCCTCTGTTGTTATCATTTTCTTCTTTTTATACTCTGTTCTTTTTTTTCTGCAGTTGTTGCTAACTTCAACTATTATCTGATTTGTCTCTGTTTTTATTTTTATTTTTTTTTCTTCCTGCACCTCGTTTGTTCTTGTTCTCCTTAAGATGCTGCTGCTTCTTTCTATAATATCTATTCTCCTCTATTGTTATGTTCTTCTTTCTATGTTCTATTCTTTTTTTTTTTTTGGTTATTGTTGGTTCAACTATAACATCATTTCTGCAATGTTTTTTAAAAAGAAAAAAAATTAAAATTAGTAAATATGGAAGTGTTTGATGAAACTTACATTAAAATTAACATGAATGTGTTGTTACTGAAGATGAATTTCTTTTTTATTTATGTTGTTCTATAGATAAAATATTGAAGTAATGCACTTTTGTTATTATTATTATTATTATTATTATTATTATTATTATTATTATTATAAACTTTTATAAATAGTTTATTTTTATTTCTTTCTTTTCATTATATTTATTTTTTAGTTTTATTTTCTCCATTTTTACTTTCAAACTTTAATTTATGTTATTTTACTTATTCATTTATTTATTTTTCTCTCTCTTCTCTTCTATATTGGTCTGTCAAACGGATGACTGTTGTTGTTGTTGTTGTTGTTGTTGTTTTACTTTCAAACTTTAATTTATGTTATTTTACTTATTTATTTATTTATTTTTCTCTCTCTTCTCTTCTATATTAGTCTGTCAAACGGATGACCCCAAAATTTGGAATTAAAACTTAATTGTTTTTTGTTATTGTTGTTGTTATTATTGTTGTTACTGTTGTTCCGTAGATAAAATGTCATCATCTGATGTCTCCACTTCTTCTACCAAGAAAGATACAAGCTGGGAGAATGATTATTTGGCCTTTCCCAATTCTAAGGATACTACCTCGGTGCAACTATTATTGTTTGAAAATTTCAAAAGAAGGGATCTATAGGCACAAACAACATCTAATTGGGGGGTTACAGAAATGTTACTGCTTGTTAAAAATACCTAAAAGAAATAAAGGAACATGTAATGCCATATGTTGCTCAAAAAAAAAAGAATTTAGGGAACAAATGCATGGAATCACTCGTTTTGATGACATAGCTGATTATGATGTGATGAAGTTGAAAAGATTGCAAAGGGGGAGGCAATTGATTTTACTGTTAAGCATAAGGGTGGTAAATCAAAATTAGGACCAAGTTTATTGGGACCAAATAGAGGGTCTACAGGTTCAAGCACTTCATAAACACTTAAGAAGCTGAAATTAAGTTTAACAAGGATTGGATCAATGCATTTGTATTTTAAGGTTGTTGGGAAAAAAAGAAAAAGAAAGAACAAAGATGATAAGGCCTCATTGGATGCATGCAAAAAAGAATTGAGAGGAAGAGTAGTTGGCATCCCTATTAATCTTAACTCTTACGTGAATTCATTTGCTAAATTTTTTAGTGTTTAGTACATTTTGTTGTCATTAAAAGTTTTGGTTCTTATGCATGTTGATGTTCTAGTACTATAACATATTCCATGTGCTATTATTGTATATCTAAATATATATTTTGATTTTGTACCATATGTGCTCTTTATATGAGTTTTGCACTTTGTGTTTCAGCCTGAGGAGGGTCTGTTGCTTTTTTGCTCTTTTCACTTTTTACTATGGCTCAGCATGTGTTCTACATATTACAAGATTATATAATAGTGAGATGTTGGGGTACTTAATTGTTGGGTATGGGGAGGGGTATTGTGGGTCTATATCTCCCTTAAATATTCTTGAGGTTGTTGCCTTAATGTCTATCTCTTGACCATTTCTGGTAGCCAGTAATTTCTATGGCCAAAGTTTCTATTGTTATTAAGCTTTCTTACTGGTAGAAGTCGTCTATCTTATCCATGGATGTGTGATGCTTGTTTCTAACTTGGGCTTAATAAAATCAGGTAGCAGCAGTGTCGTGACATTCAGCCATGGAGTTTGGTCAGAATCTCATGATGTTCTTCTTGTTGCTGATGACACTGATACCCTCTATTTTATCAGACCAAATGGCGAAGAGATAAGAAGAATTATAAAGACGCACTCAAGACTTTCATCGTCAGTAGAGGGCCTCCTCCTATTGAATGACTCTGATACTCTAAGCTCATCATTGTAAGTGTGCTTTCTTCTACTGGCAGGTTTTAGAAAATTTAAAAGAGCACTCCAAAAAAAAAAAAAAAAAACCCTGCTTGTTATGGACATTCTATTCACAGTTGAAGGTTGTTTCAGGAGGCATTCATCTATAAAATGTGTATGACTTCTGCGGAAGTACTAGGTGTTACTTGTTTTAACTGTGGTAACAGTACTTTTTTTTTGCAGGTGTAGCTTTGCTGTTCTCACATCAGATGGTTACCTTCATCAAGTTGAGATCAGTCAGGAACCAAGTGCCTCTTTCCATCCTTCGAATAGTGGCTCAGTTCTAAGGAAGCAATTCCCTAGGAACATTTTCTGCTCTGATTATTATCCAGCATTCTCTTTGCTTCTTTTAGTTGGTAGCTCTGTTAGTAGTCCACAAATCTCCAGTGCCAATGCAGGTTCTGTCTTGCATGTTCTGTGCCTTTCTTTTCTTTTTTCTTTTATTAATGCTTAATTCTTGGCACGAAACTGAGAAGGATAATGGTCCATGGTACCATGTTTGAACCCTTCCAATGCTGCTAGGGGACCAAAGGAATCACAACTAAAACAACTAAATGGTCTGAAACGTTCTCCAGTAGAACTGTTTCACTAATGGAACTATTATCAGAAATAGTGGTTTCTGAGTTCTATGCATATAGTTGATTCTTCTTCCTCCCATATCGGACCTTGACTTTTGAATTTGGAATCCTACGGATTTTTTGTTTGTGAATGTTGTATAGTTTAAATAAATAGGCTTGTGGATGTTTAGTGATTATTTTGCCTCTAAATTATGGAATTATCTCCTAGCAATGCTTCTTAATCATCATCTGATTGTGCTAATCGTCTATAGGAAATCTCTTGTCATAGAAACCAGTAGTGGGCTTACTGAACCACTGCTTATATAATCCACAAAAAGAGATTAATGTTTCTAAACAGATTTGTTTTAGCATTCAGGGATATCCAGTAAATATTGAGACTGTAGTTCTTTAATATATTGACCATGACAACTTATTTTATATAATTATTAATTTTTTATGTATTAAATTTTGCTTTCAGGTTCCAATGAATTTTCTCTTTGGCGTGTAACTGCAAACTTAGATCTGGAACCAGTTTTCAGTACTCAAATTAAAGGTCTATATTACCAACCCAAAAGTTATGAAAGTTTGTCAGCATCTCCGAAGGTACTTATTTCCCCACAGGGAAACTTTGTTGCCACTCTAGATTTAAGAGGATGCTTGGACATTTTCAAGCTAGAAGGTGCAACATTATCAGGTTTTGCTTTTAGAGATAGTTGCAAAGTGACCAATACTAACTCAAAAGAAGGGACAGATATATTCGTAAGTGTTCTCGATTTTACCTGGTGGTCAGATTGTATCCTTGTTCTTGCAAAAAAGAATGGTGCAATCACCATGTTTGATATTGCAAGTGGTGCAAAGCTATTGGAGAATGATACTAAATACTTCATGCCTGTTTTAGAAAGAGTGCCACAGATGTCAGGACACATTTTTCTTTTGGAAAGTACAATTCCTGATGGCCAAATAGAACATTTTAGTGAAAACACAATGGATCAATTCAACTTTGCCAGATTGTGCTGGAGTCTGATTTCATTTTCAGAAAAATCTGTTGATGGCATGTATCACATACTGCTTAGGGATCATAAATATCAAGCAGCACTGGAATTTGCTAGTTTTCATGGGTTGGACAAAGATGAAGTTACAAAGTCACAGTGGTTGCACTCCAACCAAGGAAAGAATGAAGTAAATATGTTTTTGTCACATATCCAGGATCAGAATTTTGTACTTTCAGAATGTCTAGAAAAAGTTGGGCAGACGGAAGAAGCTGAAAAGGCTTTGCTCTTATGCGGACTCAATCTGACTGACAAGTACCAGTTTTCTACATCAGAAGATCAAGAATTGGATCGAATTTGGGATTTTCGTCTGGCTAGACTTCGTTTGCTGCAATTTAAGGACAAGCTGGAAACTTTTCTTGGGATAAACATGGGCAGGTATTGCATGGCTGGACTTTTTTTGGGGGGGGGTAATAAAGGATGGTATAAAAAATATAATTAGAAACATGGGCAGTTCTTATGCTTTCTGGAAGCTAAATATGAAAAATTAACGGAGAAGCAGATCTTAGACTTGAAACTGTACGTAAATTTATGCATTAAGACCTTATGAAGGTGGTCATGACCTTTGAAATTAGTACCATTCTAAGAGTTGAAGGTTGGATATGATAGTCAGAGAGGGATACATATCACAGCATGCCAGATTATCTGTACTCTCTTTCCTGTCCTTGGATGCAATATGGACAATCAAATATTTTGTGTTTTTGTGCTTATTGTATTTGTTATGTTTATAGCATGGTCATCACTACCTTCTTTGCTTTTCTACTACCGAGAGAATCCTTTATTTGTTTCTTTATTAAATAGCAGCAACAATGATATTGTTTTGCAATTTTTTTTTTTTTATGTTATATGTTACAATCCTTTATGCCTCTCATTGTACTCATGCAAACATTTGCATCAAGCTTGCGTTTATCTTGATTATTAAATGGATTTTATTTTTCATTATATTGGACTTTCAACGAGGATTAAAAAGGAATTTTTTTTTCCTGAATTCCTCTTTGATAATCTTTGTCCAATACTGGTGCTAATTTCTTTAATGCACTTGAAGCAGCGAAGTAATCCTTATCTTCAGTTTCAATGCCTAACCCTCTCATAATAGCTTATCCCCTTCATTTCGTTGTCAATGATTTTAATGGAATTCTATTAAATTTGTTACATTTTCACTAAATTTGATGTAGTTTTTGTTGCTTTATGGTCATATTTACAATGTCAAATTGTACTCCTTCGAAGGCTTCAAACTGTCAAACTATGGGGTTTAAAGGTCAAATTAATATGTGCAATGGAGGAACACATCTGAATGTTATTGATAAAGGCAACAATTTTTTGTAACTTCTGAGCCTTTTAAGGGGTCTATGCCAAATTATATTAGAAAGCAGTACTAAAGTTAGTTAATGGAGTATCAACAAACTTTATTTTGATATCTGAGCTATGAAGATTGCTATGAATATGCTACATATAATTGTTGTAGCTTGTAAAAATGATTCTCCTATTGTTAACTTAAAGTGTTTTACTTTAATTCTTGGACAACACATTTGGCTGCTATATCTAATGCTTTATTCTAGTTGATCCTTTTGCAAACAGTTTGTAATGACTTCAGGCTCAATGACCCCCCTTTTTCTCTAAAAACAAATTTTGTGCAGGTATTCTATCCCAGACTATGGTAAATTTCGCACTCTGCCCATAAATGAAGCTGCTATTTCACTTGCAGAAAGTGGAAAAATCGGTGCTTTAAACCTTCTTTTTAAGCGCCACCCCTATTCTCTTACTTCTTCCATGTTGGAGATTTTAGCTGCTATACCTGAAACTGTGCCAGTTCAAACATATGGGCAACTGCTTCCTGGAAATTCTCCTCCCACAACAGTTGCTCTCAGGGACAATGACTGGGTTGAGTGTCAGAAAATGATAAGTTTTATCCACAGATTACCTGAAAAATGTGAGGGTGATGACCTGATCAAAACTGAACCACTTTTGAAGCAATGCTTGGAATTTTTCTGGCCATCAAATGATGAACTCTCTTCATGGTACAAAAATAGAGCTAAGGATATAGATCGCTTCAGTGGGCAACTTGATAATTGCCTTTCACTGGTTGATTTTGCTTGTCATAAAGGTATTTCTGAGCTGCAGAAATTCTATGATGACATTTCATACTTGGACCAGCTCATTTATTCAAGCAGCAGCTATGATCAGATAGATTTTACAATGAGTCTTGACGCATGGGAACAATTAAATGACTATGAAAAATTCAAAATGATGCTTAAGGGTGTCAAAGAGGAAAATGTGGTTGAAAGATTACAAAACCAAGCAATTTCTTTTATGCGAAACAGGTCAAATGTTGTGACCTCTGTCTCTCAAGATCAAAGGGTCAGAGATTCTTCCGTTGATTTGGAGAGGACCGACTCCTTTATGGTTAGATGGTTGAAGGAAACTGCCGTGCAGAATGAGTTGGAAGTATGTTTGGCTGTCTTTGAGGAAGGTTGCAGGGAATTTCAAAGTAGCAGAATTTTCAAAAATGAAGTTGAAGCTATAGATTGTGCTTTACAGTGCATATATCTATCCACTGCCACTGAGAAGTGGAATACCATGGTTTCCATTTTATTAAAGCTTCCACGAATACCAGGTAAGCCATGATCAATATGGACCCACATATTTTTATGCATTGCACAAACATGTAGCTCAAGGTGTGTAACAGCCTGGGCTCTTTCCTATGGTGACATATTCTGAATCAGTATAATCACTAGAGAGAGTGTTGTGGAAGCAATCAACAATAACAAAAAACTGAACATTAATCCCAATATTTTTGGGTCAGTCATTTGAGAGACAAATATGAAAATAATTAAAATAAATAAATAAATATAAAGATAAATGAATAATAAATAAATAAATAAATAAAAATTAATTAATTAATTAAAAAATAACAATAAAAATGAAAAGTTGTGCGGATTCTTCTACGTCACTTATTTCTATCCAAAGTCATCTTCTCTTCTAAACCCTTAACTATCATATCTTTACGAATAACTTGTATCCATGTTTTTAGCGGTCTATCCCTACGTTTTACTAAATTTTCTATATTTAAGTTCTCGGTTCTCCTGACCGGTGCGTCCATGGGTCTTCTTTGCACATGCCCAAATCACCTTAAACGACACTCTCGCATTTTATTCACAATTGAACTAACTTTCAACTTATTACGAATCTCTTCGTTTCTTATTCTATCTCTTCTAGTTTTGCTACACATCGATCTAACAATCCTCATTTCTGTTACGGTCATTTTTTTGTTCTTGTTGTTATTTAATAGCCCAACACTCAATACCATAAAATAGTGCAGATCTAACCGCAGTTCTATAGAACTTTCCCTTCAAATGCATTGGCATCATGCGATCACAAAGAATTCCGGATGCCTTTCTCCATTTCATCCAACCCGCTTGTATTTTATGATTCACATCCCCGCCTATATTGCCATCATTTTGAATGATAGAATCTAGATATCTAAATCGTTCACTTTTTGGTACATCTTTTCCATTTAACCTAATCGTTTCTTCATCATTTCGATAACTGTTGCTAAATCTATATCCCATATGCTCAGTTTTCGATCTACTCAGTCAAAACCTTTAAGATTCCAATGTAACCCTCTATAGCTCTAATTTAGTACTAATACCTTCGAGTGTTGTGGAAGCAATCAAATGTGATTTATCAATCTTCGAAAGTTTTCCTTCATGGCCCATTTACACCTCAAGTGATGGAATGAACTGATTGGGCAGAGCATGATCTTTGGCCTCTGATTTTACATTACAACAAACAAGTTCTGATGATTTATCCCTTTGCAAAGAGTAACAGCTAAGTGTGACAATGACTAAAATTCTTGTTATTGCTTGTGGCGTTGCATTTGCATTGACTGAAGAAATGGTGCTTGTTATGCCCTTCATCAGGTGGCCAGTTAGAAAATAAGGTCAGTTATTTACTGCCTTTGTATTTTTGGTACAATGTCTGTAAATAAGTGGGTGATAAGGAGTTAGTTTCTTCTATTCTGGAGTCAGAATAAATATGACATTCTAGGAGATCCTCAATTAAGCATTGAATATATATGCTGGAATGACTTCACTACGTTCTCACAGAGAGTGGACTTTTGGAAAGTGGAGAAGACTTTAGTATGATGAAGAGGTAGTTCCAATAACAAAAGAAAAGTATTCAATCCCAGTTTTTTAGATAGTTTTTTTTTTTTGGTATTTTTTCTTTGATATCTTCTTTATCTACCCAAAATTTGTTTTTTTTTTCTTCTTCCACTTACACTTGCATATAATTGGGATTGAGAACATTTGCTTGCATGTCTGAACTTAAGTTCATATATTGCCAGCTTTTAGAGCCAATGAATAGATAACTTGGAACCTCAACTACTTGGTTGGAACTTACGGGAAATTTTACCCTTACAGATGATGAGCTATTTGTTGAGGACCTGGAGAAAAGACTTAAACTGGCAGAAATCCATATTGAAGCTGGAAGGCTCTTGGCATTTTACCAGGTATAATTCTTTTCCTGATAGCAATGCCATAAAATGGGTTGTTTTGCTTCTTTTTGTATCAAGTTATGTGGTGAACTAGTTGGTTCTTTCATTTTGGATCATGTCTACACCTGAAAAATTGCTCTGAGTGCTGAAAATTTAGTTTCCTATTCTTCCTGTCTTTATGTATATATTTTGTTTCAATCAGCGAGACCTGAGAACCATAATGCAAAATTATTGGAGTTTTGTATGCATTAATTGGTTGACTACTTACATGCATAATTTTTTTATGAGCTTTTTAGGATATATAACCGGTGCTTGGTATTCGCCTATTCCAAAACACTTCTCAACTTGGAATTTTTCTGATTCTTAACTTCATCTAATGCAAACACATCGTGTCCATTCTTTGTTGCCATAAGAGACTTTTAGTTCAACCCTCTCTTCTGACATCATTAATACCTCTAATATCCCAAGAAACAACCGTCTGAGCCCTATTTTCCCTTCCTCCTGCCAAATCAGTTTCTGAACACTGTTTGTACAAAAACCAACCATTCCTATTTTTCTAATTCCCTCCTATTACAACTAATATATTTAATTATTCTATATTCTTTTCTTTGTCTTGACTTCTCAAAGATAATTATGCTATGAGAATAA
Organism: Dillenia suffruticosa; assembly: GCA_033439265.1. Lineage (NCBI taxonomy): Eukaryota > Viridiplantae > Streptophyta > Magnoliopsida > Dilleniales > Dilleniaceae > Dillenia > Dillenia suffruticosa. The sequence continues at coordinate 27,055,290 of JAVTVX010000010.1, read as the reverse complement.
GAACCATCCACAAACCCTAGTCTGCTAAGTGCTAACTCTAAGTCCTGCCAACCTTTCCTTCCATCCCAATCTTCCCCGATGATTAGCCTTTGTAAGGGTTAAAGTCATGTAAAGTGCTTTATCTTATTTGTTTACATTTTTTTTGTTGCTTGTTCTATATTCAGGTACCTAAACCAATGGGCTTTCTGCTAGAAGCTCATTCTGATGCAAAAGGTGTAAAGCAGATTCTACGTCTTATACTGTCAAAGTTTATTCGTCGAAAGCCCAGCCAATCAGATAATGACTGGGAAACCATGTGGCGTGATATGCAAAGCTTGCAGAAAAAAGCATTTCCATTTCTGGATTTGGAGTTCATGTTGATGGAATTCTGTAGAGGATTGCTAAAAGCTGGAAAATTTTCATTGGCAAGGAACTACTTGATGGGCACAAGTTCAGTTTCTTTGACACCGGAGAAGGCAGAAAATGTTGTTATTCAAGCTGCACGAGAGTACTTTTTTTCTGCATCAAGTCTGGCTTGCCCAGAGGTGAGTTTGCATTTTATGCTTATATTATTAAGTTATGATTTATATTTCAATTGTTTTATTTGTCTTTCACATGACTGGTTGTCTCTCGTCCATTCAATATGTTTCTTCCTATTTAGAGTCGTCATTTACACCTGATGATTCTTAACAATCTAGGCAGAACTCTTTGGTTGGATTGCTTTCACAAAATTGAAGATGGTTGATATCTTAGATAAATTTCTGGGATGTTGCTCTGAAATTGAAAGATTAGAGCATGTCTAAATGGAGATGCATTAAAAGTGATTAATAATGACCATGAATCCTTTAACCTGCAATTGAATCCCTAAAGAAATCAGAGCTATCAGAATTTAGTGAGATACATCTAGGAATAATGAGATTGTGAGATCCTATGTTAACTTGCCATTTTGTTGAGTCCTACTATTATTTCTGCATCAGTTATTTGGTGGGCTTTTGTGTTCAATTTATGCCCCTATTGTGTTCTGTTTGATCAGTTATTTGAAGGAGTATTCTGATCAAATAAAACACAATCTCGATTTCATCTTTCTGCATTCTTGTATGACTCCTTTGTACTTTGAGTTTCTTCTCTTTGTCAAAAAATACACACAAGAAAAAGACTATAATGCTAAACGCTAACATGTTAAATAGGCCAAAATATTTTGTACATCTGGACATTTTTCTTATATTGTGATGCGAGAAAGAGGGATTCAATGGAGAGCGAGTGACAGATAAACATGAAACTGGATCTTGCATAGCAGTTTTAAAATTTCTATTGTAAATTATTGTACCTTTAGATGTTGCATACATTTAGCTGAAACCATTATGAAAGGATTCATAACCTTTATCGGCTTCCATAATATGGAGAATCAATCCCCTTTGAGCACAAATACTTTTAACCTCACTGTAAAACCTAGATGAGTATGAAACAAACCCCAAATTTTGTGATTTTCCTATTTCTTCATTTCTGCTTGCTGCATATCTTGTATGGAACACTTATAAGCTGTTAGCAGTATGTCAACCTCCATTGTTTTGCTGCAGCTAATATCCCAGTGATTGTTTTTTTATTTTCAAATGTTGCTTTGGCTTGTTTCAGATCTGGAAGGCCAGGGAATGCTTGAATCTCTTTTCAAGAAGCAGAAATGTTAAAGCGGAGATCAATATCGTTGATGCTCTTACTGTTAAACTTCCAAACCTTGGTGTGACTCTTCTCCCTATGCAATTCAGGCAAATAAAAGACCAAATGGAAATTATAAAAATGGCAATTACAAGTCAAGCTGGCAATTATCTCAATGTTGATGAACTTATTGAAATTGCAAAACTTCTTGGATTAGACTCTCAGGATGAGATGTCAGCTGTTCAAGAAGCTATTGCACGAGAAGCTGCTGTTGCAGGTGATCTGCAATTGGCCTTTGATCTTTGCCTTGTCCTGTCCAGAAAGGGGCATGGTATCATTTGGGACTTGTGTGCTGCAATAGCCAGGGGTCCCCCCCTTGAGAACATGGACATAAGCTCCAGGAAGCAATTATTAGGGTTTGCAATGAGCCATTGTGATGAGGAATCCATCAGCGAGCTGCTACATGCATGGAAAGATCTAGATTTGCAAGCCCGATGTGAGACATTAGCAACATTGACAGGGACCAATCCTCCCAACTATTCAGTCCAAGGCTCTACATCTATTTCACTTCCAGGTTTTAACGATGTGGCTGCCCTTGGAAATTGTGCTGAACCGGTTCAAGGGGCAAGTAATGATGATCAAGAAGCTCATTTTAAGGACATAAAGAACATTATCACTGAAGTGGCTAAAGACTTTCCTCTTGAAAGTGGGACTGATTGGGAATGTCTTCTGAGAGAAAATGGGAAAGTTCTATCTTTTGCTGCTTTAGAACTTCCATGGTTGCTCAATTTAAGTAAGAATATTGAGAATGGCAAGATATTTATTCCTGGTTCATTTTCAGGGAAAAAGTATGTTAGTGTAAGAGCATTAGCTGTATTGAGTATTTTATCCTGGTTGGCTAGGAATGGATTTGCTCCCAAGGACAATCTTATTGCCTCCTTGGCGAAATCAGTTATGGGACCACCTGTTTCCAAAGAGGAAGACATCATGGGCTGCTCTCTTCTGTTGAATCTGGCTGATGCATTTCATGGGGTAGAAGTAATAGAAGAGCAGCTGAGAATGAGAGAAGAGTACCAAGATATCTCCAACATCATGAACGTTGGAATGGTGTATAGTATGTTGCACAATACAGGGATTGACAGTGATGACCCTGCTTGCAGGAGGGGACTGCTTCTGAAGAAATTCCAGGAGAAGCACACACAGCTTTCTTTTGGTGAGTTACTCTGTCTCTTGCTTTCATTATATACTTATATTTCTGCTTGCCTTGCAACTTTTGGAATAGAATTCTACCGATTTTTCTCAAACTATGTTATTATTTTGTTTGAAACATTTTGATCTTTGTGATGTAGATGAACTGGAGAGACTTGACAAAGTACACTCCTCTTTTTGGAGAGAATGGAAGGTGAAGTTAGAAAAGCAGAAGCACACTGCATATCACTCTAGAATGTTGGAACAAATACTGCCTGGTGTTGAAGCTGCACGTTTTTTCGCTGGGGATTCTGATTACATTAAGAATGTCATTTTCTCCTTTGTCGAATCTGCTAAGTTGGAGAAGAAGCATATACTGAATGATGCACTGAAACTTTCTGATACCTATGGCTTAAACCGTATGCAGGTATTTATGTGCTAATGGAAGAGCCCACGTAGAAAATAAATGTATTGCATGTGTACTTTGTCACAAATTCTATTTGCTCGACTTTCCTTGCAGGTTCTGCTTCAGTACCTCAATGCTGTCCTTGTTTCTGAGGTTTGGACTGAAGAAGACATTGCAGCTGAAATCACAGAATTTCTTCCTGAAATATATGCCTGTGCTGCCAAAGCTGTCAAAGCCATTTCCTATGTTGTCTACCCAGCAATTGATGGGCACAACAAACTACGGCTTGCTTACATATTCAGTCTGCTCTCTGGCATTTACTTGCATCTGGAACAAACCAAAGAGGCATTACCTGATACACACTTTGATCCAGTGGATGGTCCCACCCATGGGTTAGCCCATTTTTACATGGTTGTGGAGCAAGAATGTAGAAGAGTCTCATTCATTAAGGACCTGAACTTTAAAAATATTGTTGGAATAAATGGTTTAAACTTTGAGTTCTTCAATGATGAAGTCTGTCATCACGTAGATGAACATAACTTGGAAGAATTGGCAAAGATGGTAAAGACTCTCACCAGCATCCACCCTGATCCATTGCCTGAGGGTCTCATTACATGGCAAGATGTGTATAAATACTATGTTTTGAGTCTTCTGAAAAATATGGAAACTAGATTTGAATTAAATGCACAGAGTAAGAACCCTGAAAAAATTCTGGCCCTAGTGAGCGAACTTGAAGAGACCTATCGTTCATGCAGAATACATATTAGACTTGTGGCACATTCAGATGCTCTTGACATTATTAAGCAATTTTTCGAGGTGATTGTTCATGTTACCAACTCTTCTGGGGATCTACCTAACCATTCAACGTGGCAGAACTGCCTTGTTCTCCTCCTAAATTTTTGGATCAAGGTGACAGAGGACATGCAAGAAGTGGCAAATGATGTTACTTCAGCAAAGAAGGTAGAGTTTAATCCAGAATTCTTGATGACATGCCTGAAGACTTTTTTAGTGCTGGTGATGGAGAATATTGTTTCACCTTCCCAGGGTTGGAGTACCGTGGTTGGCTATGTTAATTATGGTCTCAGGGGTGATAACGCATTTGAGATATTTATATTTTGTAGATCCATGATTTTCTCTGGTTGCAGATTTGGGGCTGTTGCAGAATTCTTTAATGATGTTGTATCACACTTTCCTGGTTTGAGTCTGGTCTCTGAAGCAAACTCTCATGGTGTTAAAGATCTTCAGCATCTTTATCTGCATATATTGGAGCCTATTTTGCAGGATTTGGTGAATGGGTCTAATGAACATCAATATTTACATTATTTGTTGTCATCTCTGAGTACTGCAGAAGGTAATGTGGAGGATCTTAAGATGATGAGACGTGCAATTTGGGAAAGATTGGTGAACTTTTCTAATGATTTAAAGCTACCAAGTAGTGTCCGAGTTTATGCACTAGAGGTTATGCAGTATATATCCGGCCAAAGTGTTAAGGGGATTTCTGCTGATCTGCAATCCAGTGTTCTACCTTGGTATGGATGGGAGGTGTTTCACCATGTAAATACAAACACTGAGGCAACTGAAAGTCAGGGAATCCCAAATCAGCCAGATGCATCCAGCAGGCTATCAAGTGCTTTGGTTGCACTCAAGTCTTCCCAGCTCGCAACAGCTATCTCCCCAGATATGGCAATAAATCCCGATGATCTTTTGACAGTGGAGTCGGCAACTTCATGTTTCTTAAGAATGTTAGATGCTGTCACTGCTGAGGCTCATGTCAATGCTTTGCTAGCAATTTTGACGCAATGGGAAAACCATTTCATTATAAAGGAAGAAGAGGAGGTTCAGGTTTTGGCTTCTGACACTGGAAACAGCTGGAGCAATGATGACTGGGATGAAGGCTGGGAAAGCTTCCAGGAAGAGCCAGTTGAGAAAGAAGTGAAGAAGGAGGGCTTGTCTTTAACTAATCCCTTACATGTGTGTTGGCTGGAATTTTTTAGAAAATTAATTGTGCTGTCTCGATTCGGAGATGTGATCATGTTGATGGACCAATATGCAGCAAAATCCAATAGAGTACTTCTTGACAAAAATAGTGCAAGGAGTTTGAGCCAGACTCTACTTGATATCGATTGCCTTTTGGCACTAAAGATGGCATTGTTACTACCCTATGAGTCAATACAGCTGCATTGTCTGGACACAGTGGAAAGCAAGTTGAAAGAAGGGAGCATCTCTGAAACGGCTGACAAGGGTCATGAGCTGTTGTTGCTTCTATTATCCTCTGGACTTATTTCTAGTATCATCACCAAAGCTTCCTATGGCACCGTTTTCTCTTATCTCTGCTTTTTGGTCGGGAACTTGTCTCGCCTTTATCAGGATTCTGAGCTGTTGAGGCTTTGTTTGAGAGGAGTAAAGAAAAGTGATGACCACGAAAAAGACTCCTTCTGGCTTTTCAGAATCATTCTCTTCCCATGTTTCATATCGGAGCTTATGAAGGCTGACCAGCACGTTCTAGCAGGATTTATGGTGACAAAATTCATGCACACAAATGCTTCCCTGAGTCTTCTGAATGTTGCCGAGGCAAGTCTTGCTAGGTATTTGAGTAGCCACCTTCAGTTAGTAGAGGAAAATCGGCTTGAGATGCATTCATTTAAATCTTTAGAACATACAATAAATGGTCTGAAAGGGAAGATGGGACCTCTGATCAAATCTGCTCTGTCATCTTTGCCTGCAAATCCAAGGTGAGAGAACACAACTGGTGTCAATTTTTTTTTTTTCCCTCGACATTCCGGTTACATTTGGGATGGTTACAGTTTGTACATATGCCTTGTAAAATTAGCCCAAGTTTTCAGGAGTAAGGATTTTGTACATGTACAGCATTGTACACAAACTCCTCTTTTTTCCCCTTGTTCTGAGATTAGGGCCCTAAGGAACGAGTTTTGTACTGCAAGTATCATGTCTTCGTTTTCTCTTAGTTTATTTGAAACAATGCTCTCATTTTGCTTCTATGAGTTGCATGATTCTTGATCATGTAAATTGTGGACCGATGACTGCTTCAGTCCTTTCTTTCCTTTTTTTTTTTTCGTGTATTGGTCGATATTCGGAGTTATTTTCTGATTAATTCGATTTGAACTATTGTTAGACCCTTTTTAAAGGAGTTCCTCTCCAACGTAGATGGACCCAATTGATTAAAAAAATTTGATCTTTTTTTTTTATCAGGTCAAGTGTATGAATTTTTTTTTTTTTTTTTTAATACAAAGAGATGAAACGGATCGAACCGATGAAAGGAAGGAGACTCTATCTTGAGCTGTCGACAGTGCTACCGGGTCAAGTGTATGTCGGTTGAGTCGTTTCTTACGTGTGACAAGCTGAGTGAAAAATAGTCTTAAAATCCTTCCCAAGGGGTTAGCGAACATCTGTCTCCCGACCCACCCCGCCCACCCGCAACCCGCAATTAGTGTGAGTCTGAAGGCAACCAGCCCACCATATTTATTATTATATATGTATGTATGTATATTTATATCATTATTTCTATTACTTATAATATAATTATTTTCTTGTTTTGTAGTTATTTTTATGATGTAATTAAACAATCACTTGAAACTTTTGTTACAATATGAATTTAAATTTTATATTATTATTGGAGACATGTGCTTTATCGATTTTATTTCAAATTTCATAATTTATTTTTTCTCTTTATTTTTATTATATAATATTTTGTGATACTTTTCTATTAAATCAATCATTGATAAAAATTTTTAATAATAAATATTTATATTAATTATGATTTAATGATTAAGTTGGCAACAGCCAACCCGAACCACAAAATTTTAGATGACAAAATAGTACATGCGGCTTAGAAATTTGCCCTTCGCCTCAAATTGGATTAAGTTAATTTTCTTATATAGAACTGCACACAAGACGCAAGGTGCTCGCCCCTGTCCTCTTCTTCTGATGGGATTTCTCTTCATAAACAGGTTCTGGCTGAGCCAAGCAGGCTGGTAAGTAGCCTAACCTTGTCTCTTAAAAGTGTCTCAGAATGTATTTCCAAGCCTATGAAACCCGGTGTTCAGTTCATCAATTGAAGTTTGAAAAGTCATTTGCTCGAGGAACGAGTTTTTCACTTCTTTAATAAGCTCAATTGAGTCAACTAATTTAAATATTTTTGTTTTAACTTAATTAAGATAAATTAATCAATAAATTTTTGTTCTGACTTATTTAATTAATTGAATATATTAAATAAACATATAAAAACAAAGAAGAGATTTTTTTATAAATGGTTTGATTAATTTGCAGGAACTATGTACATGGAGAGAGGGGGATCCGAATTAATCGGAATATTTTGAGATACTGATCAGTTATTAGAAAAATATCAAAAAAAAAAAATTAATAATGGGGAGAGAGTGATTGGGCCATGAGACACGAGAGTCCTAGTCCACCTTTTGGCTATGCCAACCCAATTTTACTTTTCAGAAAAATTTCAACTTTCGCGGTAAAAATCGGAAAGACACGAGGAAAAACACATGGCCAAATCCAACATGGTTTCTTGCATGCTCTTAATCCCCACCACATCAAGCCCCACGCGTTCCACACTTAAATTAACCAATCTTCGAATCGACTTTAGATACCACTATTGGAGAATACAGAGCTTGTAATATCCTCGGGAGACTTGGATTCCAAAATTTCTAGGATTCACAATCTTTTCAATTCGGCAAACGACTTAGATTTCATTATCTGAGAAAGAAACGGTACATACAAGCGACGAGTTGAAAAATAAAAGTTTGTTAATCTGATCCAACGCGGTACGAGGATGGAGAGGTTGCCGGTGGATCTTTGGATTAGATTTTCCGTTCGTTGGATTTCCAAAATCATGCAACTTCTCAACAAGGTTAGTCCACCCAAATTTGCTTTTCACATCATGGGTCTCTAAAGTTTTCATTTTTTTCTGCTTTTGATATTTTATGATTGGATTTTAATTGGGTTTGGTTGAATTTGATCCCAATTGTGTGATTTGATTGGGATTTACAATTGCATCTTTGTGTTATGAAGTTTTTGTTATGGATTTGATGCAGTTGAGAAATTGGTGTTGTAAATTTGGGGTTGCAGTAAATTTGGCTAATTTTTTGAATTTATATGATTTTCTCGGATTGGTAACAGCTTTTTAAGTCTTGACATCTATGTTTCTGATAATTCACTGATTTCTTTCCAAATCCATGGGCTTCTTAATAAGATCATTGTAATTGAATTTCTGTTCTTTGAATAGCAAACGCATCTTTAGATTTGCAAATGCTAAGTTAGAAATGAACACATAGCCCAAGTTCTTAGTTTGGACAATTTTGTTATGGCTGTTATGGCTGTTATGGCATTTGATTTGACCTATTCTAGGAAATACCGTATCTGGTAATTGATAGATGTCGCGCACGTGTCAGACAAGGTTTTTTTTTTTTTTTTTTTTTGGTTGATTTTGAAGTATCAGATTTAGACATCAATGATCTGTTGCTATTCATATATGAAAGGGTGCCCAAAAAATGGCTGAAATCATGAAGGTGGTTCTGATCTTCTGTGCATAAACAGTAACTTTTGTCCGAAAAAATGGGTCATACGCTTGATTGATCCTTCTAATTCCTTCTGTTTGATAACAGACTCATGTCTTGAGTTCTCTAAATCATGAGTTGGCAATTTTTGGTATTGTCAGTTGATTAAAAAAACTAGTTTTTGGCATCCTGAAGTTTGCACGAAGTGGAAGTCATTGGGTTCAGAGGACAACTTGTGGTTCAATCTAAGGAGAGGTGGGGGGAAGATCAGGCTGTATTTTACACTCCTGTAGACTCAAAATCATGGAAGGATGTGTTTGAAGTGCAAGACCGCTGTGATCATGTTGGACTGTAAGTCAACAGACAACCAACTGCATGATATTTTAAAGTTTCTAATATCAACCAACATGTGCTCACACACAAGCTCACATGGAGGGTCACAACATCCATAGGTTGATTTGAATTCCCGCATTTTTAATTTGACTGACTAGTTATATCATTTGCAATTATATACAAATTAATTGAAATTATTATATTTCTAAAGACAACATTTTTAATATATGTATGCTGTATGCAGAAATATTTACAGTCAGTGGTTAGGTAAATTCACTGGGACGAATATAGCCATACTGAGCCTGGTAAAGCAGGATGGATTCCTTAGGCTCAACTCCTTGCCTGATCGTGTAGTTTATTTGTTTCAAATGCCTGTTTGTCCAGAGCTCAAAAACCGACTAGGACTAGATATTCACCTTCTCAGTGTGCATTGATGTTGTCTTAGGCTCGTTTCTGACTGAGCTATTCCAATCATAGCTCTAATGTAAGCATTATCACTTTACATATGAGTTACAGTCCAGGAGCTTGACTGAAGAGTCATTTCTAATGTTTGCCAGAGGTCTGAAGATGATCAAGGAAGGCAGGGACAACCATCTTATTTACCGGGGTGAAATACAATGTCATTTGGGTTCACGTGTTAAATGGAAACAAGCCAATAGTCCCCTGACTGATCTACCATGTGACTTCATCGGAGAGGATTTGGCTGAAGGAGAACCGTGCCTTGGTATTCTGGACAATATCTTGCTGTTCCTAGGAGATTTGGAAGCTGCTTCAAGAGACTCAAAATGCAGGCTCCGATGTAAAAGAGGGAATATTGATCTATCGAAAATCAATTGTAACTTTCTTGATTGTATCCATATGGCATCGATTTATTTTGTACATCGATTTACTGAATTTGTACAGCATGTTTAGCTATAGAAAAATGGCACATTAGCTTCATTAGTGGATCTTAACTACCATATAATGCATGAGGCCTAAGAATCGGAGAAATTTGGCTTTTAAAAGTAGGTAAAATTCTAAACCTCGCTCGAACAATTAAAAACAGGGCAGGCCAGGTCAGATCAATTTTCAATTTTTAATATAAGACCTAAGAGGCATTCCCAAGCCTGGGTATGCTGTCTAGCTGCTAATTTACATCTTATGCCAAATTGGGGTCTACCAGAGAATTCAATCAAGCATTCTCAAACGAAACCAATGCCAGAAGCTGAATCTCAAGTCTGCAGAAAGTCAAAATTTGCTTTGCTTACCTTAAAACTGAGCACAAAAACAGAAGTAAACCCCTCGACTGTCTGATACAACCCAAGTATGTTGCACAGTGTAGTTTTAGTAATCAGGGTAAACAATGAGATATAATATGTTATTACAGATCACTAGTAGAGCTTAACCAATCAAAAGTGATCAAAAATGGTACTGTGGCAAGAAAACTAAAATCTTGAATGACATTCTTAGACATTGGAAAGAAAATATCCTAACTACAAGGAACAATCGGCTCTTGGGTTATGACAGCTAAAAGACATAACTTGTCTCTCAGGGATAACCAACAGAGCCAGCAAACATTTCAGAGATTGGGCAGCCTAGCCCTTTTCACTTGCATACCCTCCCCCACCCTGACCAGGCAGACTACCCTTTGTTGAATGATGTGATCTTAAGTATGAATGAACTATGTACTTTTGTCTGTTTGTCCGTAAGGCAAAAACAGCAAAATTTAACACATGAATCAGTTGGTTGTCCTCAACCTCCACAACTTTGTGGCAGTCTGTCGTCCTCGTGCCAAAATCAAGCAGTTAATGGGTCTCCTTCTGGGTCCTGTTCCCTTATTCCTGAACAAATCACAAACCATTTTGTATCAGTCACAATAATTCATATCAAGCCTGAACAAACGCAGCTTCCCACATTCCAAGTAATGTGCCAATTTAAAAAATATTTATATATCATTCTTCTTACTAGTCTTGTCAGCAATGGCCATGAGTCGCCTTTGCAAAACAGATGCCATGAAAAGGAAAATTGAGCACATGCCAAACATGACAGTGATAGGGAAGGCATTAACCTACAAAAGACATACCAAACACGTCAAAAGACAGAAAGAATCATGCAATTCCAGTACCCAGGATTAGCCTAGGCAAACATTTCATAATGCCACCTAGAACTCTTTTATGCACGATTGCCCTCAAACAAAAATACCACCATCAGCTATAAGGAAATGCACACCAACAAGGTCAAGATGACAACTTAGGTGCTATTTTTCTGGTTTCTTATGTTCATTCAGTTGGATATTATGACATATAAGCATAAAGGGGTAATTAGGTCAGCTGGCTATTCGGGACCTTTTAATAATGCAAAGAACCAAAGTCTAGAAAGGTCTAACAAAAACAGAAGAATTTTGGTGAGCTTAGTCAGATGGCATACATTGTACAGCACAACACACACAAAGATATTCAGGGGTATGCGGAAGAAGTTCATGATAGTGCTCCTGGCCTCCTCAGGAATGTATTGAGATCTCATCTTCATGATGGATGGCCAAAATATTCCAACACATGCCTCAAATGTACAGAAGCCGAAAAGCTGCAGACAACCTGCAAAGGAGATGCTTCCACCTTTCACTGTTGAAGGAGCTACCAGGAACTGTTTCAAATACCAAAATTTGAACATGACCAAAAGAATGTAAGTTAAACCAAATGATGATTGGTAAAAGGAGTGTTAGAAAAATAAGGAACCGAAGAAGGGCAGAAAGAAGATGAGACTGTACATTTGTTGCAATCGGAAGTAGAAGAGAAGCAGAGGAGATGACAAACACAATCTGCATGTAGCTCTCAACTCTGGATGATCCACGAGCCAACAGTCGAGATGCAATGGAGCTTCCCAACATGGAGGCCAACATGAAGGTTGCAAAAATAAAACCATGGGGAATCTCCTCATCGTTTGGGCTCAATGCAGGAGTCCAGAGAAACACAAAAGTATACATTGAACCCTCAAACAGGGACTGAATCGCACCCAACAATGCAATTTTCTCATCTGCACCACAAGAAAGACAACTCTCAGGGTCCAAAGGAGTGAACAAATACCAAGTACAAACTCAAGAAGGAGAAGCACTAAATGGCAAATAAATATGAAAAAAGAGGAGGAATAAAAAAACGCATGCACACACACATGCGGAAAAGGACCAGCCAAGATACCTAGCTTAGTATGACATTTTTAGAAAACAAAATAAACTAAGCCTCATGTCTTGAACTAACTTGTGTTGGCATTAAACATAGTTGGCAACCATAACTACGTAGAAAATACATAGGAAGAAGAGGACTTGTCATAAGTATTTGACATGAAGAGGTGTCAGATGGGTACCAGAAGCAATTGCAACAGCAGCAGCCCTGAACTGGGTAAGCAAATCTTTGCTCTCTGAAGGATCTCCATAGTTCTCTGTCCAGGATGATAAAATAATGGCCATGCCAATTGCAAGAAAGCAGGCAGCAGCATCAAAGGGAGCAACAGGGCCAAGACTAAGGAAATCAACAAGAACATTCCCAACCAATCCAGAAGCAATAGCAACAAGACCATTTCCAAGGAATATGGCCTGTGAAAATGTAACTGACAGCCATTGCTGATCAAAGCCTCTCTGCACATTTAAAAATGGCATGCCCAAAATTACAATGTGGAAAAAGAGGCAGCAATTTTCAATGAGCCATATCACATAGCGTAAACATGAGAGTATTGTTGAACAACATGATAATTCACAGGAATGATATAGTAAGCTGTTAAAGAGAAAATGGAATAGGAAGCTCAAGACAATATCATACAGGAAGGAAACATGGAGAGAAAGAGCATCAGACAACAGGGTTACTACAGCGACATTCATTAGAAGTCATTTAAAACAAGGATCAAGATTTATGAAAATTGGCGTCACAGCAAAGCCTAAATACCACCAGAAAGTATATGAGAACATAACTGTTTTCTCAACAGGGAAAATCTGAGTTGTTCTGGAATGAAGTACCACTAAATTCTGAGAGTAGACTGGTTGACATAATATGCCTTTACACGACTTTTTTCCTCTTACAGCTTATGTGCTAAGGGAAATCCATTGCAACATTTTCCTTTTCCTTTTTGCGGATAATATTGCAACGTTATTGAGCTAAGATTAGTTATTGATGTCCATCATAACAATGTTGCTGAAAATATTCCATTCTAAGGGTCTCTGGTCAAAAAAGTATCTTATAGAGACTAATTCAGCATTAGAAATTATGAACAGTTGTGTTCCAAAAAGAAAATACACAGATGGAAATATTTCTGTCAGTTGATCATCCCTCCAAATATTTTGGTAGAATAATTCAGATCCGGAGAAACCTCATACAAATCAGTTTTCAACATAAGTTTAACATCTGCAAGAACAGTTTCCAGTCATCTCATGAGGAAGAATCTACAGGACAAATAACTACATGAAAGGGAAGCTTTGATATTTGCAACATCCAGTGGATTTACTCCCATTAACTAAGCAGGAAGTAGTCCTCTTAGTACAAGATTAGTTAGGTAATACCCAGAAACTAAAACTTCCACTTCTTACAAAATTCAACAAATTTGAAGCAAAATAGAGAAACCAAACCTTGTTGTGTTCTGCAACAAGCCAAGACTCGAAAGCTGAAAAAAGGAGAGAGGTGGCAATGCCTCCCAAAACACGGCCAAGCATCAAAACTTTGTACTGAGGAGAATGCTTGGTGATGCAACTCAATATGTAAGTAATGCAGTAAGTAACGCATGCTCTCTTCCGACCCCTGGATTCCACTTACAAAGGATTAGCATCAAAATCAATTTTATCATTTGACCGAGCAATAGCAGAAATGCAGAAGAAGCCTCACTGTTTGTCAGCTAGAGATCCCACAATAGTTCCAAACAACATGGAGGAGCCAAAACCCGCAATAAAGAGCTGCCCAATTTCTCCTTTCCCAAAACCATATGTGCTGTACAGATAGTACACATATGGACCTTGCAACCAATCCCCAGCTATCATTATGAAACCACACAGTGAGAACAAATACTCAAAGGAAGTCCAATTTAAGCTTACAACTCACAACTGAGAGGCTGCCAAAATCAAAAGCTACATCCATTAACGATGCATTGAGTTGTAAGCCACTGACAGCAGGAATATCTCTAGGTGTCAAAATACGGGGAATGGTTGAAATATAAAGCACGAATTGCTAGCATTACACAAGCTGAAGCATCACCTTCCCAGCATAACACATTAAGTACTTTTACTGAGAATTAATCCGGTGGGATGGGACATGAAGTCAACTTGAAATGACATATTTCAGAATTTTATCAAGAACTCTTGCCATTTGTATCCGTATTCTAGTGTGTGCAATGCTACACAAATAGAACAAGTCAATAGCAGAATTAACAAAATTCCAAGTCGGCACAGATCTAAAACATAATTTAATAGTTGACCTTTTCTTTTATACGTATAAGATAAATCTCACCCGTCCCACAAAATAATCGCCTGTAATTATAATGTTTTCGACTTGTAATATAGTCAAAAAAAATCTTTAAATAAGCTTAATCCATTAAAACATAGATCTAGGGTTTTACATATCTTACATTTTCCGGAATTAAATTGGATCAATTTGCAAACAAACACATCCAATCAGGAATTCTCTAAGTGTATATAAAGAACCCAACAACTCTAGAAATTATAGCCACACTACATTATCAATTAAACATCAGCACTATGCGAAATTCGGATCGTACATTACAACGACATTTGCAGAAAACCATATACCTAATTTCTAGGTCGTAGAAAAAGACAACCGAGCAGATTCAAAAGATAAGTAATTACGATGGGATTAAATGCGAGAGCTGAGGGGCAAGCAAATTTGTAAGGTGAAAAGGAAAGAGAGGGTGCAGATCTGAGAAAATGAAGAGGTTAGCCTACCCATCATGAGAGAGTAAACAAAGAGGTAATTGTTCTTGAAGGAAGAGAAAGCAGGAGAGGTGCTGATTCGATCTTTCTTCGTTTTGCTCATCTCTAATGCCACCACTACGGCCACCAGAGCCCCAAACACCAGCATGTAGAAAATCTCCATTGTCACACTCCTGGGAGATTAGTGAGAGAGAGCGAGAGAGAGAGAGAGAGAGAGAGAGAGAGAGAGGAGTGTATTTTCAGAGCAAGATTCTTACGTACTGCTATAAGGCGAAATATACGAGAGAGAGAGAGAGAGAGAGACGCGGTTTAGTGATAGGTTTGGTCGTTGTAAATGACACGTGGTGAGATGAGAACGGTCTGATTAAGAATGGGGGTGTCCGAGTGTCGGTGGTATGGTGTCTCCCTCTCTAGATCTTGGATCTTGGGTAAGCGCAACCAGGCCGGAAACGCGCGCTGCAATTCCACATGTCTCAGCCGTCAGATCTGATACCGTGTGTTCGTTTCCTCCTGATTAATGCCCACTGAATCCATAATATCTTATCATAGTGGACCATGCCAAGCAAACATGATTATACAATATTTTCCTCTTCATATATTTTTTTTTCTTTGACTTCGTTTTTTCTCCTGGTTCAGCCATTGAATCTAATCATGACCTATATCGTGCTTCTTTGTCTTGTTATGTGCTTTTTGTATGGCCAGCGGGAAACAAATCCCTTTTTAAAATAATAAAAATAAATTTTATTTTATTTTAAGAGTTATTTCTCTAAATATTAGATTTATGAGTTAAATTTATAAAAATATTAATATTTTTATTTGGATAAAAAATAATGAAATCAATTTTTTGGATATTGATTTTTTGAATTGATTTTTAAAAAATTGATTTCAAAACTATTTAAAAACTGTTCAAAAATAATAAAAAAAAAAATTATGTGAAATTAATTTCAAAATCTATTTCACATAATTTTGTTTCCAACTTTATTCAATATGGGCAATGGTGTCAATCCCTTACCTCATCTCTGTCTCTCTCCAAATTCACTTATCCATCTTCATCCAAACTCTAAGGTGTCTTTCTCTCCAAATTCACTTATCCATCTTCATCCAAACTCTAAGGTGTCTTTCTCTCCTCCCAAACCCCACTTATCTTCTCTTCCTCTCTTTCCTACTCCTCTCTTGCTCTCCTCTTAAACCCTACCTCCCAAGACCCCATCATTTTCGACCCCCAAAATGCATAATTTTTCCTTAAAACCCTCAAATTTGCAATGAAGGATTTCGCCCTCTTCTTTGGCCCCAAATACCTTTTTTTTGGAATGGGTGGGTCCAGGTGAGTTTTTAAGATGATTGCATAATTACATCTTTTAATTAGTCTTGAATTTTGATGAGGGCCGGGGGGATTTGAAGAAGGGAGGGAAAAGGAAGAGGGCAAGGAGGATTTGAAAAGATAGAGAGGGGAAGAGAGAAACTGACTTTAAAATTGATTATAAAAAAAAAACTAATTTTAAAGTTATTTTTTTTAGATTAACTTTACTACCATTTAAAGTCAATTTACTATTATCAATTTTCTCTATTTTCATGATTTAAATAAAAATATTAATATTTTTTTTAATTTTAAATTCTAAATCTAATATTTAAAGAAATAAATCTTGTCATTCAAGGATATAATGGTATTAAATATTAAAACTACTAACACTCCTTAAAAGATGAATTAAAAAGAAAAAAGAAAAATATGTAATCAAGATCATAACGATACCTTCATTTGACGACAGAAATAGAAGCTAAGATAAAAAAAGAATCGACCGTTTGGGTATTGAAAATTGCTAGGAAAAAAATGAGATGAGAAGAAATATATATATATATATATATTTATATATCCATTTCCATTGAAATGAAAATATAGAAACAATAGAATTCCTATGGTCGGATGAAATAACCATTTGGAAAAAAAATTAACTGTGTTTGTAACTCAAGTTTTGCCATTCCATTTTTTACCACGGCATGAATTTTGTAAAATTTCGTTCATTGAATTTGTCCTAGAAGAAATTCGTTCGCTTAATACATCCGACGAGGAAAAAAAAGATTAAAAATCATGCTCGATTCTGTGCACCAAGAATTACAAAGCCCCACCCCCCCCCCAGAAGAAAGCAATCCGCGAAGTTGATCCTTATCATGATTTTTCTTTTTCTTTTTCTTTTTTTTTTTTTGGGAGATTCAGAAAAATCTTGGATTTTATAAATAAATATATAAATAGATAGAAATCATTATTCGACCCCAAGGTTATTGATTGCAACTACAATTTTTTATTATAGTCAACGTGTGGCAGCTTGTTTTTTAATAATAAAAAAAAAAGGTCCGGTATTGATCACGAACTTTGTTAACATGTTCCTTTACATGAACTATGTACTATGTTAAGGTCAAGGCCATTCCAATTGTTCTATGAGGGATTATATGTTAAAGAAAACAGCTTTCATTTTGCATAACGTGTGGTTATGTCCTTCATAAAAATTGACCTAAACTCAAACTAAAGTCATAGCCTAGCATACTTGCCCCTTGTCTCCTTGAGGGTGATTAGAATCGATCCTCACGGATCTTTCTCCTATATTCCAGATTTATTCTAGCAACCTATTGTCAAATAATTCTAGAGGCAGTTTATGAAACTGTACTCAAATCGCTGCTACATTTACTTGAGAGTTTTGTACGAAATTAACCTAGTAAAAAAAAATTTAAATAACCTTTGACCAAATTCTGTATATAATCCTCATTTGTCGCGGGTTCAACCCGCGACATGAGTTATGTCGCGTTTTGAAAACGTGACATACTGTGGATGGCAGTGGGGGAGGGAGGGAGAGGGCTCCCGCGGCAGTGGGGGAGGGAGGGAGGAGTGCTGTAGGGGAGGGAGAGAGAGAGAGAGAGAGAAGAGTGCCACGGGGGAGGGAGGAAGGGAGAGAAAGAGGAGTGACGCGGGGGAAGAGAGAAAGAGGGAGGAGTGCCGTGAGGGGAGAGAGAGAGAGAGGAGTGCAGCACTGTGGGGGAGAGAAGGAGAACGCAGCGTGCATGGCCAGGAGAGAGGGAGAGCACAGCGCAGCGGGTGGAGGAGCACAGCGCACGGGGGCGAGAGAGAGGGAGAGCACAACGCCACAGGTGGAGGAGCGCCGCCGTGTCGTATCTTGGAAACACGACAAGTTTTGTTGTGTCTTGGAGACGCGATACATGTGATACTATCATGTGGTCATGTTGCGGATTTAACTCGCTACAAATATAGGTTATATATCGAATTTTTTTAGGCTGAAAGTCATTTCAAATATTTTTTTTTATCGGATTAATTTTGTACAAAACTTTCACTTGGGCCACAAAAAGTATTTACTCTGGTTCCCACAACCTCACGGAAACAAAACGCCCTCCAATTAATAGAGGCCCAAATTGCACAACTTTAAACGGACGGCAAAGTGATTCGATCCCCCAAATCCACCAAATCGCAATCATAGGTTGGACTCCATGCTTTCTGCAGTTGCGCTTTCAAGAATGACTAAGCCAGAGCTTTCCCTAAAGGTTTTACGATCACCGTTTGAAGCCATGGTGACCTAATCCTAGACTTCTCCTCCTTTGTGAGTGCCAGCGATGGCATACTTGGGTCCCCAGAGTCGTTCGTAACATCTAGAAAAACAGATTCTTGTAAAACAAGAAGTCTTTCTTCTTGAAGAGGACATCCCCAGCATCTCTCTCTCATGATTTTCCTTTTTCTTCCCCCCACCCCTTCCCCACAAAAAAAAAAAAAAAAAAAAAAAACTTATGGGCTGGGACATGCGTTCCCCTTCCGCTTGTTGCCATCTCCATGTTCGACAAAATATTGTTGTGACATAATAATCACAAACAAAACACAGAAATTCAGGTTTGATTGCAAACGTAGTTGATTATTTTATCTAAAAAGAAAAGTTTTATGTTTCAGGTCAAGTCTAATATTTAGCTTATGTACTCTCCGTTTCTTTGCTTTAAGTACAATCCCAAATTCGCAAGTTTAGAGTTAGTTAAGTTAATTTGAGAAGATTAAAATAACAAATGGGTTCTTTTTTTTTTAAGGAAACCTAACCAATGGACTTCAATTGAGAGACCATGATCAAAGTATGAATTTTAATAGTCTCCTAACCCCTCGGCATCGGTCCCCCAATCTTCTTGCTTCCCCACCCCTGTGCCTTAAAGAAACCTAGTCATCACATTACTAGATCATAAAAGACTAAGTGACATTTGATGATTATGTCATATATAGAAAATTTAAAATTCATTTAAAAGACAATCACCTGATTTGGTTATTGACATTAGTGCCATTAGTAAAAAGGTAAGAATGAATGAACGCAGGAATAAATATAATATTTTATTTCTTGATTTTGAAAAAAAAAGTATAAAAATACAAAGAAAAAAGAAAGGCAAATTATCTGGTGCAACAAGCTATGTAATCCTGATTAAAATAAATAAATTATTTTAAAAATAAAATTGTACAAATAATGGAAAAGGATGATTTGCCCATCCCAACAGATAATTCAAATTCCTCGCATGGACGAGGAATAGAAAGTGAACTCTACTCGAGCTGGGGAAAGTCAAGTGTGAAGGACCTCATCGTAGTGCTAGAGCAAACAATAAGGGGAGCAACACAAGGACATGGGGACGATGAAAGAAATCCAAACCCAAAAGCCCAATTAAACATCCACCACAAACTCAGATTTTGCCAACTCAAGATTGCTGAAATATCCCCGAAACCCTATGACCCACTTACTAGCTCCGTTCCAAGTGTCCAAGAAACTGCCAAAACAAAACCAGAAATCAGATACTTAAGTTGAACTTGACAGAAAAACAAATCATTACATTTATTTTGAAAAGGGTGTTTAGTTACTCATCTGGGTATGGCTTCTGTTGCTTCAATTGCAACAAATACAGCCTCTTGCTCTTCTTTACATGCCAATTTCCATTCTTCTGTGACAATAAGACCACTGCAGTCTTTGAGACAGAGAAGGTCCTCGCCTTCTGTTTCACAGGGTCTGAAAATCCAGTGTGCTGCTACTAAACCTGCAAAGACGCCAGGTATTCCAACTTTTGATTTGAAATCTTGAACTTCTGGGTATTGATTTTACATTTTTTTTTGGGAGGAGGACGTTTATTGCTTATCTTGTTCTGATTTCTTCAATTCTCTCCCTTCTTTGAGGGGTTAGCTGAAGAAGAGTGGAAGGTTAAACGTGAGCTTCTTTTGCAAAAAAGGGTACTCTCTCTCTGGCCGATAATTATGGATACGGAAAATGCCTACGGCTATATAATTTTGTGAATGGCTTATAATCTATCCACGAAAATTGCAGGTTAGGAGTGTCGATGCAAAGGAAGCTTTGCGCCTTCAGCAAGAAAATAACTTTGTAATTCTTGATGTTAGACCAGAAGCAGAATTTAAAGAGGTTAGCTTCTCTCTCTATCTCTCTCTGCCAGCTGTATGGTGTCTTAATAAATCAATATCAGTTCCAACACCATATATTTTTCATGTTGATAATCATTTTTATATTTTTCAACAATTTTATGTTGCTAACTCAATGAAGGAATCCTTAATTGTTGACATTCTAAATCATCCTTTTATATTGATATGATCCAACTATTAAACGTAACCACTAGACTCCTGATTGAACCCCTTAGGCTAATCCAAATTGAAAGACCCCCTTAAGATTTGCCTAGTGCTAAGGAGCCCTCTTGGTCTCCAAAGTTGCAAGTCCACACATAGTTTTCCTGATGTGGCATTATTTTTGGGCCATTTTGCATTCCTGTCAAAATTACTCGCTGAATTTGAGGCCTCCTGCTGTTATCAAAGGCAACAAGGAAACAAGACCTAATTGACATTCTCTCTCTCTCTCTCTCTCTCCTTGGCCAAATTTCGTGATTGGCGCCTCATTTTCTTTTTACCAATTTATAGGAGGGTGCCACTTTTCATAAGCCATAGCATGGATGCACATTTACTTAAATTTATCAAAATGATAAACTACTTCCATTTATATTGTATGTGTTTTGCTTGTCGTTGCTAATAAATCAGATAATATATGTCAAAATTAGACAACTTACTGAAGCAATCTCATGATGATTTGAAATAATAATTGGTTACATTTTATGAGTAGCCCACACTACATAGAAAGTGACTGATTATTGGAAGTTTGTGATGGCATTGGAATGATTGCATGTTCTTCCATAAGCTTAAATCACCTATCATTTTTCTTTACTGAGATATTGATGGCAGCCCGATCAATTTTAATCTTGAAAAAGGTCATTGTGGAATTGTAATGGTGAACTGCAAAGTAGTAGCATGGGAGTGATCGAGATGAAGAAAGAGAATGCTTCAATTGTATGTTATCTAAGACAGGCAGAATTATATGTTTCAAAACATATTATTACATTTTGTTTAGTGCTTTGATGTTAATCTATGGTACCTGAACATTTCTAGAAACAAATGTGTTTGTGTTGTTAATCAATAACGTGTGCTTCTGTCATTTTTGTGTCGTGTTCCATCTGTGTCAGTGCTACACGGATATTAATTTAAAGTCCAAAACCAGAAGTGTTGGCAACTCTTATAGAACTGTTTATCTCACACTTTAAAGAAAGGGTTTGGATTTTGACTAGTCAATGCTGGAGAGCAAAATGATATGTTCCACTTGAGACATTCTACCTTTCTATAACTGTCAATGTACCCGATGGAGATTCAGTAAATCTCCTAGCAATTGTTGGTAACAATCGCACTAATCACGAGGATACACGCTTTCGTGTCTTTAAGATGAGCCTATCATTTTTGAGCACCCTAAAGATGCATGTTTGGGGCCATTTCTGTTCCCGCAAAATGATATTCTAGTCTCAGTGAAAAATTCATGTGGTAATCTCTCTCTCTCTCTCTCTCTCGGTAATTTGGTGATAGTAGGCATTCCACTGCTTTTGGGACAAAATATTGTTATTTGGACTCGTGACTATCAATTTAGACTATAGATCCTCCTTTTCCTTTTCCCTTTTTTAAATAGATGTTAATATTTTTGATCTAATATTGGTAATATCATTACAACTTCCAATAGATTCATGCATTAGGCCTTCTGAGTTCATACAAACTGACATTATAGTCCCTGCGATGAAAATTTATAGGCTTTTTGAGTGATTGGTAGTAGGAGGCAGTTCTACTTTTGGTTAAAAGATTGTTGTCTTTAGTTTTGTGACTATTTATTTTGACTTTGGAGCTTTCAAAAAGAAAAAGAAAAAATAAATCAATGGAGTTCCTTGTTTTTATTTTTGTGGGCTAACCTATAGCATTATGGTAAAGTTGTTTATGTCCTTAGATGAGGCTTCAGGTTAACTATTGGAAGTGGCGTCCTCTTATTGAAAAGGATAAAACTATGTATACGTTACTTACCTTGACCTCATTTGTTTAGCGGAATTCATTCTGCACTACAGGACCTTTTTTTTACCAGATGCCCTTAGTTTTGTTCCCCAAAATTGTAGTATCATTATGACTTCAATTTGATTTAAGATTTAGGGTGAGGACCTCCAGAAATTTTGCATAATGAAAGCCCCTTTCTCCACAATATCAACCTGTCATGCAATAATATATAGGCCCTTAACATACTGTATAGCAAAGAGTTGTTAACAAAGTTTCTGTAGCTTGGACACAAAAATTAAAACAAAAATGTAGCCAAGCATTGGAGTCCTTCAGGGTCCAAGAAGACACTTGCTTATTTACAATGATTTCCATACACCACCCCCCCCCCCAAAAAAAGAATAACTGTGATAGAGAAGGATCAACTTTTGCTTTATTGCTAATTGTTTGTGCAGAGACTAGAGCATGAATCCACACAGCTCTCAATTTTCTTTTCAGCAGTGAAAAAAAAAATGCATGAACATTAACATCAAGGGGGGAGAGAGAGAGAGAGAAAGAGAGATGCTAACCTGGGTTTTGTTGGGTGCTAATGTTGGCCAAAGGTAGTAAGGCAACCAAATTTGCACAAGTAGTGGATGTCTTTACTTATGTCCTTATTGGTGGGGGGATCAACGGGGGGTTCATTCATGTTCACGAAGGCATTGCATTGTACACCTCAGGCCACATAACAGTGCACTATGCCTATAAAGCATGCAAGGGACGAAGCACTTAGCATAACATGTTGTAAGGCTTGCATTGGAGTGCTCCATTAGCATATCAAAGGCAAAACCTTAATTTTTGTGTGAATTTGCTATTGACTTGAAGGGGGTTTATGTAGGTCAGTTAAGATATGAGCTGATATTATTGGATTCCTTTCGATGTCCCTAATTTGTCGCTCTAGTTTTCTGGTCAAAGCAGATCCAAAAAGCTATAATGTATTTTCATTTGCTTGCTAGAATTGAAATAAAAAGAGAGATGATGATTAATAATAATTACAAAATAAATAAAAGTGAATAGTCTCGTACTGGCATGCCACATTGAGAAATTTAGTGTATTTACAAAGTGTTTGGTAAAAATCATTAAGAATGTGAGATTTGATAAGGCAGGTAATAACAAAGGAATTTTCTCATATCTTGTTTGGTTTGCATATCATGTGAGAGTTGGTGAGAGATGAAAGGATAGATTTTTGTTAAATTACTACAATATCTATAGAATCTCAGGGTTACATTAAACAATTATTGGAAGATTCTTATTGTCCTTTTCAATATTTACTCACCATCTCCTACTAATTTTAAGGGAAAAACTTCGGGCTAAAAGTGTTTGAACTTTAAATGATGAAAAAGAAAAATCTCAAAGATTATCTTTGCCAAAAGCAAGAAAAGCAATTGATCCTCAGAAAATCTTACAAATTTTCATCAACTCTCATGTACCAAAAACTTCTATATCACAGAAGATGTAAGGACTCAAGATAATCAGACAACAAGTTCTGCAGGCCATTAGTTGGTCCCAATTGTTGCCCCCCCCCCAAAGGTAAGCTTTAATCATGTGCAAGGTATATACATGTACATGCATAAATGTAGAAGTACTAGAATTTTCATGGGTGTGCATACATTCCGGGA
Source organism: Dillenia suffruticosa (assembly GCA_033439265.1). Taxonomy (NCBI): domain Eukaryota; kingdom Viridiplantae; phylum Streptophyta; class Magnoliopsida; order Dilleniales; family Dilleniaceae; genus Dillenia; species Dillenia suffruticosa. The sequence goes on along the minus strand of JAVTVX010000010.1, from coordinate 27,031,274 downwards.
TGCATTAAGGGGCATGTCTCTAGGAAATGAGCGAGATAAGACATAATTAAACATATAAAAATTCATTATCAATTGTGGGTTGAGTACTAGAATTTTTAAATGAGCATCAAATGATTGCTGCATTAACAATATATTTCCAACTTCCTATTATTTTGGGTGCAGGGGCATCCACCGGGTGCTATTAATGTGCAAATATATAGGCTCATAAAGGAGTGGACGGCTTGGGACATTGCAAGGCGAGCTGCATTTGCATTTTTTGGCATCTTTTCAGGAACAGAAGAAAATCCTGAATTCTTACAAAGTATGGAGCTATAATTCCCCCCCCCCCCCCAAAGATGGACAATTAGAAAGACCTGAAACTCTTTTGTAATAACAAATTTTTGACAAATGATTACAGGTGTGGAATCTAAAATAGATAAAAATGCTAAGATCATAGTAGCCTGTTCTGGTGGAGGTACAACGAAACCATCTCAAAATCTTCCTGAAGGTCAACAGTCAAGGTAGGTCAACTCCCCCCAATTGGTTTTTCTGTTTTTGAGTTAAATAAAATTGTTCCAAACCTCCACTGTAGTACTTCATTTACTGCACTGAGTATACATGTTAAATGATGATTCCCATGTTTCCAACTAAAAAATGAAAATTTGAAATTCTGGAATCAATTATGGACTCCTGATGACAGCATCGTCAGTTTTATTCACCTCTCCATGATCACATGAATGTGGTTCATTGTAAAGATACCAAAAGTTGCATATGCAACATATTGCTTTACCAAAAATGTTTTGTTTGGGTATGACTCTCTTTTTGGCCTCGAAAGACTTGCAATCATCTCTGGGAGATAGGGCTGGGAAATATCTTACTTGATGATGATTGTATGAATGACAAGTCCAACTGGAAGTCTTGGTTTGTCTCACACAAGCGCTAGCTTTGTTGCTGTCAAAGTTATAAAACTGACTTTTCCTTCAAACCAACCCTGAGGAGCTGTGCATCTTTATATTAAATCCCAATTTCCAATGCTCCTGCATGACCTGAGTTTTCTAGAGAAACCTGTCAGTGTTTATAGTAGCCTGCAGGAGAGAATATTGAGTTTTCTAAATTTTCAGGGTAATGGCTTGTGGTTGGTCTGCTTGTCCTGTTTTAACTGCTTTTCTTCCTCTCCTTTTTCTGATTCTGTTTGAACTCAGTGGAAACTTTCTGAAGAATCAAATTATAATTGGACAAAATATGCACCTATCTAATTTTCCTATGAAATGAAATAAATTTTCATTTGTATTTGTGGGTAAAATTACTCATGAGAAATGAACGGTTCTCTTGAATTTAAATGATTTAGATTCCATGGAAAGAGTGTGAGGGTTGAGGGGGCATTTCTAACATTAGGAGAAACAGTTTCATTTCAAAATCCTACCACCTTTTCCTTTGTTAGACACACAAACATGCATGTCGTTTGCAGTGAAATCATTTACCACCATTGATTCACATTCAAAATTTAACTTGGTTCATAATGTAACCATTTAGAGTTCCAAATATGGCACCCTGCCAATATGTCCTCAGATTAGGCTTCTTTTATTTTGTGTTTTGGGGGGGGGGGGTGGGGGTGAATTCAATACTACATTCAAATTTGAATTAGCCAAGCATTATTTGAATAAACATATTGAAAAACATGTAATATTTTCATTGGAGTGTGTATCAGCAACTGGTTCAAGTTCATGAAGAGAAAAACTTCATCTTCAACTTTGCTGATTGTGGATAGCCTAATATATTTCCATTTTCAACTATTTTGCAGGTCTTTGATTGCTGCCTACTTGCTTGTTCTCAATGGTTACACCAATGTCTTCCATCTAGAAGGGGGTCTATATTCATGGTTCAAAGAAGGATTGCCAGCTGAATCAGAGGAGTGAAAAGTGTTCAAGGACCCCACTCAGGAGAGACGGCCGAAATGTTAAAATCCCTGTAGCAAAATAACTGATTCTTGTATCTAAAATGATTGTATTCTTCCTTACCAGTTTTAGTTGTTGGCTGCAAGTGTGTCTCTTACCATTTTATGGCACCTGGAAAGGCTAATTTGAGTCTCAAAACTTCTCTTTCAGCCGCATGTCACGAATGTTTCTAACCAACCCCAACACCCATATTCACACGGTTATCGGAGAGAGAGAGAGAGAGAGAGAGAGAGAAAATGTCATCTGTTGATTTAATTTTTGATAAAAATAATAAATAAATAAATAAATAAATGTGAAATATATACTAAATTAGAATTAATCAAGAAAATATGTTTTTCGGTTAACAGAGAAATTGAATTATTTAACCTAAATCATTTTGATTTATGAGATTTAAAACAAATCATAACCAAAGATGATATAAAAAAAAAAATTATGTCACTTCTATCGATGAAGACTTTACTTGTTAATATTAATTCCCTTTCTCACTTACCCTGCTGCACAGATGATGTTTTAACAAATCAATGCCAATGTGAATTTTAATAGCATATATTTTTCTTGTTCATAATCATTTTTTTTTTCTTTTTTTCAACATTTTTATGTTCCCCAACTGTTGAAGGCATTCCAATAATGTTACGATTCACCTGGAAAATGTAACAACTAGTGACAAGACTCCTGATTGAACCCATTACACTGACCTAAATTGAAAGAACCCCTAAAGATTGACCAAATGGTGAGGAGCCCCGTTGGTCTCCAAAGTTGCTAGTCTACCCAGTCTTCCTGATGTGGCATGATTCATGGCCCATTGTGCATACATGTTAAAATTACCCAATGCACACCAAAGCGCAGAATTTGATGCCTGCCGCAATTGTTCAGAGAAGTTGAATTTTGCAGGGTGATCGCTATTCACCAATGGAGGGGTTTGCACTAGAAAGTGGCCTACTGTCCTTTTATCAGTTTTCGTAAAGTGGGGGACGGGCAGATTTCATCTTTTGAGGATGTCAGATGTGGCCCGAGGTTGCTTCCTTTTGAAGTTTGATCAGTTCTCTTTTCCAGCACAAGGTTGGATTTTGTGGCTTTTGTTTTTAGTATATTTGTAACTCTCCTAATGGTGCAAGGTCCGTTTGTTTTAGGTAATTTTTCTATTTTGGAGCCTCAGTGCCTTTGTCCTGTTCTCTTGGGATTCGTTCCACTTCCTCAGCCCTTTTGTGTAAGATTAAAAGAAAAAAGGAAAAAAAAAAAAATCCACCAATGATTCACATAATTCTAAAATTCAATTTAAAATATAAGCTAAAATTTGAAATAATATATAAAAGGACAAGTATAAGACAAAAAAAATCATATTTAATTTGTGTAAATGGAGATAAAATAAAAAATTATTCTAATCTAAACAAAAAATGAGTGTAATTTCTATACTTCCTTTTATTGGAAACAATTGGAATTTTGGGTAAACATTTTGCGATAAATTCTTATATCCTATTTTATCTTATTAAAAAAAGTTGTATTTGTGATTTAATGAAGAAAATTGTATGGAGGCATATGGTTTTTCATCACAAACCAAAATTTTTCTTTTTAAAAAAGTTAAGATTATCAAATGTATAACAAAAATTTCAAAATTTATATTTACAAAAGAGTTTATTTAGTATAAAATTATATCAACCTTACCTCCCCAATGAGCCAAAGCGGAGCAAGTTAAGACAATTTGTTGAATTCATGATCTGGTCCTTCAACCACCGAACCATATTGTGACAACATGAACCTTGCCCCAAACTCATGCTCAAAATATGTATTTGTTATTTGTTGTAGATGAGTTTTGCCTCCGTAGATATCTCATAAGTCATAGGCATTCAGGTCGTTATAACTTTAGTTTCCTTATGAGAACGTCTCGAGATCTTAAAATTCTAGTCAATATTTTCAAAAGATTTAAGATCATTATCGTTTGAAAAGTCCCACTGGTTAGAAGAGATTTCTTTCTTTATTGATTAGATATTTAAGATTCTATTCTTTATTTATAAAACTTGTTGCATGGTTGATAGGAAAGTGAACTTTAATACGGATCTTAAGGAACACTATCAGTGACCGATAAGAATAGGCAATGATAGAAACGATGAGCACTCTATCTAAACTATTGGTTACGATACGAGGAGAAACACACTACAACATTTCTGCTTACTAGATGTTGATGAGGGCTAGGAGTTGATCAGATTGTCATCGAAATAAGTCATTCTGATCCATTGAAGAAGTGGATCGCACTCGTTCTTCTAAGATAAACTCTGTAATATTAGTACGTATGTGTTAGATTATAGGTTTAAAGGATTTCAAGTATTATAGGGAGACGAGTCTTTGGGCCATGCCCCAGCATCACTCATGACATTATTAACTTGCATAGAGAGAGATGCGTGTGTACCAAGATATTCCCAAGTATATTTCATCTAAAATTTGTTGAATGATGGAACACTAATATGTCTTCATCTGAGCAATTGAGTGCAGCAATCAAATTTGGCACTCTTTTGCCAAGAATTTGTTTCAAACTTATCCACAAACTAATAATTTTCTTTATTATAATTATTCGTATAATTACGATGGTATTAGTGTTGTTCTTTTTATCTAAATAAAAAATTATAAAAATATCAACTTGTGTCTAATTTTCCAAATCACCTATAATATATACACAAAGGGTGAGGACGTGGGCACACCCCTTCTCCTCGGAGGCGGTTGGGGCTGTAGATTCTCTTACGCTAGGAAAAGATGGTACGCGATTATTGGGGACATTGAAAACTACTCCATTATCAGGTATTTGGATAAAATTGTATCCTTGGGTTTTATAATCTTACTATGAATGGGTCATCAAATTTGGAATCTCGGGCCGGAGCAAGGGGTCTTATCAGGGATGAATTAGGCCTTTGGATAGGGGACTTTACAATGAATTTTGGATTGGCCGATACATTTATGACAGAAATATGGAATGTCCGAGAAGGTTTATATTTCTTGATTAGATTAAAATTATTTCCGGTGATTTTGGAGTTAGACTCGGGGAGTTTGATTGCAGCGTTATCTTCTACCATTGAGCCCATGCGTCGCCATAGTCACATTCTGAGAGAGTGTCAAGAGTAGATGTGAAAAACACTCATGCATAGAATATTGTTTGCTCCTGGACAAAATAATAGATGTGTTGATATGTTAGCAAGATTTGGACCTTCGGCTTCCCCCGGAGTCCACAATTTTGGTGCTCTTCCGAGTGAAGTGTACCGTTTTCTTCTTAGTGATATTCGTAGTTTAACCTTGTTCAGAGATTAAGAGTTTAACCATGTTTAGAAGTTAGTCTTCATGTCCCTTGTAACACAAAAAAAAATGTTAATTAAAATTATTACCTCTCCTCAATTTTATAGAAATAAAATTTCCTGGACAAGTCTTATGGTTAGACAAAAAATCTGAAGTTTCTTCATTTCCTCAACAATTCCTTTCCAACATCAGTGTTGGGCTAAAAAACATATTTTGTATGAGAAAGAATTTCATACTATACAATCTACATTCTATATACATTACATGAGAATCATCATAAATAAAAAATTAAAAAAAAAATGTAAACTAAAAATATTTATAAAGGCCCTGGAATTTCTAATGGCCATCCGGAAGTACCCACCCAAACCCTAATTTTCTTTCTCAGCCGAACCCAAATCCATGGACCCTTCTTGTCTTCTACTCCGCCTCAACAACCCATACAACTTCCGAAACTCCCTCACTGTATGAACACTCTCCCTGCAAATCACACCTCCCGGTTCACCCACTTCCTCAACCCGACCCGACGAGCTATGGGTCAACCCAAGACCGGTCCCGTTTTGCTTGTTACTCTGCAAGGCCGTTATAACCGTTTTCAGGGCCCGGCTCGGGCTGGACCGGTTAGAAATCATGATCTCGCCAATCTCGGCCGGGCTCAGACTCGCGCCGGTCTGGAAAATCTCTTCCACCTGCGGAAACAGCTTGTGGTCTTTCAACCCTAGGTGACTGTTAGCTAGGCTTTTGAATTTGGGGAAATCGCAGAGAGGAAAATGGAGATGGAAATCGATTCTTCCCGGTCGAAGAATTTGAGGATCGATTTGTTCTTTCGTGTTCATCGTGAAGATCATGATTCGTTCCTCGCCGACGCCGGAGAAGATTCCGTCCATGAAGTTGAGGACTCCGGAGAGAGTGATCGTCGGCGCCGACGTTGATTTTCCGGTAAGAAATCTGTCGAGATCTTCGATTACGATCAAAGCTTTGGACTTAGTTTGGAGGAGGAGGAGCTTGAGATCCGAATCATCGGCAACTCTGTTTAGATCGATGTTGAAGACGTCGTAAGAGAGGAATTTCGCCATCGCGGAGACAAAACTTGATTTTCCAGTGCCGGAAGGTCCGTAAAGCAAGTAACTTCGCTTCCAAACCCGGCCTAATTTGTGATAGTACTGTTTGGATTTGAGGAAATTCTCGAGATCTGTTTTGACTTTGGTTTTCAGGTCCGAGTCCATCACAATCGTGTCGAAGTTCGCCGGATGAGTGAACGGAATTGAAATCCACCGATTTGTGAATCCGATCTCCGCTTCGGAATTCATGTAGAGTCTCAATTCCTTCTTCCGCTGCTCGATTTCATCGGAAATCGTGTGAATGTGTTGAAGATAAGGCCGGAGAATCCTTCGCTTGTCTCTCCTCCTCACCTTCAATACAAAAACCCTAGATTGATTTTTCTCGCTCTTCTCGTTCTTCCAGTAGACGCCGGCGGAGAGAAAAGTATCCAATACGACATCGTTTTGGTCGAAGTGGACCTGAATCTCGTTAGATTTGTTGCCGGAAAACAAGTTGGCGTAATCGGAATCTTCGACGGAAGTTAAAGACGACAGGTAAGTATGAACTTTCCGGTAGAGCTGATTTTCTTGGAATAAGTCGTTGTGTTCTGGGATTTTAAAGGACTGGTACACGTGACACCGATCCTCAAATACTCTCCACCATTTTTTTACAACGTAAAGCAAAGCTGTTTTTGATAGGATTCTTTTGAAAAGAACAACGAAAATTATCAACAATATTAAGACAATCACGTTAATCACGAACATGATTGCTTGTAGAAACTAAGAATTTTGTGTGCATTTAGAAAGAGAAAGTGAAGAGAGAGAGAGGTTATGGTGGCGTTTGAGTGGAGGAGGGATTTTAATGGAGGTGGGTTTCGAAGGGTATGACAAATAAACGTCAAAGTAAAGAGAGAGAGAGAGAGAGAGAGAGCGAGCTGTGAAAGGATGACTAATGAATGAAGACTATAGCTTGAAGAAGAAAATTGGGGTTAATGAATGACCAGGGGAGCGGGTTACCTAACTCGTTTTATTTGGTGTACTTTTCTTGCTGGACTAATTCTAATCGATTCAGGGAGCTGTGGTGGTGTGATTTGATTGGCTGATCTCTTCCCTAATTATATTCTCACTAAAAGTCTGACAAATCCGATATTTGACATTTTATTTTTTATTTTGTACAAAGAATGTGGACTTTTGACAAATTTAAAAGATAAATTTAGAAAAAGAAAAAAAAAATAGTTTTTTAAATCTCTTTTATGCGATAAAGGGTAGGCATTTGGGGCGTTATTTTATTTTATTTAAAATCGGTTATATTTATAATAAAAGTAAAAGTTTATTACTAGTTAAATGAACTTCCATTCTAAATAAACAAGTATTACAGTTAAAGAAAATTAATATTATTTGTTAATTGTTGAAAATAGTTATTCAATTACTAAAACTTTCTATTATTTTCAAAGACTAATATTTTTTTAATGTCTTTATTAAGTAACTATAACAACAACAATTTCTACTAAAGCCTTAATTCCAAATTTTACGATCGATCATTCGAGAGACAATTATAAAATTGTTAAAAAAAAGAAAAACAAATAACAAATAATAAACTAATAAACTAATTATTCATATTAATCTATGATGACAAAAGGATGATTTAACTAGTTCTAATTCTCTTGCATCACTCACCCTATCAAAAGTTATTTTCTCAATGGAAAGTTATTTTTTCAGTTAATTAATCTCATAGCTATCATATTTTTATAAATATATTGCATTCAGTTTTTTAATAATTTATCTTAACATTTCATGAAATCTCTTATATTTAAATTCTTGATTCTCTTAATTGGTACGTTTTTAAATCTCCATTGCACATGTTCAAATCATTTCAGTTGATATTCTAACATTTTATCCATAATTGAATTCATTTTCAACTTATTATGTATTTTTTTATTTTTAATTCTATATTTTCTAGTTTTATTACACATCCACCTGAATATCATTATTTCAGTTATAATTATTTTATGTTTTTATTGTTGTTTAATGACTCAATATTTAGTACCATACAGTAGTATAGATTTTATTACAATTCTATAAAATTTTACCTTAAATGCATTGATATTATGCGATCACAAGAAGTTCATATGTCCCTTTTCATTTCATTGTTTTTTGTTGGGAGTAGCATTAGCAAAATTAAAAATAAACACGCACATATTAATAAATGTGTAAAATTAACTTGAAGCAACTTTTGTATGAAAAATTTTAAAGTAACGTAACCTACTAATACCATTTATCCAAGGTGGGAATGGTCAAGAATTATATAGGAGAGAAATCTCATTGATAGTACATAACAAATGATCATAGTACATTTATAGATTGTACCCCAAAAAAAAAATAGTACATTTATAGACTCATTGGAAGGAACAGGTTTAATTTTTATTAAAAATTTTTAATTTATTTAATAATTATATAGGAGAGATATTCTTATTATATAACACTAAATTCACAAATTTTTTTTATTCCACTAAAAGAAATTGAAAAAAAAAACCTTATTTATAAATTTCAAAATATGTGCAATGAATCTGTTAAAAAACTCCCGTTAAAAAGTGTTATGCGGTCAAGACTAGGAGGTGTTTTATGTAATTGCACTGTGTCCTTGATATTGTGAAATCTTTTTCCCAATAAAAGACCACAAAGGATCCAATTCAATGGCTTCAATTTCAAAGGATGGCAGTTGTCAAAATTGGAGCTTTGAAATTATAGAACTTTGAACAAGTCAACAAGTGAACTTTTCAAACACTTGTGCTTCGTTTGGTCAAACCGCTTCCTCATCAAAACCCTACCCTTCGCAATCAATACGAATTGCCCTCCATTTTGGACTTGAATTCCAGGTCCAACCAATAATAAATCAATTTTTAAGGGTTAAGGGTTAGCTTGGAAGACTTAGTTTCGCTGCTGTCGTTGAAGGCTGTTTCTTACTTTTTTTTTTTTTTCTTTTTTTTGTATTTGGAATTTCCGGTATCCGTAATTTCGTCCCATTATTCCGAAATTGAGCTGTCGGGTCTCATTTGAGGCGGAGATCTCCCAATATTATTTTTTTCATATTCAGTAAAAATCGAACTTCTAACCTGATTAAGAGATAAAGGTATCCTTCCCACCTATACTAATAAACGTTCGTGCTGTTTCTCACTGTTATCCACGTGGAATCGGATAGTGTTGGGTCAAACAGGGCAAGATTGATTATTATACATTTTAACTAACCACCAAGGTGGTATCAGGGGCACTAATACTCTTTATATGTGGATGGTTGTATGTTAAAATTGCTGGTAAGGGTAGTTCGTAAAACAAAAGTTTTACAAAAAGGTTGTGGATTGATAATACTTTTCAAAATATCATTATATAGTCGATTTATTAGAATAGAATATTAGATTTTTTAATTAAATTTAAATTTTAAATTTTTAAAATAAAAAAATTATGTTAAAAGAGTCATCCCTTAATAGTATTTCATATACGTTCGAATCAAATTAATCAAAATATAATTTTAAATAATATAGATAAAAAAAATAATACTTTCGAAGACGAGGAATTATGGTGCCGTATATATATATAATGATAAGCAGATATGATTTAAGCAGAATGTTATAATAAAAAAACAACTCTTGCAATAACGTGTGGAGAGAAGAAGTATGGAGGACCCTTGGATCTTTGTCATGTAGTGAAGAATAAAAAGAGAAAAAAAAAAAAAAAAAGATTACTGTACATTAACAAAGATGGTTCCGGTTAGATCCTCGAAAATTCTGTAGTACTCTAAAGTTATTTTTAACAGTACAATATCGTAATTATAAATAAAGGTTATGCACAGTAAATAAAATCCTACTAATAAAAAAAAAAATCTTGAATTTATAATAAATTTATTCATCTCTGATAAATAAACTCCATGTATGATAAATAAAATCTCATTGGTGATAAAAAAATTTTTTCTAATTTTAATAATATTTACTATATAACATGAATTCATCATAAATTGAGATTTTTTATTATATTAACAGAATTATAATAAAATCTTATTATTATATTTTAATTATTATGATATTGTATTATAAAAAATAAATTACGGATTCACGTTAGATGGTGTAAAAAAGATTAATCCTGAGAAATGCGAAATGGACGTAAAATATTACCCGGACGAAAGTGCTTTTGACCAACTTTGGCTGCCATGATTTGCAACAATGATCTTCTGCAAATATAAGGACAAACTATATCGTATAAATTTATGGCCCCTCCAGGCTTGATTGAGAGAGAGAGAGAGAGAGAGAGAGAGAGAGAGATAGAGAGATAGAGAGATAGAGAGAGAGAGATTTTGTTAGCATTAGAAGCAAACTAAATAACAGCATTTCATGATGTCCACTCATGGTAGAGAAGTTGATTTTGCTCATTATCATTTGTCGGATAGAGATCACAAAAGCTGCCCATAGCTTTCGTTTATATATATATATATATATATATATATATATTTATAATATTTAAAAATATATTACAATTAATTTGATTTAAAAATCTATTTTAACAACAATTCTCTTACCGTTATTTTTTTTTTATTTCTAAATTTTAAATTTAAAATTTAATTAAATGATCTAATATTCTTATTTATTAAATTGATTACTCGAATCTTCCTTTTATATTTCTCCTTCAGGATAAGAAAAAAAAAATGAAAGGAGGATTGTCGTATCCTTGATCTCAGACTGAGAAATTAATATATGAAAAGGAAGTGACACAAAAATCTTAGAAATAAATATCTGAAAATGAAGTGACATTCAATATCTTATTTTTAATGTGAAATTTTACAGGTCATGGGGCCGAAAGCTGAATTAAAAAAAGGGGACATTTCAAATTGTCAAAATGAACCTGAGGCCACAATTTCACCAAATGATACCCCAATTGCTATACGTCTAATAACTATCACTTGCTTGTCATTCTTACAGCCTTATTTCTTATTTGTGTGGATGGGGTTGGGCGTCCTATATTTTACTTGACTAGGCCTCCATAAATTAGCATCGACATAGCAGCCTCATCAATGTCTGGACTCTGGGGTCCTATAAAACTATGTTTTGGGTTTCAAGTATTTTCCTTCCACAGAAGGTTCTCTGTGCATTCAATTTCATTTATACCTTTTCTCCTCCAAAGTTCTCACAGGGTATTGGTTAAGCTTAAAAGTTTCTCTGAAAGAAAGAGAAAAGTTAAAATGAATATTATATGTATCAAAAATGTTGATTATCAAATTTATTAAATTTGATGTGAAATAGAATTGGTCTCTTAAAATCACATAATAACACAATAAAAATATTTTTAATGAATAAAATTATTGTATTCAATAAAATTTTCAATTGGCATAGTTTATACGTACGTGGTGGTACGTACATTCCTTTGTGAGAATATCGGAATATTGAATGTTAAAGCCTAAAGCGTATTTTATTTTATTTTCCTACACAAATAAGGCGGAGAGGGAAACTAGTATTTGCTACCACTCTCAAAGTCGAAAAGCATTTACTGCTCTGATATGTATATGTATATGTATATGTATATGTATCCGTACTAAATACAGAGATAGATTATATATAACGTGGGATGAAAGGTTCTGATGGTGTGGACTGACTTTCACATCAACACAAAACCAGCTCTGGCTGGAAGAGCGTTTAGTCATCAACAGCTGTTGCAGGCCTGCAAGTTGGAAAAAAAAAAGCTTTTTAAATAATAATTTTGAACACACTTTTTCAAAGGAAACCAAGCTGTACCACCCTCCTTAACAGCACATGATGTTTTGATTATGATGTACCCACCTCTCAAAACAAAGGTCACCCACCAAAACAAAAAAAAAAAAAAAAAACCCATTGGTGGGCGTGGATACTATCATTAAATATGTTAGTTGTCCTATTTAAAATTAGTCGCATCATTACAATCAAGAAACAACATTAAAAAGCTTCTATGGTTCCCTCAAGTTCAACCTCCAACATTGTTATTGTTGAGCAACCACCTATTTCATGACCTAGAAGTACCATACCAGCAATTAATACTGGTATAGGTAATAATGGCAAGACTTTACGTAAATCAAGAAACTTTTATGATCCATGAGAGAGAGAGAGAGAGAGACAAGCATGTTCCAAGATATAACAAAAGCCTGGATCTCTTCGTGATGCAATTAACAACATCAACAAAAGCCACCAATAGAGAAGGAATCTAATCATTGCACTCGTAACACACACCAACTTTACCAACAACAAAATTCATCTACTTTATCAAATATTCCGATGAAAGATAAGCTAATCTTAACCTACCACCTTCCGAGAAGCAGCTACCAGCTTCAGGGTTAAGTCATATACCCAAATAGACCATCCAAAAGTTTCTTAAGGCATGCATCAATGGCCTAACATGAAACAAGCATAGCATTAGGATGCCAAAACTTGAGAAAACTCTGAATGGCCGATACATGGGGTTGTTGAAACAAGCTACCAAATTATCACACTAGAACTCACGATTGTTGACTTAAAAAAAAAAAAAAAAAAAAAAAAAAAAAAAAAAAAAAAGAAATTTGTAAGGCGAGCAAGTTAGCTCCCTTGTAACAGGGTCAATTTTGGTACGGTAAATCATCCCTGTTAATTTTAACAAGTGAAAATACACCTGATCTTTTGCAAATAACTATGATTACGGTAAAATGAAGGTAGGCGTCTCACTCAGCGTCCTGAGGATCTGATTGGAGATTCATAATCTGGGAAACCACAACCTTGGAGAGTTCGTTAATGGCAGCTTGCATCTGATAGTCATCCGGTTCCCTATTCCTTGACCATATAGGCGAGGGTGAGCTCAATCTTGAGTATTCAGTTGCAGCAACCCTTGTCTTTCTTGATGTCTTTAGGACTTTCTCCAGGTCTTCCTGTGACAATGGCCTCTGCACCTGAAATATGCAAAACATTTATGATTATGAGTAAAAAATTATTTGAATTGTGTTAATGCAAGCTGAAAAGATTACAAACTAACCAAAATGGGACTGACCAATACTGCTGCTAAACAAACCCCAGAAAACACCATTGCACACCAAAAGAGCTGAGTAAGCACTTAGCAACTAAAAAAATATGGCATTTTTGTTTTCCTTTACAACTAATTAAGATTCAGAGTCACTACACATGCCACATCCTCTCAACTAAACTGTTTAGGAAGATAAAGGATCAAGAAAATTAAGAGAACCAAAATAGATGGAAACATGATCCTCAAGATACAAGTAATGGAGCTCTTTCCATAACTGGTGCAGCAGAAAGGTATTGGACAAAACTAATGAGTTCATCTTTATGATTAACCACTTCTAGTGCTTGTCTATCATACTAGTTATGGAGGTATTTATGACTGAGGTGGATCAGGAAAATCCCAGAAATAAATCTTCAGATGAAAAATGAGAAGCCCATGGCCCTCATGTAGGTAGCAAAGAGCTTAACCTTTTGAGTTTGTGTAATTGCTCGAGGATGATGCTGAGAAGGGAGGGGAAATAGCATAATGACAAAAACAATAAAAAATAAGTAGGAGAAAGATCCAAAGGAGAACTTACAGAGCCGCCTCTCCCACTCTTCTCAGCATCTAGTAAGTCCCTGATAGGATAATAGGCAGCTTTCTTGCAGAGCTCAAGAAGATCAGAACCAGTGTAACCCTCACATAAACAGGAAATGTAATCATAGTCAATGTCGTCATCTACTCTCTCCCCCTTCAGGATAACCTTAAGAATCTCCCCCCGCTCTTTCTGGTCAGGTATCCCAATCTCAAATGCCTGTGGAAGTCGCCGAAGGATTGCCTCATCAAGCTCTGATGGACGATTTGTCGCAGCAAGAACCGTAACACGAGCACTCTCTAAAGAAAAGGTCATATTATTAACACAAATAAATCAAAGCAAACAATGCACCACGAAAGGAACAACATAAACATCTTATAAGAAGTTTCCATAAAATTATAACTATGCCTTGGAACCAGTATTATAATAGCATTGCTTGTCTATCCACATTCAGAATGTAAAACTGCTCTTTAAGTATAAGAAACTCACGATCTGTTGTGAAACCATCCCACAAAGCCATAAACTCAGTCTTCATGTTTGTCATTGCTTCATGGTCTGAGCTACGTCGCTGGCCCAAAAAGCTATCAACCTCATCAATGAATATAATTGCAGGCTGGAGTTTGTAAGCCAAGCTAAAAACAGCAGCCACTGTGAAATCAGAGAAATGTTATCCCACTTAGCGGAAAACAAGATTAGCAAATATAAATATCACACGTACGCAGGATATAGGAAGGAATTAAGACTCCTATATTAGTAAGTTACAGAGCCCTATCTGATAACTACATTAAACCCTCCATCTTTTGTCTCTCCCACTTTAGTTCTTCCATTTTCGAATTACAGACTCAAAAGGAAAAAGGGTAAGCATCGTTGAGAGGATGAAAACAGATTGGTAGGTAACAATATAGCAATAGTACTGAACAAAGGTTGAATTACACCGTCAATCCAATACTGTCATAAGGCATAAGGGAAAAAAATAGTAAAACCAACGGACGAGTATTGGATAAGGCATATACACTAACCACAGAAGTACTGAACAAACGTTAAATTACACCATCAATCCGATACTGTTATAAGGCATATAATCCAACTAGAAGGAAAAAATAAATAGTAAAACCAATGGAGAAGTATTGGGTAAGGCATATTCACTAACCAAGTTTTTGTGCATCACCAAACCATTTGCTCATCAGATTAGATATCCTCACATTGATGAATACAGCCCCAGATTCCCTTGCAATAGCCTTTGCAAGCATGGTCTTTCCTGTGCCAGGTGGTCCATATAACAAAACACCCTTCTGGGGACCAAGAAGTTTTCCATGTGAAAACAATTCCGGTCTGCGAAGTGGAAGAATCACAAGTTCATAAAGCGCTTGCTTAATAGTTTCCAGTCCTCCAATAGAGTTAAATTCAACATCTATATGGTCAGGATTTATGACGTCACATGCTATAACATCCTGTCAATAATAAAATTGAAACATGTCACTATAATTAGAGAAGCAATAAGAAAATTTATATTACAGTAAAATGAAATTCAAAACAATTATTTTGCAGAATTATTTAAACAACCATTCAGCACAGTGAGAAAATTATCAATACAAAGGACTGGACTGTACTTAAAACCCAACTGAATGCTGGATGGCTCACTGGCAGTTAGAGCCTCAAGGAATCCCCCCACCACCCAGCAGCTCTTTACTGTTATGTTCTTTCCAAGAGGCATTATGTAAGCTCCACAATCAAATCAGTGAAAACATAGAGCACCGGGTGTCCAAATATAAGGACAGTATACCAGGAAAAAAGAACCCAGTTATGAAGCCAATTAAATTTCAGCCTTCAAAAGATCCTAATGTACATTGTGGTTGCCAATGACCACACCTTTTGATCCAATTCTTCTTGGACTTCCCACTCTATACCCTCGTATCTCTTACTCTTCTCCATAAGATATACGTGACGCCAAAATCTTTATATGGACAATTTTAATAATCATGTTATTCCCCCACCACAGAAGATGGGCAATTTCAATAGTCATGTTATTCACACACACAAGAGACAGGAACCCCAGATCAGAGACATGATAAGACTCAGAATGGAGAAAAAGAACTGGGGAAGGAGAAAAACTATCAGAAAGGGGGTAAAGGGTGAGAGAGAAAAGGAGAAAATGGCAATGCAAGGACTCAGGATAGAAAGAGCAGATAGAGACAGAGACGTAAGAACCAGGAAAGAAATAGAACATCTGGTAATGGATTTATTGACCAAGCATGGTCTGAGTATAGCCATAATGCCCAAATGTATATGCAAAACCCTTAAGAATAAGGACATAAAATTGAAATTCGGTCTCCAAGAATAATAGGATAAACAAGAGTAGTGATGTTGAAAAACACTAAACTCTTCACAACTAAGACTGATACTTCTGACCTGCTTCACTAACATTCGATCAGAAGTCAGATTCATGGCTCAGTAAAAACAACAAATAGCCTTTTCAGACCTTACACGAACAATTTGGTGTCTTCAGCCCTTCATATTTTCCATGCTCCATATGCAACTTCAAATGCAATTTGAATGGGAATGAAATCACTTTTTATTAAGGCAATGCAAAATAGACCCCACTTGAACATTTAAAATAACTTTTGCAGGGCAGGTTTGCGCAAGCAGTCATGTCCTCCTGCCGCCACACAAGACATCAACAAATTTGGTAGATTTGTTGATGCCATCAGGTTAACCCCTCCCCCAAAAAAAAATAGATGAGAAAAAACTCATGCACGGATTGGGTTCTACAGTAAAAGTATACTGCAATCAAGTTTGAAGGTGCAACTGGTTGTTAATAATCATCCTTGATTGCTGCTACATACTTAAGGTCCAGCCACATATTCAATGGGACTGCACGTTCTATAGATACTGGGAGGACAACCTCCTAACTTGTGGCCACAGCCCCCCAGGAAAGGGGTTTCTTTTAAAATAAATAAATAAAGAGAAGTTATTAAGACTTCATCGAGTTATTTTCATGCACTTAAATTGAGCACGTAAAACCAAAATAAAATAAAATAAATCACCTCTTCAATAAATAACAGTCAAACAAGTACATTGAACATGGATAGCATGTTCAACATAATCAGTCACCTAAGAAGGAAGTAAGGAGACATTGGCAGGCCAACAGAACACTCATCAGCTTTTGAGGTACAAAGGACGGACAAGTTAAACATAATAAAATGCAACTAAGGGTTAAATGCTCTGGCCATGCTGAAAGAGCCACATATGAATCCAAAGAGTCTAAAGGAAATTAGACAGCACCAACCTTTTCCTTAACATGAAAATTCCACAAAAAAGGTAGGCCAAGATACTAAGAATCAATAGATATTCCACAAAATATATATATTTAAAATTTAAGAATCATAACATCAATCTGATAACCTCTGGTCTGCTAATTGTTTTTTGTAAGGAAAAAGACAAAACTATAAATATTTGTTTTATAGTAAGGCTGAAAACTAATTTGTTTCATAGAAACAAGGTCCTCAAAAATGATGAACGGGAAACTGATGTCTCAACTTGAATATTCTCTAAAAGGATAATTTCTTAAAACTGATGTCCCAACTAGTTGACTAGTTTCCTTAAAACAAATTTTTCAAAAAAGAATCATTTCTTTTTTAAAAAAAAAAAGATAGAAAAAGACTTGTATAGATATACTAGAGAATATATAAAAATTCTAAAGACGAGAATTCCTTGAAAAAGTCAAAAAGAGCAAGATATAGACTAATAAAGAACTGCTCTTCGGTCCCCCTTCAATTCCTCTAGACTATAACTTTTATAAACACCTAAGGCATGACGCCACAGGTAAGCATAAAAGACAACCCGGTCCCAAATGAGAGAAGAACCAGTACAATGATTTCTAACATTTCTAGCATTCCGCTCCCTCTAGATACATCAAGGAATAGCCACAAAAGCATAAGGATAAGGTATGATATGCAACCAATTGATACACGACAGGAACACAAGAATAGGTGAACAAAACATGGTTATGTGAAGAGCCGGCTTTAGGCCCCATGCAAGCCATCATCCCTAGTGATCACCAAAAGAGAAATGAGTCGTAACCTAGTGTCATGTCATTGCATTGAGCTCATCCTAACCCAACATCCATCACTAAACCAAAAGGGGGGGAAGAGCTGTAGGTTCTTCCAAGTCTGCATTAGTTATGAGGTTAACTTGTTGGAATATCCAAAAGCAAATACATATAAAAGTATTAACAGATGGCTCGTTTACCAATGTTAAGACACCTGAGGATTTCAACATATAAGATCAAGCAATAGATCCTAACTAAAACAACGACCAGTGAGAATGTCCAAAAAAGAAATTAATTAATGAATTCCTCAAGATTTCAAACTCTAGGAAATGTGTAGCACAGAAACCTGATATGAAACAAGTAATACAACAGTTAAGTTGATGGCATCAGATAACAAGAAGGCACTATATTACTGTGCAGACAGAAATCAGGTAAAAAGAAAATTGAAGTGGAATAAAGCTCCAGAAAAATCACATCATCACATGTTAATATCTAATTAAGAACGATATTTCGATCTATCAATGATGTATTCGATCCTCAGACATAGAAATGATCCTCTAAATGATCAATCCAACGTATTACAATGTCATAACCATTTCTTTCAACAGAGGAGAGCTAAACAAAAAGAAAAACAGAAAAACACAAGTTAGAGGCAGTGGCAGCATTTGGATGAGAAAAAGAATAGGGAGATGCAAGGAGAAAGCAAAATCTGATGAGCCACAAGAACAAGAAGAATGGAGGATGTAAGAGCAGAAGAGGTTGAGGCAACATACTTCTCCCTTGTTGATCAAAACAAGCAGTAAACTCATACAATTTAAATGACAACTTTTACACATTTAACTTGCCAATAAGATCGCAACAACACATTTGAAAAATCAACCTCCAGAGGTACTAGACAAATTACAAGATATTGAAAAATTAAACCTCCAAAGGTACTAGACAAATTACAAAGATTGTTTTATTCAAAATAAGTCCAACCTTGGCCTCTATGCTTTGTTTAAGCCATGAGCAAGGACCTTGAATGGGTAAATGGATGTGGAGACTTATACTAAACACGGACAGTTTTCCGCGACACAAATATTCAATGGTTGCACAAGCATTAAAGGGGTTAATGCACCATCAAAAAGTTCGAACTCATCTTCCACTCTTTATTTAGGCCAACTCAAATACCAGTAGTTAAGCATAACTTCAGGATCACAGCTAGGCATGAAGATCTATTTGAAATCCATTTTGAAAATGTATCAATCTCTATTATCTATATATAGCTTTTTTCTTTTCTTTTCCGGATTTCAACCACAAGAATGTAACAGCCAGGAAGAGTTCTCAGAGTATTTCTGATTACATTGCAATGGACCAGGATTATTGTAAGCCTAGACCAGCATAATGTAGAAACATTTACAGGCATCAACAGGCCAGGTTGGGCCAAAATTTACTTGCCCAATCAAATCTCAGTTGGACTTACCTGCGGGAAACTTAAGCCAAAACTATAACCATGGAAAGTACATTTGTTAAGTTAATATGAAATAAAGTAACCACTGATTTAGTCGCTGAACACTCTCAAGTCACCATGAGAGATCAAGATTCATGTCAGTCATGCTGTGCGGGTTGTTATAAACTTGAGGCTGTCAACATGCAACGTGTCCTTTTACTCAGATAGCTTCCATCACAAGACATTCTAAATTTAAGGCAAACTTACAGTTTAAAACAATGCTATCGCCTACCAACCTAGGTTTGGTCCATAACAACAGAATCTGGCACAGGCTCATTAATTATGATAACAGCCTATTTCATGGCAAGCCTGGGGCAAGTAAAATGTATTGACCCCCTCTAGAAAGGGAAATTGTTGCATTGACTCTTTGGCATCAAATATATTTCTTCCAAAATTATTGTCCACTTCACATGTACCTCTATATCTTAAAGGTGAAAGGAAAATTACAATATTAATACGTTGGTCATCTAGGAATGATATAAATTTCAGCACGACACCAAAACTGGAATGGAGGGAGTACCATGCAACAGCCCAGCTGTAACCTATCCTATCCTTATTAGATCCATTATCTACAATTTCTTAAGCACACCAACCTCCACCCCCACAAAACAAAAATAAATAAATAATAAATATTGAAGCTGTTAATTGGAGCAATTCTTCAGAAATAACTCAAGTCTGCTCATTTAGGCCCTCTATCTAGATCGAAGTCCACTAATATCTACTACGATATGAATTTTCGTCTTCCAAGCATGGCATATCCTTCCTCTTTGTGACAATCGTGAAAGCAAGAAAAAATGAACATACAGAAAAAGAAGGGGGTGGAAAACCTCAGATGTGACAAGAGCCTAGCAAACAAGCAACATGGAAA
Source organism: Dillenia suffruticosa (assembly GCA_033439265.1). Taxonomy (NCBI): domain Eukaryota; kingdom Viridiplantae; phylum Streptophyta; class Magnoliopsida; order Dilleniales; family Dilleniaceae; genus Dillenia; species Dillenia suffruticosa. The sequence continues at coordinate 27,011,043 of JAVTVX010000010.1, read as the reverse complement.
CTTATTTTACCAAGCATCATTGGAAATCACATTACTTCACTTCCAAAGTGCCATCTTATATTCCACATAAGCTTTTTGAATCCATTAGGCACAAGAACATTACTTATGTCCATAGGCTTAAATAAACATATCCACCAAGAAATTTACCATACCAGATGCCTTTAGGAAATTAAAAGAAAAACTGAACATTATATGCTCAAATTTGTATCCTGACATGAAAGCCTAAGTCGCAAAATCGCCATCATCGGTCACTCAATTTGGAAGTCATACAAATGTCTAACAGAAGTATAAGATGCTTCTCCCTGTTAATACTACACTAATTGACGTGAGCCCATCACTTCCAAGCCACATTCCAAGACGTTAATTCATTTTATTGCTGGAAACCACCCACACCCATCTTCAACAACACCAAATTCTCAGCCAGCAAAAGCCTCATGCCACAGATACACAATATATTTCACAAATGAACTGCCAAGGGATTCGTCTACATAAAAAACGCTCGTTAAGACCTAAATGAACGGTGGGAAATTAAGCAAACTAACTATCACTCCTTTGTGCCAAGTAAATGTAGCACAAAATATGCCTTTTAGCCTCCATTACACACAATTATACTTAAGCCACAAAATGAAATCAACTGAACCCCCGTGCGTCCATAATTTATCCACATATACACATACATATAGATACATACAAACATAGCACACAAATATATACAAATGAAAATGTTACAAACTACAAAATGCCCTTAAGTTCATATCCCAACATCTGAAAAGAAAAAGAAAACCCCACTAATCCGCCATTTAAATTAATCAAAAATTAAACAAATTTAACCCATTATTATCTTTTTTATGCTATGTATCACATTGAATGACAAATATAGAATACCAAAAATCAACAACATAAACATTGCAAGAATAGTGATCTAATTCTCGGAGAAAATAAAACTGACAACTCTATCCTAATTCAATACTTGGATACCAAAATTAGTAACTTCTAATTAGAAACAAAAAAAGGTAGGGTTTTAACATACAACAGCAGGAATTCAGAAAAATCAAATATAAACAGATTTAATTAGTCGTAGAGGGAAAAGAGAGAGAGAGATAGACCTCGTAAGGGTTAGTTTGAACAAGAGGACGACCCAAGCGTTTGGCGATTTCCTTCTTGTGCTCGAGAGCTTTCTTGGCGGCCTCGCGATTGGGATCGAGATGACGAAGCCCAGCGAATAACACCAAGCAACTAAACGCTGCACTCGCAGCGTATAGCAGGAGTTCTTGTATGAATCTCGTGTTTCTATCGGAACTTCCCATTCTTCTTCTTCTTCGGATTCTCTCTCCCTTCCTCTCTGTCTCCTTAGAATACGGGTTTATGCTTGTCCGTAAGAGAATTTTATAAAAGACGGAGTGTGTGCTTGGGCACAAGGAGAGGTATTTACCTTTACAAGTTACAAGACAGAAGGGGAGAGGGAGAGGGAGAGAGAGAGAGAGAGAGAGAGAGACACGAAAGGTTAGGCCTTCGCTTCTTGATGGCGAAGAAACGAGAGACGCCAAGGGGTGTCCTTATTTACAGAAACACCCCCCGGTTTTTTCTTATTTCCCTCGATACAAACAAATTATAGGACCAGTAGTTAATCATTTAATAAAAATAATTAATAATTAATTATAAATTTAGATACATTACTTAAAATAGTTAATGAAATTAGTTAATTATATTAATATAAATGGTACTTAAATATATATAATGAATAAATAATAAAGTTATAAAAAATTCTCTCATTCTCTCTTGAATTTTCTTCCTTTCTCTCTTTCTCTAACTCTCTCCCTCTCTATCTCTCTTTCTCTTTCTTCTCTTCCTAATCTCTCTCTTTCTCTCATATTCTTTCTCTATCCTATTTGAATTTTAACAAATTGATATCAGAATATACAAATCTTTTGTTAGTATTGAAAAATGGTAGAAAAAATTGAGTATAAAATCATTGAAAAAAAAGTTTTGTATGAAGCCATTGAAGAATATCTCAAAGGGCAAGAAATTAAAATACAATAATTTCATTCACATATTGACAAGAAAATCGATAAACAAAATCGAAAATTGGATGCTTTTGTCGTAAGCTTTGACGACAAATTCAATATTTTATTGAAAATATTTGGTATTTATAAGGATATCAAAATTTTGGTGAAAAAAGAGCAAGAAAAATAAAAGAAATCGAATAGCATCATAACAAATCAAATGATAAAAGAAACAATGCCAAAATACAAGGAAAAGCAAGGTATTGTATCACTTTTTAAATCTCTCGTTTTATCTACTCTCAGTGAAAAAATGTTGAGAAAAGAAGGATTTCAAATATCCAAGAAAGAAGTGTCTTACGTGATCAAGAAAGAATGGTGATCAAGAAAGAATGGTCTTGCATATCCAAGAAAGAAGGGTTTTGCATGTCCAAGAAAGAATGGCGTTTCATGTTCAAGAAAAAAGTTGTTGATAGTAGGTTTTTGTCAATTTCTCTAAAAATCGAATTTTCGCTACGAAAAAGAAGTTCAAGAAAAACCTTTCTCAAGATTCTGCATTTCTATTTTTTTTCACTATTTTTCTTGCAACTCAAATCATATTTATTGTTCGTCTTCATCACCTTATTTTTCAATACAAATGTAAATCTTGGTTCAACATTCATGGATTCAAATATCAATTCTTGATTTTTTATCATTGAGGACAATGATATCTTTAAAAGAGGGAAATATTGTAACAACTACTAACCATAAAGTTAAAAATAATTAGTAGTTAATTGTAGAGTTAGATGTATTGATTAAATAGTTAATGAAATTAGTTAGTGATATTAATATAAGTAGTATTCAAATACATGTAATGAATAAGTAATAAAATTATAAAGAATTCATTTATTCTTGTATTCTCTTTCTTTCTCTCTTTCTTTAGCTCTCTCCCTCTCTATCTCTCTTTGTCTTTCTTCTCCTCCTAATCTCTCTCTTTCTCTCATATTCTTTCTCTATTCTACTTGGGTTGTGACAACTTAGTGCCCTAATTTCGGCTAACTCAATTATTTATTCAATGTATAATTTTTTTTACTTAAAATTCAAATTCATCTATTTTGATTTAATTAACTTAAACTCAAATATTTATCTAAAAGTTTGAATACGTCTATTTATTATATGCAATAATTCATATCAATCACACATTATCTAAAACTTTATTTAAGCAATTTTAATATGTATCAACTTATTTTTATTTTTATCTTATTTATAATAATTTTCAACTAATATAAAAAAGTTGATAAAAAAACAACTTTTCAAGTAAAAATTCTACTTTTAATAAACAAAATTAGGAATTAATTATATTATTAGCGTATGAATAACTATTATTTTTTTTTGGAAGAAGAAAAGAAGAATGTATTTGGCTTTTGGTTTGGTCCGGTCACGAGGTCAAAATTTTACATTTATACTAAACTCTTTTAAATTGAGTAATCGAATATTTTATCTCATAAATTAGAAATTTTAAACTCGAAACCTGAAAATAGTAAAAAGAAAATTGAGAGAACTAACCTTTAAAATAAGTATTACAGTATTCGAATCGAATTAATCCGATAAAATTCGGATATCGATAATAAAAAAAAAATTTTACTTTTGTGCTTCACAGAGGCCAATCAAGAGCCGAGAGGAGCACTCGATGTGTTCTTTGAAAACTATTTTAGCAAATATATTTAGATTAAAAAGCGGAGCAATTGCGTGATCATCACAATCTTGAAAGAGAGTGAAAACTCAAAATCTGAAGGGATAAGGTAAGTTTGAAGCATGTTGTATGTTTGCTCCAACTGACCTGCACCATGCCCAAACTCAATGAAGACGGCTTAATGCTAAAATCTGGTTGACTAATCTCAGAAACACCGAGACCAAATAAAATGTATAAGATCCAATAACAAATATCTAAACAAATATTATGTCGAGAAAAATTAATTTAAATGAAGTATTTTACAATATTATTAATACCAATATATTTAATAAATAAAAAAAAATTGATCACAAGCTTCATTAACTAATTGACACAGGACAGCATTTTTTTATTATAAAAATTATAATTTAATTTTTTTTAAAAAAAAATTTACTCTTGTAGATCAAGGGCGAACGCACCTTGTTGTGGAGCTAAGGAGCCTAATGGAAATCTCTGGGGTCAATATCTTGGAGGTCAGGAAAAGTTAACCGAGGGTTTATGAGCTTGCGAAGGAAGTTTCGTAAATGGACCAATTTTGGGTTAACAGTCCTTGTCCCTCATCCCCTCCTTCCCCCCCCCCCCCCTCTCTCTCTCTCATTCAAAGAGTTGACGTCATATTTTCTCTTCATTGTTATAGTTGAAAACTTAAAAAAAAAAAAATTAATTTTGAATTCCCCTAAAAACTATTTCCAGTTTTTAAAATAGAATCTGTTACAGGCAACGGGCGTGATTTTAACCCTTGTGTTGTTTTTCAGCGTGGGATCGAAACCGTTGTCCAACGTCCAACACGGTGCTTTTAGCATCATCTTCTCTCTCAAACAACGGTTTCATTGTCTTTATTTTATTATTATTATTATTTTCTTTTATTCTGGTGCTGCTCTCTTTCTGTTTCCGATGCGAGTTATCTGCGAGGTCCAATATTAGACGTCGTTTCTGCGGAGGGTCGACTGATCTTGATCAGCGTGAGAGAAAGATGCGTTCGTCTCTCCCTCCTCCAAAGATTCCAATGGAACTTCACGCAATCAACCAGGAGAAAGTGGATAACTCCATCCGCCTACGCCTCTCTATCCGCCAACCCCTCTTTCTCTCTACCATTTATATTCACGGCTTCATTTTGCTTCCGGTTTCGTTTCTCTTAATTTTTGATTTCCCTTTTTTTTGCAGACGCATAGACAAACACATTACTGCTCCAATCATGTTGATTTGTTAAGGTCAATTCTCTCTCTTGTGATCTATTTTGTGAACTCCCATTCTAATTATACTAATTTCCCATTCGATGCATTTAACTAAAACATTTGATTCTTCGTTCTTGAAGAACTCGTCACACTCGAGTAATTTCATACACCTCTGATTGTAAAGCCTAATTGCTTGATTGTTCAATCTGATAATCGGCAAGATTGAAGTAGCCATAATCTGATCACATCAGTTTACGAGGATCATTAGATTGAACAATCAAGCAATTGCGAATAGTCAGATTGAAGCCCAAGGAGTTGCAATCTTATAAGAAGGGGATAAACAGAAGGGGGGAAATAAAAATAAAAAAACAGAGAACGAAGGAAGGAGAGAATCCCCGAGTGACGGACAGGGATTCATGTATAACATCGTTAAAATTTTCTCTCGCGTCGTTTAATTTTGCAATCTGTTTGATTTTCTTTCTTCTGTTGCTGTTCATTTTCTTTCTTCTGTTGCTGTTCATTTTCTTTCCTACTCTATCTTGTGTGATTGCCATTTAAATTTCATCGCCGTCTTCATCTTCGGTACACTATGGGTTGCTTTTGTCGGAGTTTGCGATTGATTTCACAGAGTTTTCACTTCATTCATGGTTCAATTTCATCAATCCTTTCCCATCGCATTACCGCCCTCTATCATCACCCGAGTTTTAGCCGTGAGTTCTTGCATCTTCAACGCCTTTTGCAAATCGTCATTGCCATTCCAATCAATTTCTCACTTTCAGCTGTCGAATTCCAATTGCAATCTTCAACAATTCATTGTTGTGGTTTGTTTTTTCCATTGACACTTTCTTTAGGCCTCGGCGAAATATCACTTTCCAAATGTTCGATAAAATTCCCCAACGACAGAAAACATGGGTATAGGTGGGGTAAAAACGAAAGAGTGATCATCGCTTCTGGGACGTAAAATCCGGTGACGATAAGCGAAGCAACAAGCTAGAGGATGAAGCACAATACTAGTCATAATCCAGAGGATATGTTGCAAATAAAGCATCCTCAGTGCTAGTGATCGGCTGTGGTTCAACAATTTTTTACTGGAGATGAGACGTGATGGTCGGAAATTATGGGTTACATACCATCACCGTCTCTCCCCCTCGGGATCTCTTGTGGGCGTGCCACGCGAGAATGGGTTTCTTACCTTTTGTTTTTCCTTTCTCATTTTGAGGAAAAAAAATATATTAAATATTTCTATGAAAAAAATTAAGAAGTATTTTTATATTTTTCTTTTTTTTTTAAAAAAAAATATTAAATTGTTGATGAGATAGAAGTATGCATCTTAAAATGTATTCCAACCCTAAAAATAGTTTCTTGCTCTGCCCTATACGCAAAGGGATTTAATCATTCAAATCCCACCTCTTTTAGGGAAAAAAAGAATGGTATATGTTGACATATTTTGCACATCGTATCATAGTAATACCTAAAATGCATAAATATGTTGCAGCAACGAGTAAAATGGCAACTCCATGCCATTTTATTCCTGAACCCAGAGTGATGTGCTCGTAAAAGTGAACTGGGAATCCTATGACCATAGCATGATTAATGGTGGGTTTGACAGGAAGTATAGTTCGCTTTTACAAATAGAGGTAATGAAATAAAAGCCAACGACCATTTTGAGTTTGCGTGGAAATAGAGAGGTGGGCAATAGAGTTTGCGTGGAAAGAGACCCATGGCCGGGTGCAAAAGGTATGGAGGGTGGACAAAGCTAGCCGCCCCCTAATTTTTTCTTTTAAATTATATATATAAGTTTTAAATATTATTTATATTAATAAAAGTTATAGCAGTATCTCTTAAAATTATAATTTAAAACGCTTGTTCCCCTGCAACAAAAATTTCTGATGTGGTTGCATGGGACAAAAATTTCTGACGTGGTCGTATTCACGCCATGCCCTTGCATGAATCCTTTTACGGGTGAGCTAAAAACAAATGCATAAACCTAAGGCAAAGATTTTTCTCACCCACACTCTAGACGATTCTACCGATAAACATTCCATCAAACCATAAATAAAATAATTAAAATTTAAATAATCAATTTAATTCTCGTATAATTTTTATAATCATAATCCAATCTAAAAGACTAAAAATTGATAATTCAGCTTCACCGAATTACGTATTAATTTGATTTAATTATCCAAACCGACCGAATTATTGAAATCTTTGTGATAAAGTTAAATGATGATATCTTTATATGAATATAATATATATCATTTATATGCGATTATAAATTATAATTTTAAAAATTAAAATTCATTAATAATTATAGTTCACTGAATGTCAATTTAAAATTTTCAAAATTTAAATTTCAAACAAAATTACAAGGCATGAAACTTTTAAACTAACTTTACTAATCAATTAATAGTTCATAAAATAAAAAATAATTAACATTATATCAAAATTCAGTATATTAGCTTTTAAAGTATTTTTCTCTTTTAAATTTTAGTTATAATATTATATTAATATTTATATGAATAAAATTTTTTAAAAAAGTTATATATATTTTTAACTATTTCGGTTAATTTGATTTAATTAAAATAAAAATTATTAAAATCGATAATCATTCATATAATCAAATTAAAATATTATGTTAATCAAAAGTAAAATAAAAACAAAATAAATCGTCCGAGATATAAAAATTTTCGATTTTAAACGAATAGTGTTCACCCCAGATTATTTAATTCTATCTTCTTTATGATAAAAATTAAATAAATGTCTTGACCCTTTATCACTTGGTTCTATAGTAAAATGTATTATTTCTATTAAAAGGTGAAAATTTGATTTAAAATTTTGTCTTATTTCTATTAGAAGGTGAAAATTTGATTCTGAAATTATATGACAATAGTAACAATGATGATGATGACCATAAACTACCCACTTACTAATTTAAAGCTACTTGCACATCCAGCCTAGCATCAATAAAATTATGAAAACATTTGTGCATATCGCATGATATCTTTATACCTGAAATGCATCAAATATACCAATGATTTTATAGTTCACCAGTGAAAGATTGACAAAATCGCACAGGGCTAATTTCCTTGCAAGATTTAGGAGGAGTTAGATGTCAACATCTTCGTAATTATTCCTTGAAAAACAAAGGATCGTGTGCTCATAAAAACTAAGGTAAAATGAAGGAAACACGGAAACAAGCACGCGAGGGTTTGCTTAGAAAAAAAAAAAAGGAAAAAACATACGAGGAAAAAAAAAAAGAACTAATATTTCATGGCTTTACCTTACCTCCTTTCAATAAAAAAGCCATACTAAGCATATGACAAACTAAGAATTTTCTATTATCATACCAATACAGTTTGCACTCATTGTTATTTAAGAGTTAACGTTTCTCAAAAAAAAAAAATAGCATAAGAAAGAATCTTTACAAATATTACAAAATTAAATGCATTTGATGAAAATCAATTCTGAATTTGATAAATAAACAAAGGGGGTACGTCATAAATGATATAATCGATCCTTGATGTTTAAGAAAATGGGTACGCCAATTTGCTTATATTATATGCCTATGACTTTTACAGGGCAAGAATGGTTCTACAACTGGTTCACTTTTCATGGTCAAAGGCTATGGTGATGAATTGGTGCGTGTTTCAAGGTTGGATAACATTCAAGGTATTTTTATGTTACCTAATTAATCCTTCTCAACATGCCCATATGGTAAGGACCATTTGCAGGTTGCATTATTGAAATGGCAGAAAGTTGTATACATTTTAATACTGCAATTTCATGGTCTCACTTTTCTAACCTTACCATCTCCATTGTCAACTTTCCCTTTCGGGCCCATCTTCACTAACTTAGATCTTTCACGTGGCCCATCTCTTTCGGTCGCCATCTCTCTCTCTCTCTCTCTCTCTCTCTGGTCTGTCATTGGACTTGGAAATAAATATCCCAATCTCTCTCGCAGCTCTCCTTCCCCCCACCCCACCCCAACCCCCAATGCACCATAGTTCAAACCACACGCCAGAAAAAGTTGGGACTTCATGGCAAAGGCAGTTCACTGATTTTGTTTGACCAATCCTAATCTATGAAACCCCTTTTTCCCTCCCACCCAAATTCTCAAAAGGGAAAATTTTCCGTTGAGAGTCAACGAGAAGATTGTTAAGGATGTTTTTAGGCCGAACACCTGTTTCATCATATGTCGCTCAAAACACAATAAATTTTAAGTACGAGTCTTAGTGTACTATCAAGCTTTTAGGTTTTAAGTTTGTACTGCTAGTACTACATGCCGAATCTTCCAATATTTACCGCACCTGTTTTGGTAGGTGGGATTTTGAAGCTTTAAAAGGGTCTAATCTCTGCTGCTGTGTTGTGCCTGTGTGAGATTTTGAAGAATCGAGAGAGACCCATTTGGAGATATTTGCGGTTTTCTGATTCCAGTGTGAAATTCAAAAAGCCCAGTTTGGGTTTTGTTGAATTTTGAAGGCATCTTCTATGGTAAGAAGACGCCAAAAAAGATTTGTCTTCGAAGATAAACTCATCCAAGAAAGAGCCAAATAATTCACTTGTACCTGAAGAAGACTATTGGGCGTTGAGCAATAAACTTTTTTCAAACTGGTACAGAGGGTTTGGTTCTAAATTTCGAACTTTTTGCTGCCTGACAAGGATTGCAGAGAAAATCAATCAGGTTCTACCCAATTCGAAATTTAATTTTCTAATCATGTTTGTACATTATTTTATTGGTAAATATTATTACAAATTGAAAATCTGAAAATGGGTCTTTTTCTGAAAAAGGCTTACAAGAGGGTCAAATCCCTCAAATTGAGAGTTATGAGCATGGAGGACTCGAGACAGATTGAGGAAGATGAATTAGACATGGAAGAAATGAGAGAAGAGAAACAAGACCTAATGAGAACCCAACCATGGACTAGGCAGATTACAATCCGAGGAATTATCGCCAGTTTAGGCATTGGGATTATTTACAGTGTAATTGTGATGAAGCTAAATCTCACAACAGGTCTGGTGCCCAATCTCAATGTATCAGCTGCTTTCCTTGCATTTGTGTTCATTCGTACATGGACCACAATGCTTCAAAGGGCTGGAATTGTCACCACACCCTTCACTCGGCAAGAGAATACTGTGATTCAAACATGTGCAGTTGCTTGTTATAGCATTGCTGTCGGAGGTTAGGGACTCAAATTGTCTCAATTTTGTTTTCTTTTTCTTGTTTGATGTTTGCTTGCTTATGGGCTGTGTGTTGATCTTGTTGTTGATAGGAGGTTTTGGATCTTATTTGTTGGGATTGAACAAGAGGACATATGAGCAAGCAGGTGTTGATACAGAGGGAAATACTCCAGGTAGCTACAAGGAACCTGGAGTGGGTTGGATGACAGGTTTTCTCTTTGTCACCAGTTTTGTGGGAATTCTTGCCTTGGTTCCTCTCCGAAAGGTAAACCTTTGTGATCTGCAATTTGTACAAGTTCAGTTTGAACTTTTTATGTATATATTTATTTTGAGTTTTTTGAACCATAATTTCTGAATCTTCTATTAGGCAAGTTTTTTTGGATACTTGATAACAATTTGGTCATGCAATTTTTGTTGGTTTTGCAGATAATGATAATTGACTACAAATTATCTTATCCAAGTGGAACTGCTACTGCAGTTCTCATCAACGGATTTCATTCTTCTCGCGGAGACAAGATGGCTAAGTAATGCTTTCATATCCTAAAATTCACTACTTGTTGAAAAGTAATTGTAGGGAAAAGTTTACAATGATATCAAAATGACTCAAAAACATTTCATCATTCTCAGGAAGCAGGTTGGTGGTTTTGTAAAGTTTTTCTCTTTCAGTTTCTTGTGGGCTTGCTTTCAGTGGTTTTATTCAGGCGGACCAGCATGTGGATTTTCTCAGTTTCCAACGTTTGGATTAAAAGCTTGGAAGCAATCGTGTGTACTAAAGCCATTCTCATCTTCTTATTTGATTCAATCTGTAATTTTCATCAACAGTGATAGAACTAATTGAATTTTGCAGATTTTACTTTGATTTCAGCCCGACTTATGTTGGTGCTGGAATGATCTGTTCTCATCTTGTCAACTTGTCTTTGCTTTTTGGTGCGGTGCTTTCATGGGGTGTAATGTGGCCATTGATAAGCGACCTCAAAGGAAATTGGTTTCCTGCAACTTTGCCAGAAAGCAGTATGAAGAGTCTAAATGGATACAAGGTCTGTGGCTAAGAAACCTTTCTACCGTTACAAAGAAATTTGTCAAAGAACATTAATGCCAACCTTAGCTCATGCCTGTTGCAGGTTTTTATTTCGATTGCTCTAATCCTAGGGGATGGGCTCTACAATTTTCTCAAGATACTGTTTTTGACCGCCAGGAGCATGCGTGTCAGAGGAGGCAACAAGGACCATAAAACGAGTATCGACTAGTTTACCATGTCGCTACCTTCTGGCTTAGGGCATCGTAGTTGTCATCTCTTTTAATATTTCATCTTCAGCTCCTTCCAGCACTGAAGTTATTTTTTTCTTGCTGCAGCTGCACGGACCCAAAATCAAGGTCTTGATGAACAAAGGTGGAATGAAGTTTTCACAAGAGAAAGCATTCCCACATGGGTAGCATGTGTTGGCTTCACATTTTTCTCCATTATCGCCGTCATCGTGATCCCACTCATGTTTCCCGAGCTTAAGTGGTATTACATTGTTGTTGCATACATTCTTGCGCCCTCTCTTAGCTTCTGCAATGCTTATGGTGCTGGTCTAACCGACATGAACATGGCCTATAATTATGGGAAAGTTGCTCTCTTTGTTCTAGCTGCCTTGGCAGGAAAAGATTCAGGTGTTGTTGCTGGACTTGTTGGCTGTGGTCTTATTAAATCCATTGTCTCCATCTCATCGGACTTGATGCATGATTTCAAGACTGGTCATCTAACTCTGACTTCCCCGCGATCGATGCTTATTAGCCAAGTCATTGGGACAGCGATAGGTTGTGTGGTAGCACCGGTCACATTCTTTCTGTTTTACAAGGCATTTGATGTGGGAAATCCAGATGGAGAATACAAAGCTCCTTATGCCCTCATTTATCGAAATATGGCGATTCTAGGGGTTGAAGGCTTCTCTGCGCTCCCAAACCACTGCTTGCAGCTTTGCTATGGATTTTTTGCCTTTGCAGTTGCAGCCAACTTGGTGAGAGAACTTTTACCTACAAAGTTCAGGAACTGGGTTCCACTACCGATGGCTATGGCTGTGCCTTTCCTAGTGGGTGCATCCTTTGCTATTGACATGTGCGTAGGGAGTTTGATTGTGTTTGTGTGGCATAAGCTCAATGGGAAGAAAGCCAACTTGATGGTTCCTGCAGTTGCTTCCGGAATGATCTGTGGGGATGGAATATGGATTCTCCCATCTTCTATCCTGGCTTTGGCAAAGATAAATCCTCCAATCTGTATGAGCTTTTTTGCCTCCAAGATTTCATCATAAATCCTCACTTTGGCCAAGATAAGTCCAATCTGCACAAGCCTCTTTGGCTCTTACAAAAATTTTGTTAGCGGCCGAGCCAAGAAGAGAGAACAGAAGAACATAGGGTGAAGAAAATGCACCTTAATAGGTTTAGTTATCAGTTCTACTTGGTACAAAAGCAAGTATGCTGCTTACATCAAGAGCAAAATAAAGGCAGCACTTTCCAGATAAACAGCAAAGAGTAGCTTAGACATAATATTTAACACACATTTTGAGGAGTATATCAGCCAAGTATATCTCAACTTTTGGTAGCATTAATCACTAGGTGATTCATTGCTGCTGGTTACATGTGGTGTTTAAGCAATTTCAGATACCACCTTTTATAGGTTCACTTTCTTTATGTCAAGCTATATATCATCTTGCGCACTTTTAGTTGGATGTGAAAACCACCCATGTACTTCAAAGACGGTGTATTCAAGTGGAAGGGAAAGAATAACTTTTTGGATGAGACCAGGAGAATAAGAGAAGAGGGGCCAGAACTAAAAGTGTAGATTCCAATTTGTCAATTCCATTCACCAAACAACTTGTTCATTGGCCTTGGTCCATGTTGTAAATTCTAAGCAAAAGGCTAAAAGAAAAAAAGAGACGTGCTTTCTAAAAGGCTATAAAGATGAATGTGAAGATCTGCAACCATCCCTAAATTGATTTTTTTTTTTTTTAAAGATATGAACCTCCTTTAGTAGCCTTTTTGATAAAGATAGTAACTTCACACTGATAAACACAAACCGTGTGCACTAGACTATGATACAGAATAAATCCAGTAAACAATGACACAGAACAAATCCAAGTGTTGTCTCCCGCGATAAATGAGCAAAAAAATAAAATCGAATCCAGGTCTCAGCATTTGGGAGAGGCGCATTACATTGTGGTAAATATCTATCTATTGATTTAAATCAATTTAAATCAATAGATAGATATTAAAAATATATTGATTTAAATTGTGCGGATTCTTTTATGCCATTCATTTCTGTCTAAAACCATTTTCTCTTCTAAACCTTTAATTTCCATGTCTTTACGGATGACTTGCATTCAAGTTTTCAGTGACCTATCTCTATGTTTTATTATTTCTCCTTTACATCCATACAAATGCAAAGGCAAAGCGGCTTGTCCCAAAAGCGAGCTTGATCCTATCTTGTGAGCTTGTTCTTACCTATCTTGAGGCAGCAAGTCAAATGGCACTAGCTAAATCTCATCCTCAGATGTTGCCTGCTTAAAATCACTTGGTGTCCTTCTAACTATGAACATCAATAACAAAAACTGACTCGTTTGAATTGCCAACCAAACAGAATGTTCTACAATAGTTCCAACAACAGTAGAGCAGCTAGTGAAATTCACTCAAGCCTGATCAGATGATCTGACCTAAAATCTTTCAGAACTGGTCTCTTTGAAACCAGCAAGCTGGCTGTGACATTCTAGGTAAACCTGTTCGACCACGCATGAAAACTCACAACCAACTAAACTACTCAAAGGACATGAGCAAAAGCAGCTTCTGATGTTGCAACTCTTTGACAGCTTCCATAGTTGTAGACATGAGAATAACTCAATCTATGAATCTTCCCAACTCATGAGAGCCAAAAACACATGCATGCATGCGCACGGAGCAGGCAGACAAATAAGGAACACTTGTTGAAACATTCCTCAGCAATGGTCAAGAAAACCTTCAATTCAAAGTCTCAAATACCATTCAAATGTGCAGAACTGTATAAGCAATAGTGATTGGTTCAACATTCAGAAACCACAGTCCACGGTGGTTGAATCAAGTAGTTTAGTATAAAGAAGACAAGGATGAAAGATTTCATAATACAAAGCAAGGTAGGAAAGCAGCTACAATCAGCTTGCTTGCCAATTCCAGTGTTTGCAGTTAACCAAGAATGAGTCAGAAAATTATCATTTCAACCTTATGTCTTGTTCCCGTGCTTAAGTTGAGATATTTGAAGATTCACACATATGCTAAAACACACATCTATGTAGACTAAAATATGTACAAAAAGATTCACATGTGCATTTTTTTCATATATTTAATCTAAACTTCATTAAGGAAAAAAAATAATGCAAAAGGATAAGCTTCTTCAAGTAAGATAACTAGCCCTATGTTGATGCCAGTTAGGACCCCTCACTGAGAAGTAAAGTAATACACCACATCCCAAATAGTAACCAGATAGATCAAAAGACCCAATGAAATGAATGACTGGAGTGCAGAGATATTAAGCTACAAAGCTAATGCATGGATTTTACCACAATGATTAACAAGAAGTAATATCATTTCAGCATCCACTAACACTTTCCCTGTCTCCTAATCAATTAGTTATGATCCAAATTAAATATTTTATGGCGTGTGGGAACTCCACCCATCATGCTCGAGGGGTTGTTCCACTGATCTCTATGCTTTTTTTTTTTTTTTTTGATGTAAGGAAAAAAATAGTTTCTCCAATTTATGATGATCAAGCCAAAAAATTGCACAGACTAAATCCGAATTGCTAATTCCTACCAATTAAACAATTTTATTCTTATCTCCACCTGATTAAGTAAGCATACAGATTATTTACACAATAATTAACCAGAAAATTTACCAAAACCAACAAAATTTTTCTCATAAACACAATTATAGAGTACCTGAACACCAAACAATTCAGGGCAACAATTATATCATGATAAATAATAATGACCCGTCCAAAAATCTAACAAAGAAAAAAACAGAAGAAGAAGAAAACGCAGACAAATTTTCTTAATTTTTCCAACAATTCATTCCAGAAAACCTGTTTTCTGCCAAACAGCATTCCTCACTCTCCTCAAATCCCTTCCTTTGAGAGTCCTCCCAACGCCTTCGAAGACTGAAAAAGTCGTCGTATGTGACCTCGCCACAATCTCATGCGGTGGCAACATCTCCTCATCTTTATCGTCATCGTCATCGTTCTCTATTTCGTCGAATTGCTTGAATTTTGATCGAGAGACAAGCTCTTTCGGCCAAATCGGAATGTTCATCGGAGCCGACTGGTGGAGATACTTAGGACTGGAGAAGAATTCGTCGAAGCTCGAGCTGGATTGGGGGACCGGAACCACCGGAGGGATTGTTTTGGCAGCGGTGGTGGCGGAGAGGGAGGGGTTTAGGGATGGCTTGCGGCGGAGGAGAGGGCGGTGGTTGTCATCGGCGAAAGCGGCGGAAAGGCCGACTGAGATTTGGCGGGAATTGGGGGAAATGGATTTGGTGGAGGAGAGAGAGGGAGAGTGAGGAGGGTCGGCGGAATCGGAGAAGGAGAGGTTGGAGGACCAAACGACGTCGCTTTCGTCGAACTCGAGCGGAGTTGAATCGGAAACTGGGGGTTTGAGCAGACCCAGAAAGCGAATTGTTGAAGGCGAGGGCATTGTGAACACCAAACGACGGCTTTCCAATTTCAATTTCAGCTCACGGTTTGTTGTTCTTCTGTCGTGAAGAATAATGAGAAATTAGGGTTAGTGTTTAGAGTCTCCAATTCTTTGTGAGAATTGACAGACGTCAGCTTCCGTTGTGCTCTCTCTCTCTCTCTCTCTCTCTCTCTCTCTCTCACTCACACTGGACTTTCTCTCTCTATCTCTATGTAGAAATCGGGGGAATTTTGAGGTTGAGAGGAGTTGCAGGTGGAGTAAGAGAAGGATCAGTTAATGGTGAATGCGATGGCAAGGTGCCAATAATTTGATGGCACACGTTGTTGTTTAATTATGGCAACTTTGGGGGGACCACACCATTTTCACATCACTAAGGTGTTTTTCTTTTATTATTATAATTTAAAAATATTATAAGTAAAATAAAGCAAAATTAAAGTAAATTAATATAAATTGATATTTTATAAACATCATCAAAATACAATTGTATCATGAAATATAATTATTTATGTGACATTTTTCTCTTATTTTTTAAGCTACACGAGCAAATTTTTTTTTTACAACAGACGCACCGAATTATTTGAGTATATTTCATGCATTAATGTCGATGCGTGATGAATTAATTAATTATACATGAAAAATAATGATCGAAATGTTAGAATTACTCCTATTTTATATCATAAAGTGTTAATAAAGATTTATTTTTTAAAAACAAGATAGCATAAGCACGCTCATCTAAAAAATTATATATTGAAATCAAATTCTATTTTTATAAGTTTTAAAAGTTTATAAATAAAAAGAGATATTTATAGAAATGTATTATGGCTAAGGAAGACATAAGGAGCAAATAAGTTACCATTATTTCTCTTTATAAAAATACCAATTTATCTTTTAAGCATGGTTCTGTATCTCAAAATTTATGTCCCAATGCAAATTTTTAAAATATAGGACGGGATCCATTGCTCGTGTTTGTCTAATAAAAATTGAAAATCTTTTTATAATCCAAAATTTAGAAATCATAATTTTAAACTTTGTTAAAAAATAAATACATGTTATAGCTTTTACCATAATAATAATTAATTAATGACAAGAATCTAAACATCTTATTTGACCCAAAATACCCCTCACATCTCTTCCTAGGGTTAAAGGGTGTTCACTCCCTCTGGGTTGCTGAATGCAATGGAGGTTTGAAGCAATGTGTGAATAATTAATTTTCTTAAATAACATTAATGTCCATTCTTTTTGTAAAAAGAAAACTGATATCCCAATCCCCAGAACAATAAAGGGGAATTTGTGCCCGACTGGGGTCCAAACATTGTGACCTATTCAGAATAATCAGAACCTTCTCTCTTTATGCATTATGAAATTAGTATAAAATAATAACGGAATTGGTTTATCCTACTGTTTCGAAACAGGACTATAATCATTTCAACCTTTTTGTCTCGTGGCTCCAAATGTAGTGCCCGTCTAATCATCGCTTTTTTTTTTATCATGTCTCAAATACCGCCTAATATCAAGAATTTTATTTTGATTAATTCAAATTAATCGTTATAGTGATTCTTTTTAGGAGAATAAATCTTTAAATAAGAAACGCTTCATATATATGAGAACTTGATATTCCTGATAAGAGTTAAATCTTAATCATATTTAAAAGAATTTTAATTTTATATCTAATTGAATCAATTTAAATCGATAATCGACATTTTTTTTTGGAAGAGTACAAGAAAGAAAAAATGTAAATAAATCAAGCTGCTGGCCCGTTACGGCGCTACATCTTTCTACTGCTTGGACTTGGTTTGAGGCCCCTTTGCCCGTGTGACACCGCTGGCACTCCACTAATCAACTGTATGAAAATAGTTTTATACAACCCACACTTGTTAGCATAAGTAATATGAGTATTTTCATTTCTTAATTAGTTATGTCAGAAGTTTAATTCTTTCTTAATATAAAAATAATAATATTAAGAGATTCATCCTCATAAAGTAAGTTTTATAACGATCAATCTAGATTAATCAGAATAACACGTCAAATATAGGGCGGTGAATAAATTATGATAAAAAAATAATTTTATGCAATAACAATAGAAAAAAAAATAGAATTTTATTAAATTTAAAAAACAATTATATGGGGTGTTGTGTAAGAGATTCTAAATCAACCGATAGGACACCTAATTGTCCGTATCATATTGTTGACCCAAAAAATGGTGGAGATAGGTTTCTTAAAAAGACAATTCAGTGTTCATAACTTTTTTCTTTAATTTCATAATTAGGATTTAAATATCATATAATAAAAAATAAATAATAAAATGGCGGCGAGAGTGTCGGTCCTAAATAATGACAAATATATGTCATTCACGAACTTTGTGAGGTTCTAATTGAAAGTTTGAATTCTTCCTCTTTGTTATGGAATTCGTAGAAGTTTACAACCTTGTTAATGGCAGCTCTTATAGCAAACTCGAACTCCCATCCCATCTGTAATGAGACTTTATTTTATTTTATTTTTCCAAATGAAAAATGGTGAGCTGTAAGTGAAATACTTTTAATTACAGAGTGTACCAAATATACTTTTTAATTTTTAGAAAAATATAAAAGAAGAAAACAAAATTTTAGTAAGTTCCTGAGAGAAGTTTGAAGTCTTAGTAAACATCTACAAGAAAAATTATGGCTAAATTTGAATTCATATAAATTAATAATCATTTTTATCACTTCTTATATATATATATATATATATATAAATTCTTTATTGTCTTCTAAAATTTTTTATTGTAAAGTAAGAGAAAGAAATAATGAGCCTTTTAAGTGTTTTGCATTGCCCTTATAGGTTATCATACCTCCAAAAGGAGAAAGGAAAATTGATTAATATTCTATAAATCCATCATTTTATCACCCTTATTATCCTAATAGGACCTATGTTAGGAAACGAGTTTTATTTTTCCAATTGAGAAAAAAAAAAAAATGTGAATGAGATGGTCAGCACGTGACAGACACGCAAGTATTAAAAAAAATAACAAAGAAAATAGAAGTTTACCACATTTTGCATCATGCATGAAATAATATGACCTATCAATGGATAATCGATTAAACAAAATGAAATTTAAGATCAGTTAATTAAGTTTTAGATTTAAAATTTAAAAATAAAAAAAATTATATTAAGAAAGCTGTTTCTAAATACGGTATTTGTAAACGTTTGAATTAAATTGGTGAGAATATTATTACGGATACAAATGATAAAGATAATAGGTAAAAAATAATAATAATAAAAAATAAAATGAGCTCCAAACCTACCCTTTGAAGCCCATCAGAGGTGTGCTCCTATGTCATCAAACATTGAGGAAGCAGAGCTCCCCTGCAATTGGGCTAGAGCAAATCTCGACCCATCCTTGAAGCCCACTTCCATGCCGATTCATTTGATTTGATTTTTTTTTTTTTTTTTTTTTTTTTTTTTTTTTAGGTGAAAACCGATTCATTTGATGACTACAACCTAAATCCAATTTTCAGTGAATGAGCTCCAACCAACTTAATATGTCCATTTTTTCATCCATTTTTGATAGATGAACTTCAGGTTCAAAGATAAGGCATTAGAAAATATATTATTTAATTTAGCTTCTATAGATTTTAAATTAAAATTTATAAATAAAAGTACAAAATAAATTATTTATCATTGATTTAAATATGAAATACTGAATATTATTAATCGTATACATATTTCGATTATTTTATTTTATTTTATTTTTTGTTAAGAATTAGTAACAAAAGACAAAGTATAACCGGAAAGTAAAAGTTTTAGTAAAATTGTAAGTCGATATAATTATTCATCTACCAACAAAAAAAATATAACATTTAAAAAAATATTTATATAAAAAAGGCTTTCTTTTAAATAAAAAAATAGTATAAATAAAATATAACAAAAGAAAGACTCAAGAAAAGAGAACAACATAGAAGAATGTGGCAAAGGCCCCTTGATCCTTGGTACCAACCATGCTTTGGCCGTTGGAGACCAAACAATTCAATATTAAATGTAAAATAAATGAAAAAAGCAAAGTGGAAACCGGGAATCATGGTGGGGGCATTAATATGAATAAACTATGTTACAATGGTTGCTAAAATTAAATTCTAGTTTTTTTTTTTTTTTTTTAATGAAACAGTTGTTGATGATAACATTCCTATGCTTTTATTGAACTACCAAATTAATACATTTATTATTATTAATTTTTTATAAGTCATTTCCTCTTGAAAATACAAAAAATACTTTCATATACCAATGGACAATGGACAGTTGCCTAATAAAACTCGAATTTAAATATTAAAAATGAAAAAAATTATGTTAAGAGAACTCTTTCATTAAAAAAGTCTGATAGTAATTCGGATTAGTTGAAATATGATTTTAAATTTAATTTGATCCAAGTAAAAAAAAGAAAAAAAAAGCAAAAAATGCTTACATATGCATCCAAATCAAAACATTAGAGTTTTCCAACCGCAAGGGTAATTACTCTTATAGTCCGGCAAAATGCAAAATATAAGTGATGCACCTACGTGCCTTCATTGTTAGCCCATCTCCACTCTCCCAAAATAGTAATTCCATAATTGGAATCTTGACAAGGATTCTCTATTTACCAAGACAGTTTTCTGGCCATTTTCTTGCATCTTCCTTTTTTCTTAGTTCCCAAAATGCCCTTCTCACATATTCCAATTTTCCTTTTTAACCTGTCCTCCCCGGGTCAAGGGGTCCACGTCGCTTTGGATCTTCCGTTTTCGTTGGTTGATTTATGCTTCTTGGCTTGGACTCCCTTAATACTTTATCCCTTTTTAAAGGAATAATTGAAATAAGGATTGGATGGAAAAGGAAGATAATTGAAGTAGAAATGAATGAAGCTGGCCCAAACTCTATGTGCAGAGCTAGATTTTTTTTTTACAAAATTATAAAGTTTTGTAATTAGCAATTAAATATTTAATAAAAAATAATTAAAATTATTATTATATCAATAAATTTTTATATTAAAATTTATATTTAATATCAATTGTATCTAATCTTGAAGGGGCCTATTGAAATTGATGTTGAATTTTTATTATTTATTTTTTTTAAAAAAAAGAATCTAAAAACTTCAAAAGAAAATAAATAATAAAAAATTGAAAAATAGAAGACATTAAAAGGATGGGTACTCAAATGACTTACCAGTTTAATCATATTGTCGGTGTTGCCTATAGCTGGTTTAGTATTTTTTTTTTTTAAATTACAAAGCAGCCCCTTTAAAATAAACTATTTATGCAAATGTATTCAACACTTTTAAATGCGTGATTAAGAAACCCCATCGCGACAAAGGGAGAGAGAAGATGTTCATGTTGCATTTTATTAACTAATCTTGAAAATAATTTTAACATAAACATAGTCCAATTAAATTACAATTAATTATCTATTATATTTCATTATTTATATATAAATTTTCAGCTGTCTATTAAACCCTTAATTATCATGTATTTATAAATAATTTAAATATAAATTTTCAACGATTTATCTCTACATTTATATTAAACCAACATATTTTATCATATTTTTATTTTTATTTTTTATTTATATTTTTTTCAAATTTAATTTTCAATTGATCGATCCCAAATATTGAGTTAAATGTTAATTTATTATTATTGTATATGTAAATATTCCCGTTCGTACTCAAAATTGTTTAAGATCCATGACAAAAAAAAATAAATTTCGATGTAGTAATAATAAAAATATATATCTATATATATTATTGATAAGATAAAGTGTAGGTTTGATTGTGCTCTATCTCTGTATTTCCTCTTACATGGAAATAGAAAAAAAAAAAAAGTATCAAAACATTACATATATAAATGTGTGCAAATTTATAAAAAAAAAAATAGTCAAATATAGAAAATAAATTATTCTAGTAAATATGGTACATATCATTTTCCTTGATTTTGAATTTTTTATGGTGACTCAAAAGCAAAGACTCCAAACATTATTCAATCCAATTATTTCGACAAAAAATAGGATACAACATCAAAATTACTCATTAGGAAAATAAATTTGTCAAAATTATTCAGCCAGCCACATTACCCTATACAACTCGCCAATTTGTAGTGGATCCTTAAAAAGAGGAAAAAACCCATTTAAAAAACAAAAAATTAGTATCCTAATACACATTTTTTTAGGCGTTTGAAGTCGGTTTGACAAGGATTGCCACAAATTCAATGAAGCTTCCTTAGTACCTTAATACATGAATATGTAATTTTTATTTTGGCAATTTTTGTTTTTATATTCTTTTATTTTTTGACAACACTTACTGTAATTGAAAGGTCTATGTATCTAAGAGTTTATACAGACCCAAACCCAAAAAAGATAATATATATATAATTAGTATGTAAAAATAATTTAATAAATAATAATTTTTAGAATTATTTATCCTGTTTTAAATAGTAAAACTGTATTACATATTACATTTTACCACGTGAATCCAAGCACTGACTTAAAATTCAATTCAAATAGTATATATTAAGGCAGTTCTAGCTGAATTCAAAATTTTCACACATGCACGCACAATTTACTCTGGGATTCAATGTTTTCCTTTTTATATAAATAAAATATTCTCCAATTATTTTGAATAAAAAATTTTAAAAGGTAAATTCCAAAATAGTTATTAGAAAATATATTATATATTAAAATTAAATTAATTATTAATTTAATTTAAATATATAATTAACTTTCATTGTTTTTATATTTCTATATTTATAATAACTGTTTATATATTTGTGATAATATATTTTTATATAAACTTAATTTATTATAATAATTTATTGATATAATAAATTATTAAAATTTATATTATTATATTATTTTTCATTTCTCTAACATGGTATTATAAGTCGTATTTATTTATTTTTTATATTTATATTATTTTTCTATTTTTAACAATAGTAAAATTTGGTTCTTCTAAATTCTATGGATTTAAATGCACATTAATAACAAATTTATGAATCGTTTTGAAAATTCGAATAATTTCTTCGCATTAGTCTCCCTAAATGAATAATGTACATGCTTCGAACACAGAGACTAGTACTGATTTTTTTTTTTTTAATGTTGAAAAGGAAACAGTCAGCGCCGCGAGTTTTGTGCGTGTCACGTTTTTTTCTTTTTTTTCTTTTTTCTTTTTTCAATTGCCTTGGAAAAATATAAAAGAAAAATTAAAGATGAAATTTAATAAACACGGTCACGCACACAGACGTAGACCCTAAGGCGTGCAGACGACACGCGCCCGAAACGTGGGGAAGGGGCTGCTTGTTGTCAAAAGTCAGCACCCGGAGGTCAATTCTGTAGTTTCCTCGATCATTGAGGGCAGTTTCTCAAACCCCCGAGATATTGTCGTTATAAAACCCACGCTTGGACAGGCATACGAGAGACAGAGAAGAGTGAGAGAGAGTAGCTGTGTGAAAGCTTAGTCAGACTGTGAATCTTTCTCGTAAGCCCAGGTTCGTCTTTTGTTCTGATTCATTACCCATTCCTACATTCTGTCAAGATGATTTCTACATTCGTCTTTTGTTTTTTGTTTGCAGTTTGAAGCAGAATCAATGGCGGATAAGAAGGTTTACTTGTTCGAGGAGGTTGAGAAGCACAACAAAACCAAGGATTGCTGGCTTATTATCTCCGGCAAGGTCAGATCTTAACTTTTCCGATCTTGTACTTTCTCTCATTCATTTGTTGAGGATTAATGTAAACTTGCTTCATATTCCCAATCTATTTTCATATCTGGGAGTCAAACTGAATGCTTTGGCAACATATAGAGTATGAAATTTGGAGTCCTTCATGGTATTAATTGGGTCAAAATTGATTGTTTTTAATGTTTTTGCTTTTCCAAATTAGCCCTTCCTAGCATCTTAGCAAAGAAGGCTGTTGATGGTCATTACTAGGTCTTGGATTGATCTTTTGTTTCATTTCTTGTTTGTTATATTTATGGTGGGTCGAGGAGTGTTTGGCTTCAATTTTAGTGTATTTGTTTTCAATTCATTTCATGTCTCTCTAACATGCTTGATTAAATTCAAACGCATTCAAAGTATAATGCTTGATCGTTCTAAAAAAATTATTTTGTTGTAGATGTAAATTTTAGCAAAACTGACAATGATATATGTTTTTCTAAACTTGCCCCTTTCTGGTATCTTAAGAAATTCTGGGTGGTTGTTACTCAAGTGATAATGGTTTTTATGTCGGATTGATGTTGACGTTTCCTTTCTTGTTTCTTATATTTTTATTGGGAATTTTGGTGTCTGCTTTTTGGGACAATTTCTGGGATTTAAGTGAGTTGTTTGAGTCTGTCTATTTTTATCGACTTTTTTAGGGATGGTGACATTATTCTTGGATATTTAGATGACAACAATGTAATATTCTGTGTTTATCTTAGAATGCTATTTAAGTTCTTAGTTTTCTGTCTACGCTATACAGAAATTGGATGGTGGGGGCTTATTTATTTATCCTTTTTTTTCCCCTTTAAGTGTAACTTGTAAACATCTTGATGGTCCAAGGTACTTCATGTCAAATGTGTGTTAACGATGGTTGGAGGAGTCATTGAGCATCTAAATTTAAAGACAAAACAAGTCCCCTGATTCAAAGTATCAAAATGTTTATGGAGAGCAAACTTGCATTGAACCTAATCACCAGTCCTAGCCCTACTTTTCTACATTGATTGGTGTGCTATGGGTTTGATTAGAGGGAATTGAATTGTTGGGGATGAATGAAAACAGTTCTCGCAAACACTGAATCCATGGCATTGCTTCAAGAAGTGGGGATCTTCTTGCATAAATCATACAAATGATCCCGAATATAATCTAATGCAGGCTCCGGGTGGAACTTTAAGCAAAGTTGTTGTCTACATGCATTCTGTCTAGAGCTCCCAAGCAACAACCTATTGTCTGAACATATATAATTAATTTTCCAGTAATAATATCTCTAAAGATGTGGATGCTAATTATTTGTTACTGATTTTTTTCTGTTATATTTTAGCATTCATGCTTTTGCTTGTCTCAACTGTCCTTTTCTTGTTCTGTGATATTAATGAGACAGCTTGCTGGTCTCAATAGCAGAGAACCTTAAACTAAAATTATTCTGTTTTGGATCTCTGATTCGTGTTATCCATAGCATCCTTCTCCCGCAACATAAGTTTGATAGGTATCATTCTTTCTTGGTGTTCTTATAATCTTTTCTCTAGAGAAACACTTTTTCCTCTCTCTCTCTAATCTGATTGCACACACTGTCCCTTTATATATGTTCTCTCTCTAAGTTTGGGAAACGGGAAGGTTGGTCCTTGTAGTGGTTTCTTGTGATTATTAAATTCCTTAGTAATTTGTTAACATTAAATAAGAGGATTGGCCTGCTAAACTTTCCCTACCTTGAGGTTGTCTTGTGCTTGTACTCATTTGGAACTTTTGAAAGCTTTAGCTTGATCTAGTGTGTTAAACAAGACTTTATGTGAACCAAAAAGAAAAGTTGATTTTATCTAATGTTGGAGAAATTTTGAAGGGTGTGCCACAACCATATACCTCATTCTTGTGATTATAAGAGATGGTGGTGGGTTTGAGAATTAAACAGGTTTGGTCTTTTTGTTGGTTTGTCATTCCTCTGATTCTGGAAGGATGGTCAGATTCTCAGGGAATTTTGCATCTTTTAAGTGAAGAACTTTTGAGCTATATTGAGCTAGTTGTGTAGGATTTGACATTAAACTTGAATATGCAGAATGATGATGTCTGATTAGCTCTATTATGAAGTTAAACTGTCATGGTTAAGGATTTCACAACTTGGTAGTCATTTTTGCTGAAGTTTTTTATTTACCATTTCAGGTGTATGATGTAACTTCATTCATGGATGATCATCCTGGAGGTGATGAAGTTTTGCTTTCATCCACTGGTAAGATAAGGACATGATCTCTTCCTATGTTGTTTAATTTCTGTTGTTTGATGAGCCTGGATGTCTGTATCTTGCTTGAGATGAGTCATTAATTCTGGACGGAAAATTTGCAGGGAAAGATGCAACAAATGATTTCGAAGATATTGGTCACACCAACGATGCAAGGGACATGATGGAAAAATATTACATTGGGGAGATTGATGCATCAACTGTACCGCAAAAGCGTGCCCACATTTCTCCCCAGCAAGCTCCTTACAATCCGGATAAAACTTCCGACTTTGTGATCAAGATTTTGCAGTTCCTTGTGCCCATTTTGATCCTGGCATTGGCACTTGCAGTCCGACGCTACATAAAAAAGGAGTAGTTTGGTATCATTCATCTTTTTCTGATGTTGCAGAATCAATTAGTCATCCTCAGTGTAGTTGATTCACTTAAAAGGACAATTGTTTCACCTGTTTTAAGTTGCATTATCATATTTGTGTGCACCAAATTTGAGCATTTGGTCACAGAGGGATTATTCGAAAATAACCATATTATCCCATGTCTGCCGGGCCTCTATTTTGTCAATGCAAGAGGTGTTTGGTTGATTTTGGATTATTAATAACAGGTCTTATTTTAAAGTTATCCTGCACTTTGCTTTGGTGCTTTAGCAGTTTTGTGCTTGATTTGCCTGATATTGATGGGGCCTTGGAATTACAGCACTGGTAATTCCATTGTCTCAGAGATGTCTCCCGCAGTGATAATTCCTGGACTGACCCCACTGTATATGCAATTAGACCTAACCAAGGTTCCTAGGAACTGAGAATGGAATCGGTTAAAATGGGTACCCATCAATGATTCTCAATTCCAAACTAGAATGAGAATGGGGGATCCAAAGTTCCTGTTTATTGTAAAGAAGCTATGGGATTAAAGTGCAAAGCCAATACAAGCGACTCTTAAATCTTGAATCTCTTAATCCATCATTCTCTTTTATCAAAAGTTCATCATGATTTTTATTTATACGTGAAGATTTAAACAAACCGAAAAATATAATTTTCATACATAAAATTTTTAGATTCAATTTAAGTTAAAATCATTTATCCTTTTGAACGGTTAGATATTTTAGATTAAGAAGATATCATAATTTTCACACAATGATTCTCAATTCCAAACTAGAGTGAGAATGGGGGAGCCAAAGTTCCTGTTTATTGTAAAGAAGCTATGGGATTAAAGTGCAAAGTCAATATGAGCGACTCTTAAATCTTGAATCTCTTAATCCATTATTCTCCTTTGTTAAAAGATCATCATGATTTTTATTTATATGTAAAGATCTAAACAAACTGATAAGTATAATTTTTATATATAAAATTTTTTTATCTAAGTTAAGTTAAAATCACTTATCTTTTTGAACGATTAAGTATTTTAGATTTAGAACATATCATGAAATCGGATCATTTTCTTTATTTCACAATTCAAATACCTCCGATAGAGAATGATCAATCCTTTTTTAGCCTCCTCATGATTTTCCTTTTTCTTTCTCCCTTTTCTTTTCTCACTCTCATCCGCACAAAAATGGCCTCTCTCTCTCTCTCTCTCTCTCTTTCCTTGTTTTCATTCACGTTCAAAAAACAAAGAGACGAAAAATGGAAGTTTTCATTCCCAGGGAGAGTTAGAGGGAGAGGGGGAGTAGAGGGGTGGTTGCCAACCGCCCTTTTTCTCTTTTAATTTTCAAATTCAAAATTAAAAGGATCTTGGATTTGGTCTGCCCTTATGGGTGGATCCACACCTAATTTCCAACAATACGCCATTCCAAAATCATCATCCCAAACCATAACAATTTCAGTTCACACAAATATCTAGTGAAAATTGCGGATCTTGTACACATTTTAAACAAATTGAGAGCACAGAGGATATGTGGCTATGTAGAACTTTGTTCAAGGCGAAGAATGTGGGTGTTGGAAATTGAGTGTCGGGTCGACCGTGTTTGACCCGATCCAAACTCTTTTAATATAAATTCAAATGGTGTAAAAATAAGAAAAGGGAGAGTAGATTTTTCTCCCAACTACCTTATTATTTTGAATTAAAAAAAAGGGATAGAAGTTACTTTTTAGTTAACTTGATAAAATAAAAAAAAGGGACAAAAGTTTTGGGACGAGAAAATAACTTTCCAATTAATTTCTTTTCTCTATTTGCTAAATTTAAGAAAACTCTATTATTGAACGATCGAAGGTGACCAAGAGTATTTGGATCATGAAAAATAAAAGTAAATTATACGTGATTGTTTTTTGACCACGTATCAAAAGAGTCAATGATTCAATTCTAAATCTTTGATTTAATTTGAATTTTTTTAAAATCATGAAATTCATGTTTTGATTTGATTGTTAGAAATAGTTTTCGATGGGGAAGCAGAGTACAAGAAATGTCCAATCTTTAGGCCATCAGTGTTAAACAGCAAATGCAGGACCATAATAATTTGGAGGGCCTTGTAAGTTATAGTTGTTGCACCTATTCTTGCAAACCGGAAATTTTAAACCAATATAAGTTTTCATGAACTTGGTGTGTTTTGTGTGTATTTGTAAAAATTTATGTAATATCAAATCACAAATGAAAAAAAAAAAAAGTTTGATAATAAATTCGGAACAATATGATTGAGTTGAATTAAAGAGACCTTGTCAAGTAGCTCTATCATGGTATATTTTGAAGATTGGCTTGAAGGGAATCTAAGTCGTAGGCCCTGCCTTAAAAAGTCTGAGTCCGGGCCAGACAACCATTGCTTAAATTTTGATGTCTGAAAACTCAAAAGTATAAATAATGTACGAAAATTTAATTGCTTTTTGTGTAAGTTATCAAAAGAAAATCTCAATGGGTTCAAATTTTATGTACAAAAAAATAGATATAAAAAAAGTTTTATCGGACCCAACTCAGCTTAGAACTCAGCTTAGAACAGATTTAATCGGGTTACTAGATAGTCATGATTTATTAAAAAAAAAAACAATATACTTACTTTTTTTTTTTCTCTTAATGTAACATTTGATTTTTATATATTACTATATTCACAAAAAAATAATTTACAACTCTAGCACTCATAATTTAATCACAAACAGTTGTAAAACAGCAATATATAACTTGTGACTATTTTATATTAGCTTTCATAAAAAGACTCCAAAGAGTGCACGGTTCGATGTGATCCGGAGTCAAGGGGGACGGTGAACTTCTGCTCTCTTGAAATTTTACCCAAAAAGAAAAAATCTATATATTTATACTAATAGAATTTGTTTTAACAGGAAAACAAAATCAGAATTGCTGAAAAAAAATCACAAAAACACAGTCATGAGTCATACAGTGTTTTGAAATTATTTAAAATATTATTTATTTTTTAAAAAATGATCACATTTGTCTCTCTTTGCCTCTTATATTTTGTATTTGGTCTTCTAATATAAATTTTTGGTTTTACAGTTACAGATAAGAAAGTTGCACAATCACCTTGTGTCTCTTTTGGCTCCCAAGATAAAGCATTTCACAATTAAACCGAACTAATTAAGTTGTCAGAATCGGCAACAATAACGTCGTTGTTTAGTCCCAAGAGCAACTTCCGGTGGTCGACCACCGACATTGACCACGTTTTCAACGACCGTGTCATTAACCGACTCAATCAACTTGACCCGCCTGATCCACCCACACTCGCAACCCGTATAGAGAAACAATGACTTGGGATAGAAAGCAAAATCTTCCGGTCCCAATACAATACCTGACCCCACTCTTCCGGATCCAAAAAGCATGTGTGGTTTCTTCCACGGCGCGGAAACGGGTTTAGGAGCTAATTGGTGGACCGGTACTGGAGCGGGGTCAAATGGATCGACCCGGTATAGAATTATGGGTGCTACATAGGAGCCAATAATACCCAAATGAAAAAAATTAAGAGTTGTAATCCGATAACATGTATCTTGTATGTGTTTTTATTAAACGAGAGAGAGAGAGAGAGAGAGAGAGAGAGAGAGAGAGAGAGAGAGAGAGAGAGAGAGGAGAGTATTGAGAGGACATACCACGATCATCGTTGTATATAGCGATCATCGGCCACCACACTAATCAAAGCAAATGATATGAACAAACAAGTATTCAATCATCCAGTCAGAGTCCAGTCCAGTCCAGTCCTCTATGTTATTACTAATATTATGGTATAACTGTTAAATATTTGACAATAAAACTAGTCAGATTTAAGTTTTGTTGCATCATGGCTTATCCTAAAAATGGTGAGCATATCAGAAGCTTCAACCTCACTCTCAACAATTTCACAAGTACTTCAGTTTCCTCAAGCACTTCTGAAAAACTCAAGTCAAACATTGTATTCATTCGTGAGTTTCATAAAAAATACGAATAAAATGCACTTTTTATACTATTTTTAAAATGCCTTTTCGAAGATACTCCTAAAAATCACTGTTGTAGTTTAGTTTTTAGTTTAGCTGGCAAAGATCTGAATAGCAATGTTGTGAGATCCTGTGACATTTAGCCTGCACCAGAAAAACAAATAAAAATGCACACGCTCAATTGCACCAAAATAGATGACTAGAGCACCTATAATTCTCAAGGATTCATGAGCTGCACAAGCCAAGTTCATGCAATTTACTTCCTTTTAACCAGGCGGGGATTTTTCCATGGTTGGTGACCCATTGGGCACTGAAATACACCAGGTGGTGTATCAATCAACTCAAATACTTAGCAACCAAAAATTCTTTTTAAGAATCCAACTCTTCATTTTATATGTTACATCTGACAGGTGGTGGGGTTGCCTAGACACGAGAGTCAGGGAGGCCCATTATTGCAAGGTAAATCCCAATAAACTCATCTTGAAATAATGTCACTTAATAGATACCTAGGCAGAAGCAAAACCAGCAGAACAACTTTGAAGAATGTTGGGACTCTATGAGCAGGCTCAAGGAATGAGTAATGACTGCAAAGAAGTGGAGCCGAAGATTCTAACCTTATCGAGTCTATGCAGTACCTATACCTTGTCATGGAGAGTCACAACTAAGTTGTGTGCATCATCAAGGAGTTTCCATACGTCCAGATGACCCGCCATGTTATTGCATTCCCTTATGATCTCGTCCATGCTACTATACTTCTCTATGATTTGTTTCCTCCTCTGCAGAACTGAAGCCGCAATTGCATAAAGCAATAGATCGTCTGTTGGAGGGGCTCGCTGCCTTATTCTGCTCCATGCAGACTTTCCATAGCCAACCCTAATCGCTGCCTGATCAGCCCACATAACTTCCCAAAGGCAAACTGTCTGTTCAAAAGTTAGTTCTCTTCTAAAGAGTACCACCACCATTCTGTACACGAAAAAGCAATCCTCAGCCTCGAGCTTCTCCAAGTGCCTGTAAAGATAAGAGTCTTTGTATCTTATAATCTTAGAGACAATACCCAGCTGTCTTCTGATCCCCACCTCATCAAGCCTGAAATTGTGTCGGGCCTTTCTCATGAAACCCACATAACACCAGAATGCAATGTGATCCTCTTCAATCACAGCAATTATAGGAGACAGAAGATCACTCATTCCCTGGCAGTACCCAATTTCAGGGTCATATAGGGCATAAGCCTCAAGAATGGCAACGAGTCGAGCAGCATGGAAGATTTGGCATGGCTCTAGATGATTGTAGTCCTTCAACCCAACAGCTTCAGCCGAGCGATGTGCCCTGTCATCAGAAACTGCGGCCTGGGATGGAGAGTGTGGAATCCACTCTGCATTTGTGCGTACTGCATCAAGGCGGATGATGCGTTGCCATGTTTCAAAATCTTCACTTGTGTGGATTTTAGACTGGATTTCACTCTTGGTGGGAGAAGGGTCCATCTTCGAAGTCATGTCAAAGTCGTTTTCACCCCCACCTTCCATTGAAGGAAAGGCCTGAATTATTTCAGGTTCTTCTGAGGAGTCTGAGTCAGATGACTCACTGCTAAGTACAGAGGCATTTGTAATTCGTCTTGAACGATCATCTTCTTCCAGCAATGTACTGGAGGGTTGGTCTGAGTAGTCAATATCTGGGCTAGGATCTTCACTGGAGAGAGATTCCCTTGCACTAACCACATCTTCAGACCCAGGAGAATATGCTTTATAGGCAAAACTTTCACTGCCTCTGTTGCTGCTGATTTCCCCTGCTTCTCCCAACAAAGAATTCTCTTTCTTTTGTTTGAGGATACGCCGACATTGTCTTCGGAGATTTTCATATTCCTTTCTGCATGAAAGAGCCATTTAATCAAGTTCAAATGTTGATTGATTAAAAAAGAGGGAAAAGATAATTATCTTTCGACATGTGAAATTCTCATCGAAAAGAAAGAGAAAATATGAACCAAAAGCATATTCAAAAGAGAATTATAGAACCTGAAAAATTTACCTTTTCTGTGCTCTGACTCTATTTCTTTCTTCTCTAGAACTATTCAGCTCATAACTGTCAAAAGAAAAGAACATTGTAATCAAATTGAAGCAGAAGCAGAAGCACCAAAGATGTAATTGAAGAAACAACAGAGAACAAATTGGCAACAACTAGAAAGACATCCCCAGGGCTTTCACGGAGCAAAGAAAGAAAATAAACCAAGCAATAAAGAGATGTTCTCAACTCTGGACAATTATGATTAGTGTTTACTCTGACCATGCTGTTTGCAGCAAGTCCATTTATTACATAACCAAATGAAAGTCATGATTTACAATTGACAAAACGTATTCCTTCTTAACATTTCCAAAACATTGTTTGAGTTTGTAATATAATTAAGGGGCAAGAAATAGTAACCATGCGTGCTATTAAATTCTAAAGTAATAAGATTAATCAAGTCAAATTCAGGGTGAGATGTACATCGGACTATGAATTATTTATTGAATCTGCTGTTGGAAGAGGTCATTCGCCAATCAGATTATATCCCCATAAAGAAAAAGAGTTCATTACAATTACATAATGGATTTGCACTGAAAACCCACTCAACTAGTACATTCATGTAAGTGCATCTAATTTATTTTTGGAAGTAAAGTTCAAAAGGTACAGCTAGTGCTTGAAGGTTTGTCAAGCTAGACCTACACTGCAGAGACATGAAGGTGCAGTGTCTTTGTCAGAAATCTATGGGACACAGGACTTCTTTAGAATTTTGAGACACATATCATTCATGCCTACATATCTCTAGATTCGTACACCAAAATTGCACCTCGAATATAATGATCTTTACTTGTGGTGTTTTAAAAAATAATAAAAAGAAAAAAGAAAAAAGAAAAAAGAAAATTCAAAGGAAATTACTAAGACAAGGTCATAAATGCATTTGAAGGCACGAATAAGATTCCTAACATAAGTAAAAATGCATTCATATTCAATTTATGAGCTCATATTAAGTAGTTCATATGCTATATTTGAATTTATATTTATATGACATTCAGTTTCTTAAATGTACAATAATGGATGGCGTAGTAGAATCCGCACAAACTAAATTAATATATTTTAAATATTTATCTATTGATTTATATATTTATTTATATATTTATATATTTATTTTATTTTATTTTCTTTATTTTATTTTTCTTTTTATTTATATATATATATATATATTATTATTATTGTTTTTCACTTTTTTCTATCTTTTTTAAATTTGTCTCTCAAATGATTAACCCCAAATTTTTAGAATAAGCCTCAGTTTGTTATTGTTGTTTAATGGATTTGCATATTGTGATGCTCCTTTGTATATCTACATTTTTGCTCATTCCATGTGTCCTGTCTCCATGTTTATGTCGATGATTCACAATATCAAACATATGTTATCATTTAAGCAACATGAAGAAACAAACAAAAGGTAAGTAAGATAATGAAAGAAGGCAAGCATTCAGTGGTCCTTTACAATGGCACAAATATGAAACAGATCATAAAAGTTATTTCAGTGCTACACTAACAGTAGTTAAGAAGTGCCACCACGATCAGTTCCACTTGCAATCATCACTAATTAGCATCAAGTACCCATTCTAACTCAGTCTCAACAGACAAAACAATCCCAGTATTGTCTTGTTCTCACTCTTAAAATCTTGACAAAGCATAAGAACTCAAAATCATTGCTTCACACCCATATGCTATCATTTATTAGAAGAATGCCAGCACATCTCTCTCACACTAAAATTCAAATACTGTGGTATATAAAATTACATAAAAAAAGGGACATATAAGACCAGCCTAAGATGCATGTGTATATCTTCTTCCCTCGTTATACATGTGCATGTGCTTGTGCCATCTTTCAATATCTGGCATGAATCTTGGCCTCGAGGTTCTTTTAAGGTTCCATGAGTTTCTAAATGCTGCTTGCATAAACATCTAATTTTAGGTTGAGCATGCCAGAGTGAAGATATTGCATGAGCAATTACCAGCAATAACTTTTACCTCTCCAATAGGGAAAGAAGCTTGATAGAGAAACAATACAGGCAGTAAATTTTATACATGATGTAATCAACAGCTAACCTCTAAGATTAGTGCGGAAGCAGTGCATCAGTTGTCTATTCTCTAATTTCCTGTCCAGCGACGATTTTTTGTCAAAGGAACTTGGGGTACTTGACTAGGCACCTAAGGCACTAGCCCAATGCC
Source organism: Dillenia suffruticosa (assembly GCA_033439265.1). Taxonomy (NCBI): domain Eukaryota; kingdom Viridiplantae; phylum Streptophyta; class Magnoliopsida; order Dilleniales; family Dilleniaceae; genus Dillenia; species Dillenia suffruticosa. The sequence goes on along the minus strand of JAVTVX010000010.1, from coordinate 26,976,807 downwards.
TTGTGGGGTCTCAGGTAAGGCGCTTTCGCACTGCACCTAGGTGCTAAGGCATCATGGCATTAAGACAAATACCTCCTTAGGCCCTTCTCCTTATCCTCTTCTCTCTACTTTTCTTCACATTTTCTTCTATGTTTTTGTTTCATCTTTGCTTTGTTGCATGCTTGGTGTAAGTACATTGAGATATGTAATTTAAAAATTTTTTCTTTCTTATAATTGTTAAAGTTTGAAATAACAGTGGGATCTGGTCAACAATCAGAAAATATTTATCAGATAGCAGTGCAAGATATAACAGGATATGTTATTCTAAATGTAATCACACACGATGATACACAGCTTTTCTTTGATATCACAATGAATATTTTGGTTTGTTAATGTTTTAAACCTTAGGTAAACTTCATCTTCAGTTTTCACAAAATAAATACCCATCGTTTACAATAAACACCTCATTTCTCTTAATCAAGCCCTTGCCATGGGACCATGTGCCTTTGGTAACTATAGATATATGTAAGTTGTCTTGCCAAGGGCTTGATTAGAGGCACCGAGTCCCAGATTTAGTAACAAGAACAAAGAAGTAGTAATTTCTCTAAATCTAGTGCCCTTGGAACAAGATTAAGTGATGAAACAGTAGATATATTTAAGTTGAAGAGACTTACACTCCCAGTAGAAAAGGCCAAACCTCTGCCCTGATACTTGGATCAACACCCTATATCAAAAATCGAAGGGATTAAATTTCAAAAGATGATGACAAAAATTTTATGAAAGGGCAGATAAGAGACATTGTAACTCACCCCACTGCGAACTTTCTTTAAAAACTTAGTTCCACCATCACGAAGTCTTCCATCTGGTGTAAACAAACTTCTCCACTGCTGAGGTGATAGAGCATGTTTTCTCCTCTTTCGAGACCATGGTGACTTGAGACGACCACTCCTGAAAATGAAAAAAACCCCTGTTAAGCATATAGAAGAGAAGATGGCAATAATAATCAGTAGGAAAGAGAAAAGGACAAAATAAGAGAGAGAGAGAGACAGAGAGAGAGAGAGGCACTCAACCAGGAAAATCAATAGCAACACAAAGAAAAGAACAATAACGATAAACAACTGCAAAATAGCACTCTGCAACATGTCGTCCTCTTTTCATACTAAAAGCTTGTTATCCTTGAAGAAATGAATTTCTCAGTACTAATCATTGGGTGATCACACAGATCAAGCCATGCAACAAGGAAAAAAATCCCAAGAAGAATAAAAACATGGAGACTTTGAACTCAAAGCTAAAATGTCTTGGTCATTATGGGCATTCTCGAGTCCAGGGTGAGAAAGCTTCGTCAGATGTATCTACGACTTTTACTAAGATTAAAGGCTATAAATGTGAGAAAATAAACTTGTCTCAGATTCGTCTAATCTCTTTGAACTCCAAAAGTTTCAACGAAACATTGAAAGAGATGCAAACCCAGCAAAAGACAACCCAAAATCGCATAATCACCACATAAATGTAACACTACAAGAATCTCGGAGAGGTCATATGCATAACAGATTCATACTGAGAATTCTACTACTGAAATGACACTTCAGGTTAATAAGATCCTATAATTTGGTTCGTAACAAAACATTTCTCAACTACTTTCATTCTTTCCAACCAATATACAGTTCATAATCAGAACCAAATCAAACTAAAGCAAAATAATACAAAATCATCAACACTTAACAACAACGGATTCAATTGAATAACAATGATACTCAACAACAACTTCAATTGAATAACAATGATACCAATTGAGTTAGTAGATTAAATTTTAATCTAAAATTGACTCTGATGCCAAGAAGAGGAAGGGAACGAGGATGCAAATATAAGTGAAGTGAGCTAATTAGAAGTAGAAGAGGTGAAGAAAAACTCAATTTGAGATCGGATCTAAACTGAAACCAATGACTGAGAAAACGAATTTGGAGAGAGAGAGAGACAGAGAGAGACAGAGAGAGACAGAGAGAGAACTCACCGAGTAGAAGAAGCTGGTGAGGAAGAAGCAACAACGAATAGAACTGATCTCAAGTGAACCCACGATGACGACGACGATGAAGATAACGAAGAAGAAGACGATGATGGTGAAGAAGATTTTGAAGACGACGACGAAGTCTGACTTCGTCTTAGGGCTTTCATCTATCAAACAACTTTCTAAGACTGTCCTTCTGAGTGTAAAGACCTAACAAATCTAGGGTTAGTATTGCCTTTTTTTTCCTTGCAGGGTGAAATTTTACCTCCGTGAGTAGACGATGAAAGCGGCCAAGGCGAGTCCGGCCAAGGCCGTGATGGCCAAAGCTACGCCGGCATTCGAAGGTTTCTGCTTAGACCCTGGCAACCAAAGGGCGAAGCCGGTGGCGTTGACGGCGTCAACAGAGAGCAGAGAAGCGGAGAGAGCAAAAGCAAAGTGAAAGGGAGAGAAGAAGATCATGGAGAAGAGGATAGACAATGGTGAAATTACGGTAATGCCCTTCCTAACCACGCTTTCTTGTCGACCTCCTCCCACCACCATTACCCAAAACTGAAAATCAAAATCCCCCGACTACTCTCTCTCCCTCTCCCTGTTTTGTTACTTTCTCTCTTCTCTCTCTCCGGTCTCTTTCGTTCTCTTTTTTTTTTCTTTTTCTTTTTCTTTTTCTTTTTTTTAATGTCTAGGGAGAGTGAAGACTGAAGCAAAGACTCGAGGGAGTGGAGTGTTGATAAGAAAAAGAAATTTATATTCGTCTCGAGTCTGACCAGAAAACGATGTCGTTTTCGTGCAGACGAAAGCTTTTCCTATTTCATTCCCTTTTCCCTTTCGCCTTTTTGTTTTTCCTAAAAAATTCATGTTGAACTAGTTTTAACATCTCAATTTTGGGTTTGCTTAAGTATTTTTTTTCCAATTTAATTACGATATAATAAAGTTTCTTAATTTCTTTTACTCATTTTTTAAAAAATAGCAAACTTTTTTGTCATTAAATTGTGTTCTTTTAAAATTTATTTAGAGTTTATTTTTTAATAAGATTTCAAAGATTTGATTTTTTTTTTTAAAATCATTTTTCAATATAGATTACGATCGGAGTTCAAGATAATCACTCACACATCTCTAGAAGACCCCATATTCATTCTAGAAAAAACTATTTTTTAGATTTGTCAAAAAACAGTTTCAGTTACATTGTCATTCTCTTTTAAATTCAAATGATTTTATTGTATCACATTAAATTTAACAGAAATATTAAAAGATATCACATATTTTAAAAATAATCAATTATTGATTTGATTTTTTAAATATTTGACTTTTTTATTTGTATATTTATAATATTTATTTTCATATTCGTAACAATAAATTTTTTATATAAACTCAATATATTATGGTATTTAATTAAAATAATTGAACACTAGATTTCATATTTTCATTATTGTTTCAAAAATTTTGTAATATGATATCAAAATTGTATTCAAATAAAAACACAAAGAAAAAATATTTGTATATGATTTTAATATCATATTAAGAAAAAAATGATAAAAAAAATATGAAACCTAATAATCCATTATTTAAAAAAAAAATATTACAATATATTGATTTTATACAAAAAATTTGTTACTAAAAATATATAAATAAATATTATAAATATAGAAATAAAAAATTCAATTATTAAAATTAAATCAATTATTAATTTAATTTTGATATATAATATTTTTTAAATATCTTCGATACATACGAGTATACATCTATACTCAATTTATTTATTTTTTTTATTTTTTTAAGAGTTACAATGGTTTATTGCCGGACATTGTTTTTGGGGGTTTTGTTTCTTATTTATTTTACTTCAAACCAAACCACATGAGCATCTCATCGTACTGCCCCCCCACCCCCTTTTTGGTTTTCCCAACTAGAAAGGAGCATATAATTTTATGGGACGAGAAGGATCTGAGGCTCAAACCCTTAATTTCATGTACTTTCTCTTATTTATTATTTTTCGTATCTTCTCTCTTACCTTTTTTTTTTTTTGGTCTCACTCTTTATTTTTCCCATTATGATTAAAAAAAAATACTATAAGCTCAAATTTTGGGGAGATCCATAAAATAATATATGTCTTATTCAATCTTTTATAGTTTATTTTAAAATTTTTTAAAATAATATAAAGTATTTAAAACCGGTCATGCTCTAAATTTCTGGGGCAGGTTGATTCTTAGCATTTTCCCAGACTAGTACTGGGGTTTTTAAAAAAAAAACACCGAGGTTTATACTTTTTAGGTACTCTGTTTACATTTATTTGAAAAAAATAATAAATAATATATAAAAAATAATAAATAAAAAAGAGTACATAAAATGAAAGAGGAGGAGAGAATAAATTATATTAAAATTTAAAAATTTGAATTTAATGTCTGCTGTTAGATAAAATTTAAATTTACAGTTAAAAAAGAATGTCAAAATAAATTTTGACAATGATATCAATTCACCGAAATCTTCGTACAATTCATAATTTGGTGAAAGAATCATTAGTACAACAAATAAAAAGGAGAAAATGGCAAAGGAGGTCATCTGGTTGCTTCTATCTAGGAAAAGAATTTGGGAAAGGAAGAACAAAATTGAAAAATCTCATACTTCCAAAGAAAAAATGGAAAAAGATTGTAGAGGAGATTTTTCGATTTCATAGGAGAAATATATCTAAATTTGTCAATTGTTTTAGTTTGTAATTACAAATTAATATCAATTCATGACCAGATTTAGCTTGACTCGAAAGGTTTACGAAAAAAAGAATTGCTTTTATTTTATCTTTGTCGAAAAACTTAAATGATAAAAAATTTTTATTTAAATATATTTTTCAAAATTGAGATTAAGTATTCAAATTTTTTTAGGTATGTGTATTGTCGAAATCTAATATTTAAATTTTCTGAACACATATATTTCCGTAACTATTTTGTGGGCAAAATAATTTTGAATTATGAAAAGAAAAACTATTCAACTCTTTCCTATGAATAATTAAAGGAAAAAAAAAAAGAATATCCATTGCTCTCCCATGATAGACTTTTTGACGTGTGAATTGGGTTAAAGAGCACCATCTAGATGAGGGCACATGTTTGGATTTGGCATGGCTACATTTATTGGACAAACAAAAGATTCTTACGTTTTAGTATGATACTAACAAAGTTGGACCCAACAACAAGCCACCATAATTGAGGATAAAGTCATTTAATGTGTAGCAAGATCAAATCTACATTTTAACTTGAGGAAATTAAGGTACAAAGGGGGCACATTAAAATGAATATCCTTTGCAAGGAGCACAGTTGATGGGCACTGTCGCGCCATTGGGTGGGGTGCACCTGCCCCCAGTGGGTGTACCCACCGGGGTTTAAATATTTTTAAAAATTATTATTTACTTTCTTTTTTAAAAAAAATATGTAATTGAAAGCAACATATGTTAAGGTTTTATTAATTATTTTTAAAAAAAAAAAAATCGTAATCAACTGTCATAATTCAAGAAAAATAGGTATTTTGTAAAAAAACATAAAAGAGAGAAAACAAATCAACACTTATTGGTATAAATGGTACGAACACTTTTATCTCTTAATTAAGTTTGGAGTTCGACTCTCTCTAAATATGAAAAAAAATAATATTGGGAAGTTCGTCCTCATAAACGGATTCTGCAGTGGCCGATCCAATTTTAAATATTGGGTAATGATGGTGCCAAACGGTAGAGAGAGAGAGAGAGCAACATATGAATAGACCCTTGCTCTTGGAAAGCAACAAAAAGCAAAGGCCATGGTTACACAACACACTTTACCTTTAAGAGTAGGACAAGTTATGGGTCAACAAAATCAAGAACAATGTGTTTTAATCGAAGAAAGCAAGAAAAGTGCAACAAAAGAAAAAGTAAAGCAATATTAATGCTATGAGAAACATATTCGTGGCATGATAAAAAATATATATATTGATTAATTTCTTTAGACAAAAGTAAAAATTGTATTGATTAGGGCAGTCACATGTCCCTCCCCTCCATAAAGTGTTAGGAAGGCAATACAGAGAGAGATGCCTCCATAAAGTTGAAGGAGAGAGAGAGAAAGAGAGTGAGAGAGAATATAGATGGCATTTTGTACAAGTAAAGGGGCCCTGGTGTTTGTTGAATCTGTGACAAAAAAAGCCAAAGCGAATGAAGATATGTACTCAAAATTTTATTAGGTAAACAAGTGGATTGAAAGGCTTATCCCATTTCTAAAAGCAACAGACGGCAGAGGAACAATTCTGGAAAAAGAAGAAACGGTGGAAGATCAATCGCTTAATATTTATTTTCTCTCATTTTCTAGAACATTAGAATTTCTTCGAACTGATTCCCATGTATGGAAATTTTTAATTATGGTATTAAAAATATAAATAATTTTTATTTTAAAATATTAATAATAAGAGGGTTTGGACCAACCACACTAATACCACTTGAATTGTAAAACTTGCTTGACTGAAAATAATGTGAAAATCGATTAATGTTATACGGATATAATATTGATGCGATGTTAGTATAGCGGATCAAATCACTTTAATAAAAAATAAATAAAATTTAAGTATTTCAAAAATAAAAATTATTTATATTTTTAATATCATAAATAACATATTTTCTACTAAATGAAATTAAACAAATAAATGAATAATTCGCTGAGGCCAACAGGTTGAAGTTGGGTAATCAAATGCCTGGGTCGTGCTATTTGAAGAAGATGATTTGCTTGTTGAGGGAACCCAACAGGGTGAAGTGAGCAAATGGAGAAAGTAGTACTAATTATCACCTAATCCATTCCTCAATCTAATAAGGTTAAGTAACAAGATGATTTAATTAATGAGGGCAATAACTACTCGTGATTAGGTTAGGCGTTTCTGCCTGAGAAGAGGACAACTCATTTTTTATCTACCAAACGCATAATCATCATGAGAGGAGAGACTAAGCCTGCTCTCAGCCTTCATCTCTTGGAGTCTCACAAACCCACATTTTCTAACCAAAATACCACATCTAATTTTCAGGACACGCATCAATGATTACTGCTTATAGCCTTCCATTGCGCTGCAGAGACATAGTTGCTTCGTATTTGCAATTGAAGGGGGCACTTCAACCACAGCAAAGCTGCTTCTCATTTTCGATTACTGCTAGTTGCATTAATTCACATGTACAAAAGATGTGCTGTATTACAAAACCAGGTTTCCCCAGGCTACTTAAATTCTACAAAAGTGGATAGAGAGGGTAATGTGCTACACAAACCAACACTGCAGTAGCCCCGGGTGGTTCTCTTCTTTAGATTTTTCTGATTCTATACCATGCCCCATGGCAAGATCCAACAAAAGACTCCATGAATCTCTGAGCCTCATCAAAGGCGGAATTCTTCAAACATCAACAAATTTTATCGGATGCCACCCACCCTAATGCTTAGCATGATCCATGAAAGACTGAAACAAACAGCAGGTCATCAAAATTTTGTGATGAACAAGACTTGAATCACTAGAATTTCTAAGAACAATCATCTGAAAAAAAAAACAAACAAACAAACTTCGATAGCTCAAATGATTGAATGCTGCTTTTAACCTAAATCCCTTCTTCTGTGGAGAGAACCTCCTCCCTCAGCCCACCCTAGGCCCGAGTTCTTCCCTTAACAAGTATGTAGAGACCACCATCAGAAGCCAAACCTTCGTGGCTTAATCAATCATAAGTTGAAATAAGTCTCAACATTTATTGATCAGATGCATCTCCTCACCTTACATCAGATCCGGTATAAGATGAGACAAGTCATTGTCCACTCCTAATATCATAGTCTAGAACCTTGTCAAAACAGCACACTCCCAAGACATTAGCTCATCAAATTACCATGGTTCAAGCAAAGTGTATCAGACACCATTTACTAACAAGGCTCATATTCTGACTTTCTAGGCACCGACCATGTAGTAGTCAGGGGGTCAACAATCTTTTCTTTCTTTCTTTCTTTCTTTTTTTTTTTTATCTGGGTACAGGGGTTAATCAATCTTTAGTTAACTGCAATTGCACCAATACTCTAGGCATAAATCATCAGCATAGGCTGTGACTGACAGCCTCACCACAAGTTACATGGCAAGAAATAAAATTATTTGAAGTAGCAACATTCTTGCCTACGACAAGTTTATCAGTATCATTCTCTCCAATCTCTTTGATTTCTTTACAGAACCATATGGTTTTTCACATGATACAAAAGAAAAGGCAATTTACTAGAGAAACTGACAAAGGAGTGGCAAGGGAGCAGGCTCTAGTATCTTTGAAGCTCCATCTTTGTCCAAAAAACATGCCATCCCATTTTCTGGTGAAACCATTTGAATGGGCAAAAGATCAGACTGCCGACCAGCACCCAGTGCCGTATGCACCACAAGCTTTACCAGATCTGCAAACTACAAGTAGGAGTTGATAACTGGGGAGGTAAGAGTGATTCATTCTGGGACAAGCTTTGGAGAGTCCGTAACGTATGTAACCCACTTCCAATCCTCATGGACAAGGGGATGCCCTGGGAATGGAAGAGCCACATGCCCATCGGGCCCATACCGAGTATTATGAGAGTCTTATTTTGGAAATCCAGTTGCTGTGAATGGACCTATCACCCCGCCAGTCGCTGAAAGGGCATCATTAATGGCATACACTTGGCCGGGGGATGGGAGAAAGGTTTAAAATGATGTATGTTGGTCGAGAACATTAACAATTTGCAACCTCAACAAAATACACCGAAAGGCTACAATTGAATCAACAAGGCTCATTGCACCATCAAATTATTATTATTATTTTTTTGGTGCTGTACCATCAAATTATTTGAATGACTCTAATTTGGGAGATCCCCAAAGTTCCTATTAGCCATGAGTAAGCACCCAAAAGAAAACATTTTAGGGAACCGTATATCAAAAGGCATGTCATGAAGTAGCTGGCGGGTTTAAAGAAGGGACTTAAATCCGACAACAAATATAAAAGCAAGAAAATTTAGCAGTACAGGGAACCCAGAAACGAAAATGACCTAGATAGATTTTTTTGTGGAAAAAAATGGACTGATCAATCTCGTTTCTTCCCTTATAAACAGTTACTAAACCGGCTGATACCGGTATAGCCATCAGGTGAACTGAAATCCGAGCTTACGAGAAAAAGGGTAGCCCCATAGCGTGGTGGATTTGGCCAAGGTGGAAATGAGAACTCCGTCTTTGAAGTTACTGGAATATAAACGGTGCGCCACATTGCACAATCACAATTAACTCTCTCTCCGTCATTTTTGGTCCTGTTTCTGTTATTTCTGCCAAGCAGAGAAGAAAATAGTTCACTTCGTGATTTTGTTCACATAAGCACTCTTTTTTCTCGTCCACATACGATTGCGTTATACAATGGGGGTGATTCTGGTACATGGATTTGATCCTAGAGTGTTTTTCACACTTAAGCAACAATTAAGTGAAAAGACAGACTTCTACTAGGCAAGACTAGACTTCTACCAAGTAAAACGATTTCAGTCTTTAACCAAATCTTCTCTTCCTTCAAACTCCTCTTATTCATATCACTTCTTTCCTCCTCTCAGTTGTCCCATCGCCATCCTATCAGTTTCCATGCTGTCTACCCAACTCGCATTACAGAAAAGTACTAGACAAACCAACAAGGCAGTAACAAGGGGGCGGTCTCTAGATCAACGAAGCTGCATCTTTGTCCAAAAACCATGCCATCTCATCTTCTGGTGATACCATTTGAACGGGCAAAGGGTCCAACTCCGGACCATCGCCCAGAGCTCTTTGCACCGCTGGAGCTTCCTTCGTTCCACAAATAACAAGTGCAATATATGCAGATGAATTGATCACTGGGAAAGTATAAGTGATTCGTTCTGGGGGAGGCTTTGGAGAGTCCTTAATGTAAGTAACCCATTTCTTATTCTCCTGGACGAGGGGATGCCCTGGGAATAGAGAAGCTACGTGCCCATCAGGTCCCATTCCGAGTAGCTGGAGATCAAATTTTGGAAACCCAGTCACAGTTGAGAGCCTTATCACTCTGTTATCAACCAAATGCTTGAGGCAAGTCTCATAATCATCAGCTGCACCCTCAGCTGAAAGAGCATCATTAATGGCATAAACTTGACCCGAAGGAATTGGAACCTGCCAAGTAGCACAAAAAGTGGTTGAAGAGCAGTATAAACAAACTGCTACAATATCAAAATTCATTCAAAGGCTACAAGTGAATATACAAGGCTACGGTCCATTAAATTATCTGAGTAACTTGAAATCGGAAGCTCCCCAAGCTTTCTATTAGCCCCAATTATCCAATAGAAAATATTTTAGGTCTCTATATCAGAGTCGGAGGTTGATCATGAACTTGCTTGAGTAATTTAGAGATCTAATACAGATACTATGACAAATTTGAAAGCAAGAACGTTTGGCAGTAACACACAATTAGTAATAAAAGAAGCCCTCAAATGATGGTTCCCGTTTCTTCACCTACGGCCGAGACAAATATCCGAATCAAATGAATTGAAATCTGACTTAATTGTGCAAAAGGGTAGACCCATGAGTGGTGGATTTGGATATGGACAAGGTGGGAATGAGAACTCCGGTTCATGATGACCTAAATGACTAATTTCTCACTTCTTGGTGGAGATATGGCGTGCCTCATTTCACAATTATAGTTGATTTCGTCAATTTGGTTTAATTAATGATTCCATTTCAAGCAACTATCATACATATGCATATCAATCGCGGTTGTCAGGAACAACAGAAAGTAAAACTGTAAGCACACGAACAGGAAAGATATAAGAAAGCAGAAAAATCTTAACCAAAAACCTTCGAAAGGAAACCATCATAAGCGAGTTTGTAATTGCTGTCAACATGATCCTTGGGAACAACCCTCTCATCAACCCAAAAAACATGCCATTTTCCCCAATCCACTGTCTCCAAAAACGGTGGTTCCACCAATTTCCTGCAAATTGTAAATCAGACTACATCACACATGTCATCACGAATATAAATTAGGATCCCAGAAACCTACCTGAGACAATCGATGAGATAACCACCGGAGAGAACAACAGTGAAAGCCCCTCTCTCTTTCGCGAACTTCTCCGACAAATCCGCTGTGTATTTCGCCAGAGACACCGATAGATCTTCCTCCGAATCAAACACGTTCACTTTAGGTTTGCTCTTTCCTACTGCCATTTCCGCCATGGGTGATAGAGAAGATTTTGGGGGAAACAGAGGGTGAAATGGAGTGTACAGAGAGATTCGCTTTAGTAAAAGGCGAAAGAATGGTTCGCTTTGTTCCCGTTACACGGCTGCGTGTACAGAGAGATTCGCTGGAGGGAGGAAAGGCGTCACGTCTAAGCGTTAGACGGGTTGGCCGAATACGAATCCGGCCTTCTTTGGCCCAAAAAGCCTTTGTACTAGCCCGTCCCAACCGAAAAGACGAGCCTATTTTTATTTTTGCCCTGGTTTAACACCGTTAACAAAAAGGGGAACCAAACTCCTTCGGATTGTCCCCAAAGGAACACCCTAATAATTACAATCTTCTTTTTTTAATTTAGTTATCTCAAATTTGAATTTCTATATAATCAAAAAATCTTCTTTGAATTGAATAGTAGGATAATTTATCCACTTGACCAGAGATCTCAAGTTCGATCCTCTAAGAATGACGAAAAAGGATTGTGGAGAATCAATCCCTAAAATGGACCCCACAGTACTTGAACCAGATTAGTCGAGTAAAACCCGGATATCGTTGATAAAAAAAAAAATCAATATCCAAATTACACCTTTATTAATCCGACTCAAATATTACAAAACCCTTATAGGAGATAATTCTCTCAATATAATTTTTTTCATTTTTAATTTTCAAATCAAAATTTTGATTAAGAAATTTAACATTCCATTTCACTACACCGACCAACTGTAGGTTAGTATGAGCCTATTTTTCATGCCGGATGAAAGTTATTAAACATAGAATATATTAGAGGGCCGGGATTTTAGTGGGAAGAGGAATTTTTACATTGTTTAAAAAGTTGAGCATAATTAAGCAAGACTAGATTAGTCCATTAAAAAAATTATATTTCACTCACGTTTCATAAAAATTCATAAGATTTTAAATTTGAAAATATCACTAATAAAATACCCACATAATTGCACAAACGAGCAAGCATAGATCGATGGTTAAGGCATCCGCGAAACTTCGGGAGCATGTCCGAGTTGTATTAGTAATTCTGATTTTATATATAAATATAAATATATATTGTGTAGTCCGCTGTTCAGTAAAATAAAAAAGAGAGAACTCACATAATTATCAATATTCTTGCCCAGTACATCGGCTTCAACTTCAACTTGACTAATTTGAGTTGAATGCAAACGAATACCATAATCATTAAGACCCTTGGGATCATCTACGATCACCTTCAAATCTTATGTCCTCTCTGTTTCGTGTGTGGAGATGAATTTTTGTTTGAGCCATAAGGATTTTCTCCATCAGTTGCCTTTTTCCCAGTTCAAGAAGAGAGCACAGAAAAGGCCAAGGTAAATGTCGGTGACAAATTCTTCCCGAAAGATGGGACTCACTTCGTCTGAAAAATATTTTGTATCATCTTCCGGGGAGATTCGCGAGCAGCATATTCTAGCTGAAGCAACTCATCCGAACTGAGGCGCCAACCAAGAGCACCTAAATTCTCCTCCACTTGTTTCACCGTCCTTACTCCAGGTATTGGAATTGTCCCCTGACAAGTGCACCAATTTATAGCGACCTGCCAAAGATTTAAGTACAATGAAAGGGCAATCAACTGACAGGATCAAGCACCGAAAATGCCAAGGAAGCATAAGGTTTATGGGCATCTCATCCTGTGCCAGAAATCTTGCCTGTGAATCTTGCATCAATGGGACAAAAACTATTGCTTGACCAAATCGAAAATGCAAATTAGAATTTCAAATTGACTAATATTTTTTTGTTGGCCATGTTAATGTTCAATCTAATATTTTAATTGGCTACTCCATCCATCAACCATTTCTTTGAAATAAATTTAAGAAACTAGTTCTTTTGCCCAAAATTCAGCATGCTTCTTCGTTTGAAAAGAATTTAACCTTCTTGATGATGGCTGGAGCATTAATGGTCTCTGGGTCTAATGACAGGACACTAGACTCCTTTAATTCTAATATCGAATTTGAGTATTGGGAATAGAAAAACAGGCGTTAGGAGAACAGTCCTCAAATTGGGTCTTACAATTACTCGAACAAGATTAGTCAGGTTTCTGAATATAGATGGTCAAGTAAAAAAAAAATGATGGTTGTAGCAATTACACTTTTACATAAAGATGCTAGCTCAGGCAGAAGAAATAAGTTGCAGCTACTGTAGGCTCCAGAAGAATTGGGAACCTAGAATGGGGATCTTCATTGGATTGCATTCCAATATATGGAAAATTATATATCAAAAAGTACATGATAAATGGATGTGTTCAAGTGAACACAGATGGCACCTAGCACGGCGTTTTCACCCAAATCAATATACCATCATGTGTTTTGAATTATGCCATCCTACAATACTAAAACCCATTATAGTTTTCCATCAAAAGCTATAAAGACAAGGGACTCAACTCCTGAAAATAGAATTCAACCAATGTGGAGAACTTTTTTAATGGGAGAAGAATACCGTGGGGGAGGATTTTCACACATTTCACAATATCTTGGGAGTTGATATCAACTTTCAAGTGAAACTACAAGAGCTACAATGATATACATGCATTTAATGAAGAGAAACAGGAGATTGCCAAAGAGAGATGTAAATTTTGGTGGGTATTTTAACACATTGTTAACCCCCAATAGAGGCTAAACAGTGGAACCATAAACCGAAATTTTATCTATTTGAGCACAAAATATTTCTTACTTGCAATATGAATCTTCAGAAGCCAAATCTCACCATATTTTGCATTCAAGGGGTTCTTATCTGTCCTATTTCCATTTTATGAAAACCCTTTAAGTTGGTAAAAAGGAGTGACAATTTCCAAAACACAACTTGGGAGTGAGCTATTGCCATGCACGTATAAAAGCTCGTAGCACCAAATGATGCTGATCATTTAACCAACGAGCGACTGCTATCTCCATTCACGAAGCAGGAAGATTAGAAATTATACATTTGCAAAAAATACCTGAGGGATTGTTTTGCGTCTTTTTTGTGAAATTTCTTCTAGTGCACTCAACAGTGGCTTCAGACCAGGAAGAATCTGCCTGAATAGTAAGGCCCTGTACAAAGGGTAGATACAAATTCAAAACCTTTCACAGTTTGTAACATAAGTTCCAAGTATCATAAAACCATGCAAAAATTTTGGAAATTTCCATACCGAGGCCCCTGTGGAAGTTTGGAAGGTGAATACTTCCCAGTAAGCATTCCAAGCCCAAGGGGACTGTAAGAGATCAACCGTATACCAAGGGAATCACACACATCCTTGATCTCTATCTGTTCTACTCCCATGCTCAATAGAGAAAATTGCACCTGTATTGCAATGACAACCTTTTGAAACATAATCTAAATTTTGATTGTAGAAAACCTATCATCTAGACAGTCATCTACCACAACATACTCAACAATGCAACACCGGAGAGTAGAGTAAATTCTTATATGAGTGCTACAATCAGTTTTAAAGACAGCCACAATATAAGTTCTTTTTTCTCAATTTGATTAATCCTTGTTTTGTTTTGAGGAATTGTTTTCAGTAAATGACATCCAAATGCAAAATACAGAATTAATTTGTGTACACTCTGGAGTCGGCCAAAAGAACAAAAGCCAAGTTTTTTACAGAAGCCAGAGCAAAGTACCCAAAAGAAAAATAAAGATACCAAAAACAGCAAAAGGAGGACCTGAGCTGAGCATAATGGGACACCACGAGCATTGAGGTAATTGTATATCTTTATGAGCTGCTTTGGTCCGTAATTGCTTACACCAACCGCACGAACTAAGCCCTACAGGTACCACAATTTAAAACATATAAAAATAAATCTTGCACTTAATTCTTGAGTCCTCTTAAATGCAGAACAACACAGTTAATAATTCTTTCCATTTGTCAAATGAAATAGTACAGTTTTCATCGTGGAACCATTTATGGACAGAAGGCCTAACTAGGAGAAAGCAACAAAGGTGACATAATAAGGAAATGAAATAAAGAAAAGGAAAGGGCTATAAAGGGATAGCAAAAAATTACTGCTGCCTTATAAGGACCACTTATAAATTATTATTGTTGTCTTGAAAGCTTCCAAGTGATGTCAAGACACTGATAGCCAAAAAAATACTTGGCAGGAAGATGCACTATGTTTACCAAAAATCTACAAGTTTTGCTATCTGTTCCTTGCTATGAATGACATCCACTATTGAAAATTGAAATGAAAGTGCAGGCTTGATTTAAGGGCCAAATAATTTAATTGCGTCAATCTTCCATTGACTATGAAATATAATTAAAGTAACCTTCTCATACATTGCCACTAAACCGCCCCAAAGGGCTTTCTCTTGCAAAGGAGCATAATTTGCAGTTGACCAGTGCAATTGTCCAATACCAATTTGCTCAATTTGCAACCGCTCAAGAGATGACCTGGAGAACAAAACATGTTAAACTTTACAAAAACAAATAATGAAAACCACTGATATTTCTCTCATCAACAAATAGCACTAGTATGTGTACTAGTTGGTAATCTAATTTAAAAGACCAGAATGGAGACCCAGTTAAACAATTAGCTTACCTATGAACTTCATCATTCCAAGTCCATTCTGTGATTAAAGTCAAATCCGTTTTTTATTTTCTAATTCTTTTTAAAACCAATATAAGCTAAATTGTCCAGCACATATTCTAGATAAGCAATAAGACAGAAAGTTGAGGCCAATATACTTGCAAGCATTGACAAACTGCCCAGGAGTCAGGCGCCATGGATATGCAGCAAGCTTTGTAGCAATCACAATATTCTCTCGTGCTTGACTGTTCCCTGAAAATCAGTGATTAAATCACTTATCTAGCTTGAAGATTTGGTAAGTTCAACCACACTATCTCATACCACAACAATATGCATTTCTAGAACCATTACATTTCACAAGAGTAACACATAGCTCTTTATTTCACCTCTCAAAAATCTCAAAAAGGAAAAACCAAAAGAATAAAACTACAACAACGACAACAACGCAACAACAAACTAAGTCTTAATCCCAAATTTTAGGCTTGGCCGTTTGAAAAACCAATATAGGAGAGAGAAAAAAAAATATAATAATAATAATAAGAAGAAGAAGAAGACAACTGTTTCAGATTCTTCTGTACTACTCATTTCTTTTTAAAGTCATCTTCTCAACTAAACCATTAACATTTAAATCTTATGGATAACTTGAATCCAAATTTTCAATGGTCTATCCCGACATTTTATTAAATCTTCTACATTTAAGATTTCGCTTCTATGCATCTTTAGGTTTTCGTTGCATAACTCCAGACCACCTTAAATGATACTCTTTCATCTTATCCATAATTGTAATCACTCCTAACTTAATACATATGTTTTCATTTCCGATCTCATCTTTTTTAATTTTTCCATGCATCTATCTAAATATTCACATTTTAGGTACAACCATTATATCCAAACAAAGAACGGCAAAATTGAAATTGAAGGACTATCCAACCACACAAAATCAATGGTAGTTGTTCCAACTTTCCATTTGACTTGCCATAATTTAAAAAAAAAAAAAAAAAAAGGAAAAAGGAAAAAAGCACCAAATCCAACTAAAAATAAAATTCATTCTCGAATTTTTATTAGGAAAAAAAAATCTTAAAATCATAAGTAATTTGGACCATTGTTTTGAATATCTTTACCATTCATCCCGATGAAAGGCCTAGTATTAGAAGAGCTTCTATGATGATTCAGACCACACGAACTTGTGCCATCAATCTTGATGCCCATAATCCCCAAAGCATCAAATGCATAGGCTTTTCTTGTAAATGACCAAAATATCTTAAGCAACCTACCCTTCTGTAGTAAAGAATCTGAACATGTTTTCCTCCCTTCTTCTTGCAATCGTAATTCAACCCACTCTTGTGAACTCAGTGCGTGCTTATAAATAAACATCTTATCAAACACTCCGTCGAATAAGTGAAAGTACATACGATTAGCTCAGTGCTCAAATCACTATTCAACAAATCCTTCGCATCATCAAAGGGAAAGCAATATATGCAATGCAATATAAAAGCAAATGTCCGAATGGGATTGAACTGGGTCTTCAATATTTTTCGATTTAACCGAAAATTTTGGGAAAAAGAAACAAGGGTAGAGGTGAGTGACCTGGAAATTGGCGAATGAACTTGCCCAGAAGCTTTTCGCTTTGCCCATTAAGCCTACCAGTGCCATAAGAATCAGCAGTATCAAAGAGATTAATACCGTTCTCCACAGCAAGATTGAAGACGCGTTGAAGCTCAGCATCCATAGATTCTTCATATCCCCACAGAAGTTGGTTTCCCCAAGCCCATGTCCCAAACCCCATTGGAGACACACTCTGTGGCCCCATCTTCACCTGCCCATTCCCCCCAAATTATTATTACAAGAAACATCAGAGAGAGAGACAGAGAGAGAGAAAGAGAGAGAGAGAGAGAGTACTTTTTGCCATGGCCAAAAGGGAGGAGGAAAGCGAGGGAATTTAGGAGGTTGGAAAGTAAAGGTTGAAGCTGGTGAAGAATTCAGACAGCTGATATGCGAGGTTGAGAATGCCATCTTTTCAGCTTTCAGTTTTTTGTGAATTGCACAAACGATATGGTGACCCAATCACCTGTTTTTGAGATGAGGAACTCAATCCGGTAAAATTGATTGTGGCCCCGGCCGGGCCGGCTTGGACTTGGTTCGTCGTCACTTACCGATGAAAGATGTTGCAAAATCAATTAAAGTTTACTAGGCTATTCTTTTCAAGTTGTTAAAAACAAAAATTATTGCTAACTGATTGACAAGACCAGAGTCCAGACCAGCGAATTATAAAAATAATTTAATTTTGTTGGGGGAAAAGCCTGTGGATACCGAGCTACAAATTCACATCTGTTTTTGATCGGAAGTAATAAAAGCCCAAGCTACTCAAATTTTTGTCTTTAAAAAAAAAAAGGAAAAAAAGAAAAATGATATCACTTGAAGGTACCTATGGCTGCAAATCGAAATGGTGATCAATGAGCATTTCTGAATCAATTCCTCGATATTCATTACCCTCGAATTCTTCGAATGGTAACAATAAATTCTACAAATACAAAAATAAACGATAAATTCTACAAATACAAAAATAAATTCAAAACTAATACATGAAATTAAACAAAATATCAAAATATCTTATATTAAAAACAAAATTACAATATTCATAACTGACCCCAATTGCAAGGCGAATACGAGAATTGAAATTCCAAGTCAGGTGAATTCAAAATATTTTAGTAAAGGACCAAAGTATTGTTCTTTAGCAAAGCATTGTGTTTGAATGCTTCTAAGAAAATCAACCAACAATCTTAGTAACGTTGTTTTCTTATTTTCATAGTAAATAGTTTTCAAATTATTGGATTTTTATTTTTAAAAGACATTTGTTTTCATTTATATAAGTGTATGTTTTTTATTATAAAAAAAGTTTAAGTTGGAATGTTAAGTATAAAAAAAATATTATTTTAAAATTAAAAATAAATTAATATTAATCAAAAGAATGAAAGAGACAAAGAATGACGCGTGACAAAAAATTAAAAATAATCAGCAAAAATTAAAAATTAAAAATAATCATAAAAATCAAAGAATAGACAGAAAACGATTATTAGTATTAAGACAAAAAAATTAATAACCAAATCAATAGAATTATATAGATTTGATGACTAATGATGTTACATAATTGATCAATTTTCTCATATATTCTCTAACAATGAATTGAACTAGGTCATATAGAACTATTTATGGAAAGCCTTGGAAGCAAGCATAACACCGATGTAAAAATTTGTAAGGACACCTTATTGGTAAAGAGTTTTTATTTAAATATATATTTTTTAAATTTAAATTTTCAAGAATACATATATTTTTATAATTTTCATGATTCACAAAATTAAATGTTGTTACTGTCGTTTGAACCTAAAGTTATTGTGAATGCAGACGGAATATTGATTGGAAAAATTAAAATTAAAAAATATCCGATGATGTTGGCAAAATGTGTGCAATAACTAATCAAGTTGCTCTTCAAAATTTCTATCATTATGATTAACAATTTCAATGTTTTCTTTTGTAGTTTCTGATATTACTTGTTTTTAAATCAAATTATTGTAAAGCCTGGCTAAATATTTCAAATATTCTTTTAAAACTTAATTATGATTATCACACACACACACACACACACACACACACATATATATATATATATATATATTTTCACTCTCTCAAATTTCTTTAATCATTTTCTTAACTGGTCATATATTTAAATTATACTTCAATTTGGCAAGTAGGAAGGGGTGGGTGGGGAGAGTGTTTAACAAATAATTACCAAACCAATAGTTTACATATATTATATTATATTATATTTAAGCCAGAACTCAGCAATGCAATTGGGTGTTGGTTTCTCCATTATACCTTAAAAAGAAAAGGAAAATAGAAGAAATGAATAAAATAAAACAAAAGCAAGATGCTTGTCTACGGAAGCGAAAAAGAAAAATTAAAAACAAAATGGATATTGACAGCTGTGGGATTTGAACCCACGCCCTTTCGGACCAGAGCCTAAATCTGGCGCCTTAGACCACTCGGCCAAACTGTCAGATGGAGAGGGCTTTGATGCAATCTTATATACCGACTTCGAGGTTTTCTCCCCCAACTCCCACTTCATTCTTTCCCGCACAGATTTCCGAGATATGCCTGGTCTGAGGAGCAGGTAAATGTTCTTTAGAACCCATTCGTTTTATTATTTTTTATCAATTTCTTGTATACCTTCTGATTGGAATTTGGAATCAGGTTCATGCATTTTTAAGTCTGATTTGATCTTCCTAATCTCTCTCCTTGGCACTTTTGAACTGACATGCTTGGTGGGGTTTGTCTTTTGTTGTGCTAGAACACTTTTGATCTCTTTGGATCTCTTAGATTATTGTCCAATATACATTCTGCACATAAATCATTCTGGCAATTGCCAATTGTGTATACAAAAATTTGCATGGTCGCATCTCTTGAAGCCAGAGAAATGACATGACAATTGTGTTCGTTATTGTTCTAGGTAAAAAAAAAATTACTAGGTTTTGTTTGTTTTATGGAATGAAGAACTACATTTCTGCTTGGACTTAAACTTCCCGTTATGTCCGCACATATGCATCAACTATTAAGCTTTCATATAATTTACTTATTGTTTTCTGCAGATGTTCTCGATTCATGGCATGTATCTGCCCATGACTGTTAGATTTTAGGTAAACTTTGTGCAATTGAATAGAAATGGATAAGATTTGGGAGTTCAAATGTCAAAATGCAATCTTTCCCCTAATATTACGACTTAGGAGGCTAATCTTTAAGCCAACTTCAGATTCCCAAACAAATTGAAAATAGTAGAACTTGTGATGAAGTTATTTACTAACTGGATTTTTGGAATTATTCATAGAGGGACAAGTGGCATTGGATTTGCCTCGTACACTTACCAATATGGAATTATATCTACCACATACAGCAAAACTTAGTATGTTTATGTTGCAGAATGATTCTGTAGCAATCTTAAGTGTACTTGAAGTGATTTTCTGGAAACCAAAATGGAACAAATCACAGATGTGATGCTTATTGTTTCAACGTATAGAGATGGTAATGATATAATTTAGTATTTTGGAAAAGAGAGGAATCATGGAGATCATTGGTTGATGATGCAGTTAACTGGTCCAGTTAGTGGCATTCAAATGAGAAATCCACTTGTGGCATAGTCGCAAAGTCTAAGGATACTGGATGGCTACCAGGCAGTTCATGCTTATCACAGTGAAAACATTGGAAATTACTTCAAACTGGTCTCCGCATGTAAATTAAGGACCATACCATATCCATAAACTCCGAATCAACTTAATATCCAAAACAAAATTCTTGCAAGGTATGGACTTTTGGCCTGATTGGAGAGTGGAGTTTAAACACTGTTATAAATCTTTACTTGGCATGTTGGTTTAAAACACCTTGTGTGTTTTGGCCATTGCTATGAATATTTGCTTGTTAATTCTGAAGCATTTCCCAAAACAGTAAGTATTTTAGAAAGTTATTGCATGCTCATCAGCATATCGATGAGAACCATAATAGTATTCATTAACAGACAACAATGGTACAAGATGTTGAAGCTGATCTGATCTTATGGATCATCTATTCTTTTACTTTTTTCCTGTCCATATCTGCAAAAGTTCTGTTCGATGATTTTTAATGTGTACAGTACAATCCTTTTTATATAACCTTTACTACCTTTTATATTTCAAACTACCTAGGGAAAGCTTAAATTAATTCTGCTTCTGCTGATTTTTTTTTTTTTTTTTTTTTTTTTTTATTGTTTGTCTGTTCTTTTCAGTCTGTATACACAAATGAGTTCCACTACATGGGGTCACATATCAGTTCATCCTGCATTTTTCAATCTCTTCAAGAAATCATTCACCAACAAGGTGAATCTGGTTGGGAAAACCGGTTCAGGTCAAGAAGTCAAGCCACTGTAAATTGCTATATGGCTGGATAGAAACACCAGCTGCCTCATAACTCATCCTTTCAGTCGATCTGAAAGAGCCAGGTATTTGGTTGCCCATGTTCAACAGCTCATACCCCTCCTGCCCCACAAAGTCCCCTTATTCATATTTGATTTTGAAAAAGGGTGTTATTTTTTTGAAACCACCCCAACTCCTCTTATGTCTCTCATCTCTCTCTCTCAAGTTAACTGCCCAAAAAGGAAACTTCCCATTTTTTTTGAACAGTGAGGGGAACAAGAAAAAAAAGGCATGAAGCCATTTTTGGGGTAAGAGAGAATAAGTAAGAAATGGAGTCCTCTCACATTTTAAAAAAAGAGAAATGGGGTTTGAAGAAAAATTGATCATTCTCCATCAAAAGCATTTGGATTGTAAACAATAAAGGGTGATCCAATTTTTTTTCTCGACCTAAAAGACCCAACCATCAGAAAGACGTAAGTGATTCTAACCCAAATGGGATTCTGGAATTTTTGGCTTGAAAAATGTTTGTTGGTTTGTTTTAAAACCTTCATTGGTATCAAAGTCATAATTGGTGTTTCCTAGTGCTTTTGGGTGTTCAAATATGAAAAATGCCATGAATTTTTTTTTTTTTTTTGATTCATTAATGGCATCTTGCAATAGGTTTCACGAAATGCTCTCAATTTAACACAATAACATGCTTATGGCACGTGGATTAAATTTGTAAAATTAGGCATGCATCCGATGACATTGTTGGTTTGTTTTAAAACCTACAGCTTCACAATAGGAATTAGCATTTTTAGTAACTAAACCACCTTTGGTGCTGATCCCAGGGACACTGTAGCCCCCCCTGCTTCTGTCATTAGATTCTTCCAGCACAATGCTTAACTTTTGCAACCATGTAAACTCAAAATTGTGATCTCGTAGGAGAAGAAAACAAAGATAATATATAGAAAAGACTATTTTGAGCTTGAAAATGAATCGGATCTTACCTGTATGAGCAAAAAATGGTTTTCTTTCTTTAATGACTTGAACTGACATGCTAGATTATCATATTTGGCTCTGAGTTTATTGTAGTCTTTTTCTACTTGCTTTGACTTCCATCTTGCTCTTCTGTTCTGAAACCATACAGCTACCTGCCTAGGCTGCAAACCAAGTTCCTCTGCAACCTGCATCTTCTTCCTAGGCTCGAGCTTCGAGTCTGACTCGAAAATAGACTCCAGCAATCTAGTTTGTTCTTCACTGAACCTTCTCTTGTTCTTGACTTTGTTTTTCTTCTTTGAAATTTTGAGCGGTTCTAGGTTGCCAGTGAATGAGTTAACTTCAATTGGTACTGTACAAAGTTCCATCCTATCAATAATTTTATTGTGCTGCACTTGTGGATTGACTTTTAAACTCAAACTTCCCTGCACATAGGATGCAATGGAGAATTCTATCCTTTTGTTGAAGCATGTAGTGTTAGGATATATGATAAGCCCAAAGTACGAAGGTTTTCATTTGGTTTCTATTCATTTAGCTTTTTGATTGATGCAACATCCCAACCAATCAGGAGAGGTATCTTATATCACTTTGCTTCCAGTGCCTTACAAAAGTCTCCAACTTTTGTGTTTCTACTTTCAAAGAATTGTATTCATTCTAGTGGCAGTGGCTAAGAATTTGATAGAACCTACATGCTCCTTGCCTATACAAGGAAAGTTAGAAGCACTTTGTATCTTGAGAGCTAAGAGGATCAGATGTTTACAATCACTGAAACCTGGTAATTTTTTGGTAAATCATAGTGCAAGCTTTTTGCTGTGCTTGCTAGTGCCACGTGTGAAACTTCTCTTCAAAGTATTTATACAGTCAAAACATAAGATAATGTTAAGGACACCTGCTGTTGAACTCAGCATTTCTTGTAAAAGTTGGGGTAAGGTCTGTTTAGTAGGGATGCTAATACACTATATTTGGGTAAACTTTACCTTGGGGTTATGATAGCATGAATTATTGCCAGATTAGCCATACATTAAAATGTGAATTAAATTAATAAGGTCACCTATTTTTCCCAAGTAAAAAGATGCTTAACATCCACTAGCAGGAACCCTATTGCCAAGACAAAGACATAGTCATCTTGAGATTTTCATGGTAGCATTGGACTGACTAGTGTAGATTACTTAAGTTGCTGCCATAAGCACTCGAGAATGAACAAACAGAATAGTTTATGTTGGACAGCTTATAATCAAGATAAGATGGTGGCTGGTGAGTTTAGTTTTAATTAATAGTGCAAACTTGATGTAGGATTGATGAGGGAGCTTGATAATGACAAATTAAAAGAAATAGGTGTTATGTTGAGAAAACTTTGCAGATATAGACAATCATACTACTTGGCTTGTGACAAGTTAATTCATATTTCATTTCTATTGGAAACACTGGTTCCTTCGTATGGTTCTGCTGGTAGGTTTGAAGCTCCTTAGATTGAATTTTTCGTAAAGACTTACCTAACGCATGTTTTTAGGTTTCTTGCATTCTCTGACTACCTTCATTCTGGGATGGGGATGGCATCAACTTTGAGATGATAACATTCCATTCTTATCTAAACTACCTTTCATATCGACAGTGTCATGGCTCATATTATGCTGAACTTATCATCTCCTTGAGATCTTCTAACCTTAATATTTTCAGTTCAGTGTGTTTTCAATAACTTCCTTTTCTTTCAGGATTTTAGGTATGGAAGCAATCAGTAGCCTACTTCTGAGGAACTCATGCGATGTTGTCATATGATCAGGAATACAATATGTGGCAGCTTCTACTCTAGAAGCCTTCTGTAACTTTTTCATGAATCAGATTGATGGCTTGGTAGGTGCATCCCAATTTCCTCCTCCAAAAGTAGGAAGCCAAAGTGGGAGGTCATATCACAGTAGTGCGATAAGGTCCTTGGACCCTAAACAAGGATCACCAAGCTCGGGCACATTACGTGGACCTGCTGGCATGTGTGGAAGAGCAATTGGTGTAGCCAACTCCCTCCCTTCATATGAGAGGTTTGCACGGTAAGCACCAAGTGGCTGGTCCAAATAGAATTGTTCTTTTTATGGCATGTTTATCTCCATTAAACAACCCAACTGATGAGGTAAACATAAAAGAATACAATCGGTGAATTAGTGCTTTGTTTCTCTTTCAGTGGAAGTAATGTTCCTTGTGAAGTTTTTCATGATGTTTGGACCGTCTAACTATAGGAAACAGGACGGTTCATTCATTCATTCATACATCGAAAGCTTTTTCTTCCCAAGGAAATTGTTCTCTTGAAGTGGAGTTCTTACACCAACCCCCCCCCCAACATCAAGCTTCTTTTTCGTGAAATGACCCCTTTTTTTTTAGACGGCCATATTATCTCTCTCTGTTTTTTTTTTTTTTTTTTTTTGCAATTTTCCTATTTAGTGTTTGTGTGTGATGGAGGGATAATAAAAGTTTGATTTTGTTGAGGAAACAAATGATAATATTCTTTAATTGCTTAAAGAGCTCTTTAGTTTCAACTATTCCATATATGGAACCCCATTTTGTGTGTGTGCATAAACTTCCATGTACTTTGTTTGGCAGATTTCAGACTTCATATTTGAAAAATGGCTTGGCTCTGTTTCATATTTGATTGTCATGATATTGTGCAAAGGGATGGTATTAAAGTCCTAATCAGGGTAGATCATTCTCCGTCAAGAAAGCAAGACTCAAGAGCTTCCAGACTTTTGGGGTCTTCTAAGGCATTCAATGCCTCCAAAAGTCCCTTAAACAAATTACATGATAAGATTTATCCCAAAAAAGAAATTAGAGATCATAAATATCTGTATTCCAAAGATAATTAATAGAATTCTGATTATTATTATTATTATTTAAAAAAATTACAAATATTATTTGGATTGATGTCGTATAACTTGTTTAATCAAATTTTTAAATTCGACTCGCGATTTAAGTATAAAAAAAATTATATTATGAGGGTAATGGATCATTATAAATTTCAAATCCAATTAGTTAAAATATGATTTTAAATATCGATCGGTATAATATTAAAAAAAAACTCCCGATCAACAAAAATGTCTCCGGTAAAGAATCAATTCTACGAGATGGCTTCCTATTGACAAAATGTCTCCCGTAAAGAATCAGTTCTACGAGATGGCTAACGAAGTAGTACTTCATTTAACTTTATTTAAAATTTATTTCTCTAGTCAAGAAAATTAAAAATGACGTGGCACTAAATTATGATCTGAGTGGAATTCCTCGTCATTATCAAAAATATTTAAAACAATAAATAGATAATATCACCACAAATAGAGTTTTTTTCACTTGTCACTTCTTGTGATTAATCTCTCTCTCTCTCTCTCTCTCTCTCTCTCTCTCTCTCTCTCTCTCTCTCTCTGACATAACCATTATCCCAGCCAAATTCAAATCATCCTAAAAAAGAGTCGATCGGTTCCGAAGTTCCAAAATGAGTAAAGCAGACCTCTGATATGCATAAATCCAACTGGCATCAACATCCAAATCTATGTCCACATTCATTGTCGGCAATCATCCAGCTGGATCAAGCAGTATAGTATTTATTTCGAAATCTGTCACTGTCGGCAATTCCCACAAAGAATTCACTGGACGAGGATTTCTCTGTACAATCCGATGTTGTGCCGTCATGCTGATTTAACTTCCATTCGTGTTAACTTTACTTGCTTGGGTTTATACACCTCATCCTGTTGCTCATTGTTAAGAAAAATAAGTAATTAAAAAAATAAGATATAATAATTAGAACAATGTCAATTAATATCTTTCGTAAAAAATTCTTGTCAAATAGATTATATAAATTAGTTGATAAATGATATCAAAATGTTAAACACTTAAAAACTAGATATATAAATATATAATTAAAGTTACATTTAAAAAATATTAAATCTAATATTATATAATATTATTAATTAAAATTTTATAATTTGGAATGGCTATTAAATTCATATTAATCATATTTCTTGCAAAATATTATTAATCTTATAAATGGTATCATATCGGATTGAATTAAATTCAATTCGTTTGAATTGAATTTTTAAAAGATAAAACTTTTATAATCTCTATTTTTTCTGTACATAATTTGAATTTAAAATTTTAATTAACAGATATCAATATTGAATCATCAAACGTATTGACACGAGAATTTTTCAAAAGATCATCCATTTTTCATTTTTATATCACACTCCATATATGGTGTTATAATGCATGGAGACTAATTTCTACCATCATACTCATAAGGTTAATAAGATTAATGGTTGTTGAATAGTTGGTCAATGAATATTAATTTTTATGAAATAAGATGATAAAATTAAGGTAATTGTTATATAAAAATTTAATGATTATTAATTTCTAATCATGGGAATGGTAGAAAAGCTGGCATACAAAGTATTATTGCTTGTGATGTAACTTTTTTATTATTTTCATTCAGAATTAAAAGGAAATTTTATTTTTCTGTTTCAGTTTTTTTGGGGAAAAGCGGAAAAGGGTGAGTTGGTGGATGAGTGAGGAAGGAAAAACGGAAGGAATTCAATGAAGCCAGGGAAACATCGGTAAAAACTTGCTCAACATTACCCGCACCCTATCGTGACACCTAAAAAGAGCACAAACCTCTGTTAAACGTACAATCCCGAAATCCTAGCACCGACCCTTCCCCTCGTTCTCTCTCTCTCTGAGCAGAACGAATTAATCCAACAAAACCCACGGTCATCTCAACAGCCTGGTTTTACCTCGCCGCCGGTTGGGAAAAACGGGGGAGAGAAAGAAGGAATCGAAATTCCCAAATCCCAGAGCCGAGTGTTACAAATCCATAAAGTTTCTAATCTCTCCCCCAAGAAAAATTTTCCCAACCCCTCTATAAATTATGCCCCAATCATTCCACCACAATCTTCGGAGTCGCCGTCGTCGTCGTCGCCGTTAGATTCTAAGAAGAGTCGAAGGGTGAGATGTTCGTCTGGCTTCCGCTTTTGTTAGACTCGACTGTAGACGTAACGACAATCTCTTTCGTCGGAGCCCTCGTCCTTCTCTCTTCTATCTCTCTCGTCTTAATCTTCCAACTCCGTCTCAGATCTAAATTCTCCCCTAAACTCCAACACTTCAACTCTCTCTGGGCAACCCGCTTGCTCCTCGTCCTCTTTATCTTTCTCTGGTCTCTCTCTCACCTCCTCCGTCTCCCTTCTATCTTCACCGGTTTGTCTCTTTCTTTCTCCTCTCAAGTCTACTTCTGTAAATTCCATACCGTTCTCTCTCTAGGCCTCTTCCAACCCGCTTTCCTTGTTATCCTCCTCTACCTCGTCATTGTTTCCATTCGTAAACCCAATTGCAATAAAAGTTTGTCCGCTGTTTCTCTCGTCTTCCTAGTCTTCCCTCTTGTTCTTCTCCAGAGTTTTTTCCTCTTTTTCTGGGATGGAGACCCGTTGCCGGATATTTTTGTCCGGAGTTGGTCTTTTGGTGATGATTCCGAAAAAAGCGTCGTTTCCTGCACTTACCCTCTCATCAGCACCGTCATTTTTGGCGGGTTCGCGATGACCTACGTGGTGGGGTTTATTGTTTCGAGTTACAGAGTTGTTTCGCTGGTGATTAACAAAGGTCTGAGAATAAGGATTTATTTTCTGACTTTCGTAGTTCTGTTTTCCTTGGTGGCCGAGACTGTTTGTCTTGGTTTTTCGGCGGCGTGGAGGCTGGAGACGTTGAACACCGGCTTGATTTCTCTTTTAGCTTTTTTCTCTGCTCTATTGGTAGCCGCCGCCGGAGAGTCCATTTTGGTAATTAGACCGATTAGGGACTCTTTGGCCGCCACTGGGGGTTGTTCGTCCAGGCAGGGTGATCATTCGAGCGACCAGGTGGTCAAGGTTTAGGGGGAAGAAGGGAATGGCGGGATATTTGATGCAGGTGAAAGGGTATTTTGGTCATGTGGGGGCCAGGGCAGAAGTTGGCTGAGGTCGTACACATTGCTTGGGATTGAAGTTTCATGACTTGTGAGCTATGAGAAAGAGGAGGAAAATTTGTGTAAATTTCTCTTTTTTTCTTCAATAAATACAAATTCCTTCTCCCACATTAATCCCATTTGTAGGACAATTTCTCATTTTTTCTTTCGACTTTTTCCCTTTTTTTCTTTTTCAATTTTTTAGCATCCTGTGAATCCCTTGAGAACTTTTCTTGGAAAAATTTCAGAATAGAAGAAGGTAGAATCTCTGCCTCTCTGTCTCTCTAGAAATTTGTTGTTGACATGATATTTAGTTCGTGCACCTCTCCTCTGCCGCACATCCCTCTAAGACTTTGCCTGCAACATAATATTCGAGTTAAATTATAATTTCTTTGTTCCGGTAATTACTATGGATTAGATAAATTAATTTTGATAATCAAAAACCCATTTGCAAGATGTTTAAATCTAAAATACTATGGGAGAAGTCATGATGTTACAAATGTGAGAACATTAGCGACGTTCATGGGCGAGTTGTAGAATCCAGCATTCTTTTTGTAGGCAATGAAGTATGACAAAGACCTTGAGCAATAAAGGTGAAGTCCAAACAGAGTCACAGACTCTCTTGCTCTCAAGACGATTAATACGTATGGTTTAAGGATTTCATATGATTTGGCTTTGTTGTACTTGCGGCCGTATGTATAAATGTTTATGAAGTTTGTGATGTTGGATGGTTATTGAATTGGAAGTTAGCATCCTGTAATATTGTCAGAATTATTGTTGGATGGGTCGTTGATGACGATGTCAGTCACACACAGTAACGTTGAATTATTCATTTTTCGACATTTCCCTTTGGATCGGAACCATTGCATTCCAGCGGGACTGCATGTTCTTCGCATGCAGAAACAGCCATGCTTGACGGTACGGTTACTTTGATTCAATCTCCATTAAACTTATGTTTGTTGCTTTATTGCTTTTCTCAGTAATATAAGACCCTTGATCAATAATTATAACTCTTTGAGTAAATATTTTTTCGCACAATACCATGTCAAGGAATGGCATGAGCAAGCTTGCTTTGTGTTGGCGATTTTTATAGTGTGCTAGATATAGCTGATGTAATCCAGTTAAATGGACTTTGATGGCCGAGATAATATGCTAAATCGCATAGTCACCCGGCCCTTTGTTCACGCATTGGGCTGAGAAGGGACTTTACTTCTCCACAACCGAGTCCTTCTGACAACTAAAAAAAGCTCCAGGTTTCATGGCCTTTAATGAAGAATAAGATAAATGGAAAACACGAATTTTATTAATAATAAACTGAAGATGCTACAGTGATCCAATCTCAGCAAAGAAAATAAAATAAAAGCTGGTAATACTGGAAATCCGCCAAGGGAAAATAACATAATGCCAGCTGAAAGTAAATTGATAGGAATATAAACTGATAATTAATGAAGATAAATAATAGGAAAAGTAAACGGCATATGAGTAAAACTAAACAAAGTTTAAAGCTATATAAATAACTTTCCTTAATGACAACCTTCCAGATTCATGCAAATTCTTTCCTTTCTTGACATCGCCGGCATGGCTTTCCTTAACCATCATACAGATCTGCGCTTAATTTGTTCTGCATCTGATATCAATTGCTGCTTGGCATCCAATATCTGCGGTCAATCTTGTTTCCAATGCTACTTGGCATAACGCTTTACCCCCTTACACTGTTAAGCAATTGAATGGTTTGAAATGGCTAAAGTATTGTACTTAATGGAACACCGAAAATTCAAGCTGACCACATTCCAACTTTCTTAATAAACTCGCCAACTGTTCATCTTGTTGCCCATCGAGTGCACTGGAGCCAGATTGTTCGATCTTTAACCTCCACGGCTAACATGTATACTTCTAGCTATTTGTTTTTATCTAGGTCAGTTATGGATTTCCTAGGCGTGAAGTCCATCATGTTCATCGCTGCACCGGATCCTTCAACACTTTCTTTCTTTGAAGAAATATCTTTCTTGTCTGATTTAGATACTTCGTGACAATCAACTGCAAAAATATCAGCTAACTTTAACCCCCTTCCTTCCATGTTTTTTGCGATGGCATTCCCTCTTAAGATCTGAGCTACGATAATATCAGCCAGTTGGTCCTCTTCATACTCGATTGGTTCTATTGAATCAGCATAGTCAATCGAGACTAGGTGTGGACCTTCCCTTTGCCGGCCCTTTCGCACTCCCTCGCTTTAATAAATTGCTCAGTCCGAGATCTTTTTGCTAGCTAATCCAACTCTGGCTGGATTCATGGCAATAATCATCAATTTCAACTGAGGATAGATATTTTCTACGGTAATTGATGGATATTGAGATTCTGAATGGGTTTTTGGCACCGGTCCCTCAATTTTCTAAACGTTTCAATAAAATCAGCTGCTGACTCATTAACTTTTTGCTTCAAAACTCTGAGGTCGGCTATGATGATGTGATCTGAGATTGATATAGAACTGATTATGGAACAGTCTCTTCATGTCCGCCCAGTTCAACAGAGAATTAATCAGCAAAGAGGAGTACTAAGTAAAAGTATTCTCATTTAAAGACAAGGGAAAGAGTTGAAGCTTATGATACCCATTTTGGTTTGAGTTCGCCACACTTTGCTAGAAACATATGCTCGGTCGTGGACTTGGTATCATGACCGGAGAAGGCTGTGAAATCAGGCATCTTGTACCCTCTCAGCAACAAGATTGTTCTATCTGGAGCGGATCGAGTTGTGGCGTCAACGGGAGGATTGCTTGTGGGAGGATTATTAACGATATATTGAATGAAATGAATTTGGAACATCAACTGCTCCAGAGTTGTTTGTTCACGAAATGCATCAAGGGATTATCTCGTGTCACGGTGCCCGACCCTTTTTATTTTAATTCAATAATAAGGGTATAATTTATAATTTTGCATATTTTATAGGTTTTTTATTTATAATTCGTGTAAATAAATGCTACTTCACTCGGTGTACTTAACCCACCAAATAATTTGCTATGAATTAAGAGTAAGCCATGAAACTCGTTTTGATCAGCCCAGGAGAATGCCCTTCTGGTCTAGCCCACATGTCATGCTGCTTGCTTTGGAAGACCGGATGTTTGTGGGCTCATTTCCGTTCCATTCAAGGACTTAAGCAGTGTTGCACCAAAGACCAGTCTATGCGGTGGGAAGTATTCTGTGTCCCTTAACTAAGTGTTCGGGTTCAAATCTTCTTGAGAATGAAAAAGACTACTTTGAAAGACCTCTCTCTCTATAGAAGGCCCGACAGTCAGATTGATACAGCCAAGGTCAGGGACAAAATAAAAAAAAAAAAAAAGACTTAAACAGCGTTGTGGGCTTTGAATTTCGGAAGCAATTGGGGCTTTTATCATCAGAATACAAAACAGAAGATTAATGACAGCCCATATACACTGCCGGACTAGCCAGCAGGCCCAATAATCCAGAACAAATTATTTTTTTCACTTAACTATTGCTATATATCTGAAAACCTAACTAATTCGATTCGAAAAATAACACGGAACACATTATGGGTCAAGCATTAGGTGGATGAAGACTATTTGCAAATGATCTCCGGTTGGCCGGAGTTATCACTTTTTTGGTGTTGTCAGGTGGGATTAAAAAAAAAATCAATTCCACTCATCTATATTTTTGGATGTTAGCAAGTTTATTTCAAGGTTTGTTTGTTTGTTTGTTTGTTTTTTATTTTACTAAAGTCGTATAAAACAAGGTGCAAAATGAAAACCTACAATCCAATGAATTAGGTTGAAGACCTTTTTACTTTTTCAGGCCCACTCCCTTGGAAACATTTCCTTGGAGCAAGAAAACGCTTTCACTCTTGGTTCCACAAACTCTCACTTGCAAAAGCCCTTCCGCACATTATCGATTCTAAACCTCTTCTAAGCAAATAAGTCTCAAACCCTAAAATGCTATTTTGAAATGAAGCCAAAGTCAAATTCAATTTCAAAGAATGTGGATTGCACAAAGTGATTAGGATTGAAGAAAACCATAAATAGACTTTCAGGTTGGGGGAAACCCACCTGCTCTGTAGAGTTGACTCTTCAATGCCCATTCAAATAATACTAAAATTCAAATAATTTAGGTCGATGAGTTTTGATTCAAGTGATACATTTCTCCTTCTCATATAATATGTTCGGGTTTGAGCCCGGTATGAATTAAAAAAAAAAATCAAATAATGCAAGCCTCTTCCTGATCGAGATATATTATATACTACTATGGTTCTGATTTTGTTTTAAAACCCGCATGGGGTACTTCGTAATTGACTAATTTATTAGATAAAAGAAAAAAAAAAAATCTAATATTCCACATAGCGTAGAGTGGTATCTTCTTTTCCCAATGGCGTCTTACCTTACAAATTCCAGCCGAAAGATGTTGTCCCTGTTTTATCTTATGATACCTTTTCAATTTTTCTTTTTATCAGGATTAGGAGGGATAAATATGTCTTAATCAACATGAGAAATGAGATCTTCTATCTCCTTTTGGGGTGTCTCTCTCATGATTATAATCCATCATTTTAAAATAAACTTCGTACAAATTGAAATTATTTATTCAAATTTGTCTTAAGCATCAAAATTGTAATTCTACGTTCTATATATATATATATATATATATATATATATATATATATGTATAATTAATTCATGGTCTTATACATCATCGTTTACCAGACAATCTGAATTATAATATAAGTATCAAATTTTTATAATTTAATTTGTCTAAAATTTACAGTTAATCACAATATATTGAAGATCCGATGCTAATAATTACAGTTAATTTTTTGTCATAAATTTATTTGTAATAGTAATTTATTTATCAGAAAAAAATGCCCCAAAAGATTTTTTGAAATTCTATAAAAATATAGAAAATGTTAGATCAGTTCCATTGAATGATTTTTCCATGAAAAACTAAGGATTGAATCGCTGGCTGAGGGTCAGAATGCATTTATAGTGGCAGAGCATTTCCATATTAAAAATTGCAGGCACTATTAAAATATACCCAAACGGGTTGATTGATCTGGTCAATGATTTTGATCGATAGTAATCAATTATCCATTATTCAATTATAATAATTGATTTAATCAGATTCATTTAACAATTACGATTAATTTGATCAATTATATTTATTTAATTAATTTAATTAATTATTAAAATTGATTTAATTAAAATTGATTTATTTAATCATTATATATTTAGAAAATTAATTTTATTTTGATTATTTTCATAAATTTTATTCAAATTTCTTTTCTTTTCTCTATCGACTACCTCTTATATAAATAGGATTCTCTTCCATACTTTGTAATCAAGTAAAAAGAGATAATATTCTCTATTGCAATTAGCTTTTTTTCTTCTCCCTCTCGTAATTTTCTTTAACAATTAATACAAAAAAGATTTTTCTCTTCATTTTCTTCTTCTTCTTTGAATTTTAACTTATATAATTTTTCTACATAATACTAATTCTTGATTGCACGTATAGAAATACACAAGAAATTTAATACCGGGATTAAAATTTTTCAACACCTTTCAGGCTCTTTCAATTCGATATAAAACGAAGGAAACAAAGGAAATACCAAGTCTTCTCCCATCTATTTTGTTGGGTAACGTCCATTAATATACTTACATGTGGCTCATTCGAATGAGCCCTTTGATCATTTCAGCATTTGTTGGGAAACCATTCCTTTCTTTTCCCTATTTTAAGGTAACCATGACTAAAGGTACGCCTTAAAAAAAAAAAAAGAGATCAGAGGCACACTAAGTCCATTAAAAAGAAAAATTGCCCTCTTCTTAAAAAAATATTAATAAAAACCAAAGAATATATTGAATAATATAGATTTTTAATTTAAATAATATAAATGTACCTCTCCTCTTGCCTTTTCTTGGTCTATGTTCTTCATACGGGTGAAAAGAACCTTTTAAAGTGACAAAAATATAGAATATATTAAATAATATCCAATAAAACTGGAGAGCCACTGTCATCTAAAATATTGCAGGTACCAAAAGAAAAAAAAAAAAAATCCCTAGAACTATTTAACTATTTAGCATTGATCTTTTGAAAGCTTACTGACGGAATTCAATTAAATTTTTTTGAAATTTTAGATATAAAAAGAATTATGATTGCAGTAACAATAGTTTTTAACAGAAAATTTTGAATTTTATTTTAAAAACTGATACTTTTTTACTAAAAAATTTATATTTTATTTAAAAATATTATAAATAAAATAGAAATAAAAATTTATTGGGCTTTTGTTTTTCCCTGAATCGTCAATATCTGGTAGTAATATTGGACTCAATTATTGGATTTTTAAAAGGATAAAACCATCTCAATATTTATTTTTGTCATACATAAAACTTAAATTCGAAATCTTGTTTAAAATGGAACTAACCGGGTGTTAGTTTTGAGGCCAGCAAAAGCAATGCATCTGATTTTGATCTAAAAAGATTTTCTCTTAAAGAGCTCAAGTTTGAGTTCTTAGTTATCTATAAATAATAAAGACTGTTGTTTCCGGATATTGGTCACAATAATGAGGATGTCCATAACTAAAATAAAAAATAAAAAAAAATAAATAAATGTCATTCAATTTAACAACGGGCAAAATCTGAATGTGGGCCCCAAGAAGTATTAAAAAATTAGCAAATGGGCAAGATCTGAGCATATACCAACTTGACGGAGCCCATTAAATTGTTGTGGGTCCAGCCCAAAAGAAAGACATGAAAATCTTTACATTAGTCCCAAGACCTGAAATCTTGGGGGACCTTCCTCCATGCAAATGAAAAGACAAAGCCAGTCATTGTGCCCCTGCTTTCCCATGCTTTGTCTCAAAGGAAGAACCCCACCCCCACCTCCACCTCCATTTTTCGTGGACAGCTTGCTTTCATTCATGATTTCCTTAATTTCCTCATTCACACCCCAATTCATCAATTGTGTCTTCACCCCCTTCACCCCTTTATTTGTCCTCCATGTCTATGATACTCGACCCTTGAAATCGTTGTTTCAAAACCAATATTTGGACATGACATTCAATGATGTCGGTTTTGAAGTTTTCCTTTCCCCTTTTGTTTTCAATTTTCATCTTTTTGTTTCTTTTAGAATTTCTCTCATTTAGGAATCAATTTGAGTTCAGACTATCGTCCCAAGTGGTAGTACCATCCTTTTAAGTTTAAAATATTAATTCTTTGTAAGAATTTTTTCCCCTTTAAAAATATTAATTCATTATAAGTAATGAAAATAATGATCGTTGCTGGTGTGGTAATTTATAATTTACATGTCAATGAGAAATTTGAAAATTTATCTTATGTAATTGGGACCCTCTTAAAAACCCTAATATATTCATCAACTGATAACTAGTGTTTTACAAAATTTAAATTTAAATACAAAAATTACTGCATAATTCATCTCACTTAAGGAAAATTGATTTTTTTTAGGACCACCGGCTCTTATTATTATTTTTCAATTTTTTTTGGGTGGGTGGGTGGTTGGATTGGTGCAAAATATATCTGACGTAAGGAGAAGAAAGGGGCAGAGGGATTGACAAGGTGGAAAATTTTGTGCTATAGGAATCAAATGCCATGAAATGCAAGTCTAGTCTATATTTCAAATAATAAGTCGAGATTTGGAGACCCCTCACCTGCACTGCCTCTAGTAAGATCAAAAGGCAAAGAAAACTACCCACTGCCTCAAATAACTTTTCTGAAAAGACATGTCGGATTTGAATTGCTATATTGAAAGCTATGCTTCTTTGTCTTCTTGTAAGTTGTATCTACCCAAAATAAATACCTTCTTAGCAATATATAAATATATATACTTTCAGGACCTACAAGGAAAATTAGTTTTATGATATTGTAGGTTATGATTTTTTGTTTTCCGCGGGGGGGGGGGGTGATAACATGCTTTCCTAAGGTGCCGAGTTCATCAAAAATATAAAAATTAGAGAGGCCAATGTCAATTATTTTCTGAAATTTATGCACGACCGGCTAATCCCATATGAATTAAATTGTTAAGTGAGTGAATTGATAGCGTGGCCAATTATATACAAGCCCGAATAATAAAAAAAATGATATTATATTTAGCATCAAGTATCAGAAACTCATTGATTCTCAGCAGGAGGGTTGAGCAGATGATGGTGATTGTATGTCAGGATTCTCTGTGAACTTACGCCATCGTGATATGATCCATGAAGTCAATGTGTATAGCTTGGTAGAAAAATCTGTACTTTGAGATAGGAAGGAAGATTAGTTATCTTTTTATCGGAGATGGGGCATTTAATTCTCAAAAGCAATTGTTTATTTTATAAAAAAAAAAAAAAAAAAAAAATGGGAGAGGGACTTGCAAATTGATGTTTGTGTGGCGTGACTCGATGCCCTTTGCCTTTGGTTAGGGTTAGACCCACCACCATACTTGGTGGCGTATCCCATACAAAAAAAATCAACTTGATTATGATATTGATAGCCCCCACCCCCTTCCCCCAACCCTAACCCACCACACACTGCACAAGCATCTCCATTTCCCTCCTATCCTTCTTTCTTTCCTTTTTTGATTAAAAAATTCAACCTACTCTCCGGCCTATGCTTAACCGGAAAGAAAAACAAAATATATATAAATAAATAAATTAAAGGAAAAAAGAAAACTTTACTGGTATGTTTGTAAGAGGGGGCTTACCATTTTCATTATTTTTTAATAAATAAAATTTAAATAGTCTGTAATACTTCTGAATGGACTGTTTTAAATTTTAAACTTAGTCGAGAATAAATACTAATAAAAAAAATTCTTTAAAACTAAGTTTAAATATGTTAGTTAATGGACTACTTTTTGTTCCCTCGAAACCTTTTATTTTAGGTAACCATACAAAAGATAAAAACACGTCAAAAGCGCGTGGGGAAGAAACGTTTCTTCTGGCCCAGAAAATGGTAACCGTTCCGTTGGCATTCCAAATTTGTGGCCCCATCTAACGGCTCCTATCTAGCACAATCGTAGCCGCGAATCTGTTCTTTTTCAAGAAGGTTCCACATCGATCATGATTACAAACGACAAATCCAACGGTTGACATTGTATTCCACAACACGCGGATGACGATCGTAAAACTTGGATTGACCGGAATTATGCCTATCCCCTTCTTTCCAGCTCATTATCGAGACTCCCAGCCCCAAGTCCGAAGACAAAAATGATTTTTGTCTTGCAAAATTTTTCCAACGATTCAATTTAAAAAATATATATATATAATTCTAATTTGTACCGATCAGTTATTTTAATTTATTTAATGTAAAATATATATTATTTAATTTATAATATATTTACATAAGATACGCTACCATATTGTTATTTGGATCATTTGGCCCATAATTCATTTGACCTACTTAACATTATTCTTGATAGAATAATTTTAAAAATTATCGTAATAAAAAGCAAAGGTTTAGTCAAGAGCCAATTTGAAGAGCCGGTTTGCTTGAGTTGGAGGAAATTTTATTTTCAATATAAACAGATACAATATGATAATTTGATAATTGTATATTCAATAATTTTAGTTGGATTAATTTTAAATTTTAAGAATTATATTTTATTGGTTATCATATTAAAAAATATATATATTATTTTTCCCATTATGCTGCCGCGTTACAGCCTTTTAATGAATAATAATAAAAAAAAGAAAAGGAAAGGAAAGAAAAAATCCGTTTTGATGCTGGTAGTTTGAATGGTCCATGATCCAGGGGGAGCCGGTGCTATGTTCGTGGACTGCGTCACACGCGGCATCCGTGTGATGTGCGGGGACCGGGTTAGGGTGTTGGCACCGGGCTTCGCGCAGAAAGTGAAGGGCATTTTCGTCATTGTGCTTTCCAAAGAAGGGCCCCCCGATTACGGTATACGAATCTGTTAACGGTGACGGCGGCGTGAGTGACTGGCAGGGCAGGGTCCGTCCGGTAAAGTCCACGAGAAACATGATTTTGTTGCCCTAGTTAAGGAATTAAAAAAAAAAAAAGAGTTTTTATTCAGCGATAGGCTGACGTGGCGGAACTCTATTGGTGCCGACGTAGGAGTGATACGTCATCAAGGTTCTCATACATTCATATTTGACCCGTTATTTCTAACGTGTCGCATTGCGCAGCCTTCATCTTTAACTGTGTTTCTTCACTTCTTTACTCTTGGAATGACATGCTTTCTTCTTCCGACTCCAGAATAATAAATAATAATAATATAGGAAATAAATAAACTAGAATTTATGGTTTAAGTGATAGTGTTGAATAAGATAAAAAGGGGTTGAATCCCAAACCAAGGTTCCTACTTGGTACATCAATCCAATGCTAACCCTCACGTTTAATGTTAACTCGCACAAGTTTACGTAAGCACACGTTGTGGTTAAGATATAAACACGTGTTTCATCTTTGTACTCAACTAATTAATTACTAAAATGATTTTTGGTTTGACTTTCTTTCATTATTAAATTAAAAAGTTAGTAATCCAGTTGTCCGATGTGTATATATATATTTTGTTAAAACTTTTGAGCTTTATGATACTGATAGTAATATCTATTTTCCAAAAAATTATGTATAGATTTTTTAAATAAAATCGAATTATAATAATAAAATTAAAATTATTAATTATTTTCAAAAAAAAAGTTGACCGAGAGACATTTTATTAATTTATTTCTATTTTATTCTATATGTAATTTTTCAA
This sequence comes from Dillenia suffruticosa, assembly GCA_033439265.1. Lineage (NCBI taxonomy): Eukaryota > Viridiplantae > Streptophyta > Magnoliopsida > Dilleniales > Dilleniaceae > Dillenia > Dillenia suffruticosa. The sequence goes on along the minus strand of JAVTVX010000010.1, from coordinate 26,937,549 downwards.
TTAAAGTGAAATATATTTTTAATAAAAAAATATAAATACTTATGGATAATATATTAAAAACTCTACTCAATTCTATTCTAAGTAAGCCTGACTTCAGCCTTTTAAGCCAATGGGTTCGGTTAGCTTAGTTAATTTCAATTGAATTATCAAGACAAAAAAGTCAAGTCCCACAAAATAAATTATTAATAATTTGAGTTCCTTACATCACACCCATGTAATTATTTTCCATTTTCGGTAAATGATAGTGAGATTTTTATCTTATTATTTTGAAAGTCGACGCTCGAAAACTATGTTAGAATGGTAGGAAATATTATAGTTTTTGTGTTTATTCTCAAAAAGATTTGAAATGTGGTTAATTAAAAATTTTGATCAGATAATTATTTAAATAATTAAAAATTTTATCCATAATAGATTATAAATTCAATTCTTGTCTCACACTTATAGTTAAGCAAAAAAGGTAAACTAAACAAAAATGTATAGATATGGTTTTATACTAAAATTTTTAGCTTATTTATTAAACATTCACGTAATTACCATGTCATGCAAGTTATTTAGTAATGTATGTATGAAAAGTATATTTAATATTTTTGTTTAAAAATAGGAAAAGAAGTACAGTTGGAAATTATGAAAGTTGACATTGGAAATGTCAGTTTTGGACTCACATATCATCTCTGGATAATCATATATCCCCTTAATTGACTTTGTGAAGGAAAGACAAAACTGTTTCACAGACGGCAAAGTAAATTACTCACCCCGGGTTATGACGGTTTCAGCTATTCCTTCTCTAGAAAAAGCCTCTCTCTCGCTCTCTCTCTCTCTCTCTCTCTCTCTCTCTCTCTGCGTATCGACCAAGTAAACAGCAAACCCTGTTATAAATACGCATCTCCATCTTCCCCAGAACCTCTCAACCTTTCTTCTTTTTCATCAAAGACTTTATGTGCATAATTTGTGAATCAAATATATCATGAGCAACATCCCAACATCTTTGAGAGACTCTTCTCTAACTCTTTTCTTATTAGCCATCTCCGCATCTGATCCTTGGCCATTTTCTCTCACTTTCTTGTAACCTTAGACCCTCCCCTTCACTAACCCCAATCAACACCAACAAAAGACCCACAAAAAATACATTTCTCTGTTTTTGGTCCTCTATTTTGTTTTTCCCAAACATGGGAGTTGGAGAAAAACATCATCATTTGAATTTTCACCTTCACATATTTCATCATAATCATCACAACAAGAAGGAAATGACAGATATTCCAAAAGGGTGTTTGGCAATTATGGTGGGACAAGGCGAAGAGCAACAGAGGTTTGTGATTCCTGTGATTTACATAAATCATCCTCTGTTCACTCAATTGCTGAAAGAAGCTGAAGAGGAATACGGATTTGATCAGAAAGGACCCATTACCATTCCGTGCCACATCGAGGAATTTCGCAACGTCCAGGGCTTGATTGACAAGGAAAAGTCCTTGCAGCATCAACATAGCCACCATCATATTTGGTGCTTTAGGGTCTGAAGAAATTGTTCTATCAATCTTGTGAATCAAATCAGTCGTTTCTTTTCTTTTAGTTCTTTGTTGGGTGTGCCTGTGATTTTTTTTTTGAGAAGATGATTCGGTGTAGATGATGATGATGATGACAAGAATTTGTTTTCAATGATGGTATAAAATGAATTTTGTTCATACATACAATATATATTGCTAGAAGCATTCACTATACCAGGGAATGGAACCTACAATTCTTTTTTTTTTTGTGTGTGTGTTTGCAATAGACAATTGCAAAAAATATGGAAAATTATGTGCATACTTGTCTTTTCAAAAATAAAAAGAAAAATAATGAGATTATATTTCGTGTTAAGTCTCCAACAAGTTGGTTGTTGGAGGAGTAAATACTAGAGAGAGAAATGAGGAATGTGAAAGTATAGAATACGTTGGCTGGGGGTTTGGAACTCTCAAGGGGCCAGAGCTGTTTGCTTGGGGGGCCATGGAAATTATGTGGTGTGGTGATTTTCCAGGGCCGCTCAGAGCCAACACAGAGATAAGCACAAAATCTATTTACCCCACCTTTTTGTTTTCTTTGTTGTTGTCCTTCTGCGTCACCTTGAATTAAAAGTCTTCTATTGCAGGTTTTTCTTTCTTAAAGTAAGGTGTATGGAAGATTTTATTTCATTTTTTTTAAATAAAGATGACAACCATAATTACTAGATTTTTAAATGAATTTATAAATTTTCAAGTTTTGGACAACTCTGAATTTCTTTATTATATATTTAATCCGTTAAATTATGATCTGAATGTCATGACCTTGATCTGATTGTCATAAGCATTTATTTATTTCTTTTTTTTTTTAATGGAAATATGCACTTGATTAGGTGAGCGTGGCTTATGTTGCTTTGCCTTGGTCCCACAAACAGGGCAGAGGTTGCCCTTTGCCTTCTTCCTCCCAATTTCCTTTACTATTTTGTAATCATATATCTATTTTATTTTATTTTATTTTATATATAATTTTTATTAAAAATTAACCTAATTTTATCTAACTTCAACTTCAAGAAACCAGGCCTAAGAAAGGTTGATAAAGTTGGCAGGCAGTATTATGCCTTCAAATTTAAATATTTAACTTGAGGCATCGAGTGCTTTACCTTTGGTTAATAGACTGTGGTCGCATTCTCTCTTCCCCCGATCTTAAAATTTAAAATTCGAATTCTTATGTAATAAAACAATATAGATTTTAAGTTTGTTAATTTAAAAATTAATTCGACAAATTATTTAAATTCAAGTGTGATTCTACAAATTTTCATTAGTATTATCTTGGGTCTGTAATCAGTGCATTGTTCTTTGTTATTTAACGATCACCATTGTTGTGATTTTTACCATCTTATTGGATGAGTCTCAAAAGGGGGAAAAAAAAAGTAGAGAGAGAGAGAGAGAGAGAGAAGAGGCATTCTTTATTATATTAAGCTCCAGCATAAGCCTACCATATGAATTAGAAAAAGCCACTTTTCATATTCATTTTATGGAAGATCCCTAGGGGTTAATCTAGTTTATGCAGCATCATTGCACATTTTAAATTCCAAAGTTTAAATCTGATTTTCTTTCTTGTGGTGCTTAAGAAAAGCCAAGCTTTAAAATGCAGAAGACATGGAATTTACCCTTTTTCTTTAGCTAACAGTACAACACCTATTCCATCCAAAATTTGAGAGAATGGGATACCCAAAAAGACATTTTTTCAAATAACAGTTGACCTAATTGGGATTTATAAAACATTATAAATTGAATATTAAATACATATCAGTTTGTATGAAGTCACAAGCGAGGGCGTATCCCAAGGACCAAGTCCATGGATTGCCCTTGCCCGCATTCAAATCCAGAGTAGTTCGTGAGGGATACACAGTCTATTACTATGATGTTTAAATTTAATCTTTCTTACTTATACCGATGATGTTTGAAATTCATACGTAATTCACTTTAATATATATTTATATATTTTTTTAATTCAATAAAATATGTGATAAAGTTTAGAATTTTGAGGCCTGCGTGAGAATAAAGCAAGTCCACATATAGGTAATATGTAATTGCAAGTGGATGAGGGTTGTAGATATTTCTACTTGGCAACTCCCTGGACGGGCTGTGCCTACAACAGTCATATTCAAAATTCAATTGTGCATTGGGTTGTAGTTAAAAGTTTTAAATGCATCCTCTATCTTTTTGCCTGTTGATTTTTAAGTATGGACTTGGTCATCATTGGCTATTAGGGTTTCAGTTGACCTTTCAATTGTCTGCAGACAAGTGAGAGATGTGCATTTCCCTCTTTTTTTTTGGGGGGCGGGGGGAGGTTTCTTCATGCAGCTTCCTGCGTAATTCTTTTGGCTTAAATCCAGCTTTTGAATATTTAAATCCAAATTGCAAGGATTTAAACGAGTCGTCTTGTTTACTGCACATGAAAATTGTGGATCTGAATCCCGAAAAGAACCAAATCTTTGGCAAGATGCTTCGTATAATCTCATGATTGGACAAGTTAATCCCGCTTGGCCAAGTAGATAATTTTCATTATTTGATCATGTACATCTAGTAATGCAGATTAGGTTGAATCTTTCAATTAAAAATCCTAGCTAATAAAACTTTGCTGCTCCTAAATCTTAGGATTAAACCAAGTCTGAACCCCCAGAAAATCCCAGCTAATAAGATATTTGCTCCAAAATCCTATCTCATGTTTGTTGGATTCAATTTTATGCTCACCATATGATATGATAATGGTGTTTAAGAAAATTTCAACATTGATTAAAAAGAATCAGGGATTGAGGGTTTTTTGCTTTTTTTGTTGATTAAAAATAGAAGGCAGCGTAGAGATGTCGAGCCATGGAATGAGAGTATAGATGATTTTCTTTTGCTAATAATAAAAAAGAGAATCCCCGTGCCTCCCTCGCATGCTTCTAAATCTTTCTATTATGAATATATTACAAACAATTAGCGGTCAAAATTTATGAACATGAATATGTTTAATCTATGGACAGAGTATACTTTTTTTTTTGGGTAGCTTTTTTTTTTTTTTTTTTTTTTGATTTACAGTGAGATTCGAATCCGAACCTATTATAAGAGGAGGGGATGAACCTATTATAAGGGGAGGAGAATTGTTGTCACTTGAATTGGATCTCATTCACGAGAGTCTGAATGTGAATATATTGAAACCTAAGTTTCAATCATTCGAATGAGTTATTCCATTTCGTACTCCCCACCCCAAACCATATGGGAACTAGCAGTTCTCACTGTGTCCAATAGATCATCTATCTGTTAAATTTGATCATAAAATTTCATTTATTGCTGAAAATTAATTGACTAAACTAATTACAGTTACACCCGCATGTCAACACGGAAACTTCGAGAACTTTGAGATACCGATGCCTCAAAAGAAAAAAGAAATCTCTTTATCTTTTTTCCTCTTGAGGAACATACAACCCATGTACTTGGCATCAGCACCTGTAAAGTTGGAAGAAAAATGAAATTCCGCCCAACACTTGGACCGCTGCTGAGGTGTTTACAGCTTAGAATAGAGAATCATCAGCGGAATTTGTGCCATAATTTTAGAAAATAAAGTCTCTGTCCAACACCAACCCCAAGTCTCCAAAAAAAATTTGTTCAATACAATAAGGTTCTAGGAACCTTCAGCTGTCACTATCAAAAATTGCAGCTTTTCTCCAAGTATTTACGCCAAAAAAGGGAGGGAAAAACAAATGGAGCATCAAACATTCAACCAGGAAGGAGCCACAAATTTTCCCATAAGTTCAGACCAGCACCAAACGTAAATACATGGAAGTTCGTGAGAGAATATGACATATTCAAAGTGCATGGAAGTGTATGAAGTGGGAACACTCCCAAATTTATATTTCCCGAGAAATTTTTATCAACATAAGGTTTTTGGGAGGAAAATTTACCCTACACATTTTCTCTGAAAAAACACTGCAAGCACTTTTCACTTAAACTTCTACAGCCAAATTGTATAGTATGGTACAAATGCTACTGATGTCTTGTATTAGTGCTTCTTATTGTCACACCATGCAAAAATTTGGTATACCCTAGAAAACTTAGTTTTCTATCTGTACTTCTGATCCAATCTTTGAATAAGTGGTATGCCGTAGGTCCCAAATTCATCTCCTGCAAATTCATCAAGTTCAGTTGGTCAAGTCAAGCGTGATAAAGAGGTTATGTGACTTTCTAGAAGAAAATGATGGCTGCTCATGTACCTGGGCCAATTCCTCAACCGAAGTGACCCTGTTGCCTTCCTGCTCAAAATACTCAAATGCAGTACTTGCAATTTTTTCCCATCCTTCAAGCGCCTCCAGCTGATAAGTGCTTATTGCAGCAGCGCAGAACTCCTCAAAGTCCATCTTTTTATATGCAAGAGGTTCCATCTGAGATTTCAAACAAAAATTATTAGTTGGGCCTTCTACATGGAGAATTAACCAATTTCAAAAGCAGCGTACAAGGAAATCAATAACGATAATTCCAATAGTTTACGATTATGGGGAAAAAAAGACCATTCCAATAGTTTTTGGATCTCCATCCAATGCTAGGGTTAAGGATCTAAAAGAAATTGAAAGTTATTTCACTGAGGACTTGCAATAAAAAGGGAAAAACCTATATTTACAATCAATTTAGAACCAAAATGTCGAATATTTCCTTGGGTCAAATTTGCAGCAACAACAAAACGAACTATAGGCTAACACAACCCAGTAACAAGTGATGTCAGATGCCAGCAGCAGATGAATTGAGAAAGCTTAATCATGATGACTCACCTTAGTAAGAATGTCTAGAACCAGAGATTCCTTCATTGCATCAGTCAGATTTCTTGTAAGACCCTGCATGTTACACCACTTGTTACCAAAGTATGTAGTGCAGAAGCAAACAGGCGACAAATGCAAAATACCATGTACTATGAAGTAGAACAATACATCAAACAGTTTCTTGTTGTATGTTTGCCAACACAGACAAACAAGAAAGATAATTTTCATTAAAAGCACATAACTCAAGTAATACATAAGAATTTGCTAGATTAGCCATAACAGAAGCCACCCATACTGAAGGCCAATAACTACGTGACTAAGCAATAAGAAAGATTTAGGTCCTGTGAATGTCCAGGCCAGATTGAACTAAATTCCAGACATGTCTACTAGTTGGGAAGAATATGTGAGAAATCAACCAACCGCTCTAAAGTTCTCAAGGGAAACTTTTCCATCTTTTGGTTCCAACAGCCTAAATTGAGTCCTGAGGTAGGTAAGCTCATCTTCTGTTAACGCTTTTGATAGTGCCTGCAATGTCAAACAAGAACAAGATGTTAACAATATAATAAACTGGGAATCTTGTTAGAAGTAGTTGGCTCAGTGACTACACAAGCTGTTAATGAATAGCCAGACCATTGTACTTCCAACTTAATCATTAAAGCTTGCCATCTATGATAAGCAAGCAATGAATATAGCTTGTTTGATTACCAGGGCCAAGCAATGGTGACCCTCAACTCCATTGACCTGGGCAATTAGATGCCCAGATTAGATCTATCTGTTTGCAAGAATGGGAAATTTGAATTATTAAATACAGAGCAAGAATATGTCATAAGATGACCACTTCAATCCTGCCTATCTAACTACTGCATTTTGCCTACTCTATTAATGCATATTGATATTTTCACAATTATTGAGGGGGGAAAAAAGAAATGACCTTTAATGCAGCACGTTTGAAAGGTGTGGCGCAAATATATGACTTGACAAGCTTGTATACTAGTATATCCAAAGGCACAGGGCGATTTTCATCTCGCAACCATGGATGATCTGCAATATAGTGCTGTTTATTAGTCTCAAGTATAGAGCACAAAGCAATATATCACTGATTAGAATAACCTTACATGAAAACCAAGAAAAAGAAAAGATATGTATGAACACAAGCACACAGAGAGAGAGAGAGAGTCTTCAAGTGATGTTGACAGAGAGAGTCTTCAAGTGATGTTGACATTATTCTGGTTAGAGAATATCCAGTGAAAACTTACTCAATGCTTGAGCAGCAGACATCCGTTTCCTGTGATCTTTGATCAGAAGCCTTCTTACGAAATCTTTGGCTAATGGCGACACTGAAGGCCAAGGGGAGTCATCAAAATTAGGATCAGCCCTTAATACTGAGCGGAAAATTCCCGATTCAGTCCTTGCCCAGAAAGGTCTGCTTCCACATAACAGAATATATGCAATGACACCAATACTCCAGATGTCTGCTTCAACACTATATGATCTATGGAGTACTTCGGGTGCCACATAATATGCACTGCCAACAATATCACTAAGACGCTGATCTGCCATATATAAGAAAAGCTATATCTGTTACTCCATTATAGAACTAGCAACAACACTACCATGACATACACAGAAGCAATTGTAGAGAAAGCTCTAGAATAGAAAACATATTCCCACAAACAATAGCAGAGAATAATCTCCAGAAACTAAATCAAAGAAAACAATTCAGTGTATAGAAGAATCAAAATCCTCCACTCATACACTGAACATGCAAATCATATTGCTTGATAACAGGGACCAAAAAGATGATCTCTAAAACATATACTCTTTGTCCTCTCCATCCACCCAAAACTTTTAAAACAATAAATAAAAAAATAATAATGCAACAGATGGGTCCTGGAGGCAACCCAACCAAAGTTGGAATTCCAAAAGGAGAGATAATACATAAACAATGGCATAGTCCAATGTTGAAGACCAGCAAGTCCAAAATTAAGAAAAAGGCATACTGTCATAAATATCTCATGATAAGTTCAAAAAACTTGACACTTTATTTTTTAGTGATCTCATAATGAACATCAATAGTATCCAACTGTGTCAACGCTCTCACCTATCCAGTCCATGGCCCCACTCCTATCTAATTTTTGTGCGCCATGACAAACTTAGACTATGGATATATCCTTTCCTGGTAGCCTGCTGCGGACAAGGAAAATGTAAATACAAAATTAAAAGCTGTTTATATATTCCAATACACTGCTGAGTATCCAGAAAACAAGTAGACAAACAGCTCCGGAATTTCATATATTATTCTCTGACTTTCAACATCAAAAAACACTACTCCAACAATGTTTTTTGCTGTTCAGCTTTGGAGCGTCAGTTAACATTCTGAGTGTCATATCTAGATGCAGATCATTCTTTATCTGTTATTTAATGATCATATCAAAGTATAAATCACAAATGAGTATTAAAGTGGCCTGCCTTTGACTTTATCTGGCAACAATCTGCACAAGATTGAGACGAAATGTACCTTTAAGAGAACTGAGATTCATACTAACACTAATGAGGTTGTTATCAGCATTCTCGCCATCTATAACTCCCGGATAACTAAACTAAGACAGTTGGCATAAGATCTTGAAGACAATTGTTGCAACATAAAGAACTTCAAGAGACTTTTATCCCAGCAATCCCCTATTTAGCTCAAGCTTTTGGATGAGCAATGATGTCTATTTCCCACGAGTTTATGAGGTTATATGTCTAGCATAACAACATTTTGAGTTGTCAAATTTAATATATATATATAATGCCACTGTTTCACCTAATCATTAAAATTATTTTAGTATAGTTAAAACTCACTTCTAAATCCTATTTGTATTTATCGGTTCTCCCCCTTAGAAACTTATCCCATTTCTCTCTCTTTAAGTGCTAAACATGCATTCGAGTACCACCAAAACATTGGCAAAGTAGCAAGGTGGTTGTACTTGATCTCCTCATTCAAAGAACCTGGGTTCAACTCACCCTTTCCGAGGATGATGGCAGCAAGTTTGATACCCTTGTATTTGGCTGATGTATGAGTACTCTCACCTGTGTGGCAACCCCTCTCTACCTTACCACAATATGAAACTTAAGAGTGCCAGTAAGAAAGGGGCGAGTAATTTACCATTCCAATGTCAACTGCTCAAAGATATGTTTACATGCCAACTTGGAAAACGACATCCAAAAAGTTCAGAGAAGAAAATTGTAAAAGTGTCCCATAGGCTAAGAGAACTACTTAAAATTTCAAAATGAAAACTTAAGCTATGGTTGCATAGAAGCATATGATTGCAGATTAATTTTCTGGATGTATTAAACCCTATAAGAGAGGATCAACCAAGCAAGGAGGGGAATCATTAATTGAAAGATCATTCCCCCTCACCCCTGCAGCCCACAAAAAAGAAGTGGAAATAGGACACTTGAGATTAATAAAGAAAAATCGCCTAAATAATGTTAAACCTAACCATATGGAAAAAGCATTCCTCATCACAAAGATGGTGGACCAGCATGCACAATCAACAACGTAAATAAATAGTGGATCCAAACCAACAAGAATGACTATAGCATCATAGCGGACCTTTTCCAGATACTAAATGCATATAAAAAGCCTAACATGTACTGAGTAGAACATCAGAGATCTCAAACCATACCTGGCTTTATGAAATCAGAAAGACCAAAGTCAATTATCTTCATGGGAGCATCTTCATCTTTCTTGGTAAAAAGAAAATTCTGCCACATGGTCAAAGCAACAGAACTAATGTAAGGACAAAAATGCAATTAGTTTAAATGGAAGAGAAGCCCAGAGATATTGGCACATGCGTGTTTCCAACTGTAAACATATTTTATGCAGGACAAACCATATTTCCATCAGCAGCAAAGAGAATGAGCTTAATTCATGCAGATATACCTCAGGTTTCAAATCTCGGTGCACTACACCTTGAAGATGGCAAAACGCCACTACACTCAGAATTTGCACAACAATAGCTTTCGCATCCTCCTCTGTGTATCTTCCACCTCTACAAAGGAACAGCACTTAAGTATAACACCATTCAATCCAGTCAGGATATTTATCATTTCTTGTTACCTTGACAAAATTCTGTCAAGCAGTTCTCCACCTTCACACAATCTGATAAAGAAACAAAAGATAAACAACAAATGAGTAAAAGAAGTTGCAAGCAGTTATTAAATTTGTGACTCCTTTTAAGGTAGAATCATGTAGGATTCCACTAAATTCTGAATCAAATTGTTTACAATATTGTAAAATCATATCGGCAAAATAGGGATTTCAACAATGTGACTCTTAACAGAAACAAATGCAACCCTAAAGAAAACTGGTTACTATGAGAGAGAAAACCCATCTTTAGACTCACTGTAACCAGATTAGGAAATTCCAAATTACGGAGAGAAAAAAAAGTTTTGAAATTTTGACGTTCTTCAACAATATAACATTTTTTTGGGGGGGGGGTAGAACAAACATATCTACTATTAACTATTATAAGAAAGATGATACAGGCATAAAAGCACACAGAAATCTTCCCACAAAAAAATCATCAGAATAAATAAATGCTATCATTTCCAAATAAACGTCAATTATAATTTCATCATGTGAGTGCTTGTAAAATAAGATTGTTTGATGGAACAAAGAAATACATACTCCATGACTATGTAGACATTATTGGAGTCCTCAAATGCATCATAAAATTTGACTAGGTTCTGATGTCCAGATAAAGCCTTCAATATTTTCACCTCCCTACGAACATCTTCAATTGATATAGCTGTTGTCATCTGCCCAATCAGAAATCATTAAAAACAATCCCCTCAGAGATCCAAGTTGAGACGAAATGAAAATCAATAAGAGAGTTTTTCCTTATTTTGCAGCCTCACAAACATAACGTAAAACTTTAGACAAAAAGGAAGGAAAAAAATGAATAAGGATCAGAAAAATATTTGACTTTGTAAATTAAAAACATAGCACAACCATAGTACAGCAAATTTACAGTTATTACCATCTTCTTTGTTATGAAAAAATCTATCTTTTCTATATGTAAGCACAGCTCTTTCCTGTCCAACTTCAGCAGAAACTTTTAGCAGCATCAAATATGCAATACATAAGAATGACTAATGCCAGTAAGGTCCTCCCTATTGCAGAAAAGACAAATAACAAAATCGGGACAAATAACAGTTGCATCATTGGCCATTTCATTAGTTTCTTCGCATTCCCTTAATTATCAAGAATATGACGCTTTGAATTTCATTTAATCAATAAAACCAAGTCCCACGTATGAATATGAACCTTCTCTAGCATGTGCTTTCTTAGTACAAAAATTAAAATCAAAATTAAATGAAGAAGAATCCAAAAAGATGATGATCTATCTGTGTCTGTATTTTCTATCAATCACTTCAACAAAAAGGCAAAACAAATTTCATAATAACTGAAATGCTTCCATGACAAGAAACTTAAAGTACTCACTAGAACTCCACAGTGGCCCTTCTAATATGGAGAAGGAAAGAGACAACATTCTGGCCTAAAACTAAATATAAATAAGAAGATAATACCTTGAATTAACTATTGTTGTGTCCCACTAATAATAATTTCTCACCTGTCATAGAACAAATTAAATCAAAGCCTCATGACTATTTTACAAGGTTATTGACTGATGAACCATGTAATCCCAAAAGCTTCCTTATATTCAATATTAAATCAAATAGAATCATCCCTTCTTCTGCTACTTGGATTGATCCAATTCATCCAAGCCGGAAGATCCTTTTCTTTTCTGATAACTTCTATTTAAGATCACACCCACAATTAGCTTCTATACAAAGAACAACCACATTTTACAAATGACAAGGGCTACAAGAAGCACATAACATTAGGTTCATGGGATCCTAATGCAGTACATATCCTAGGTGTGCTGCCTCAATAGCTAAAATAAGGAAGCTTGGGAGAAGAAGGACTATAAGAAAACAAAACAGTCGTTCACAACTTGGTCCGCACTCTGAAAGGCCTGAATGAAGCCAACAATTTCCAGAAAATTCCCCCCCGAAAGAAATTTCTGTATTCTTTAGATGGATCCAGAAAGATGGTTTTCATCAATTATATTATTTTATCATATTAAAACATGTCATCCAAAAGTTGCTCACCAGTGTTACAATCTGCTTCCATGGAAGCACACTCACAAGGTCTTAAAAGGGCAACCCCTCTGCTTTCTCTGATGCTTCTACTTATCAATCTCCCAATTCATTAAATAAATTTTGTAGCCTCCATAGACTTCCAAACATTGGAACTGTAACATTGGCCATAACTTGTTGCCCATCCATGTAGAGCAAATGTTCCCTGCGTAACTTCCTCTTCTGGATATGCTTCCCATCCACAAATTCTTAGCCAAGTCTACCCCAAAGGGCTCCCTCCACAAACATATTCTTCTTCTCTATGTGTACCTTAAGTCAACTAAACTTGAAAGTAACTCTTCCAAATTAAAATCGCCAATTCTTTGACCTTTTCAACCACAAGAACTTGTATGTTCATTTGACAAGCAACAGTTCTCAATTTCCATCAAGAGAAGAAGGTTTAAATTAAATAACTGCCAAAAAAAAAAAAAGAGCATTTCACTGTGAGAATCAAGGTCACGCCAAAAATTTGCTAAAGCCAGAAGGAACCTTGAAGCATCCGCCCAATCATACTATGAATTTCCAAAGTCAAACCAAGCATCTCAAGATTGCTTTGTGGCTCCAAAGCTCAAAGTCAACATATAAAAATTACCGATCAAAATCAACAAACTAACTGAACTATTTCATTCTATGCTCAAACATATACCAATGATTTACACCGCAGACCCTAAAGGGGAAAGAGTAATGCAATTTAGACTTTAAAAGTCAAATTACCAAAACGATGAAATTTAGGGTGGCACGATTAAATGCATGCAATAAGGCTAAAAAATTTCATCGCGCGCATGTCAATAACTAATGCCGATTGAGACCAAGGTATATTAGAGTTTATCTTTTTGGTACGTAGACCTTTTTTATCATTTCAATTAGGTCATTGAAAGTTTCAATGTTAATAGGATCACATGCAGAAATTAAGTTCAAGAATTGAAGATTGAAATGCATAAAATGACTAGCAAAGTTGGATCAATTAGTCAACCTTAACGGTCTCCAAAGACTGTTATCGAGCAAAACAAAAGCCAATTACAAAAGAAGGAAAAAAAATAATAATAAACACATACCACCGACCTTAGATTTGGAGATGATCTTGACTGCAACTACCTGATTCTTGAGCTCACCTTTCTTCCCTTTCGCCCAGCATGTATGACCAAAATGCCCTCTCCCTACTTCTTTCCCTAACTCATACTTCGCCGCCAAGTTTTTCGCATATCCGAAGCTCTTATCCAGCTCTCTCTCTCCTTCCTCGCCTCCTTCGTCTTCCGGTATAGGTCCTTCTTTAGGCTTCGCCGGACGTCTCCGCCTCAACAGAGACGACATGATCGGCTTCGCCGGAGAAGGCGGCGGAAACGGCCACCGGAGCACTCTCCGCGGAGTCGACCTCGCCGGAGACGGCGAGACTCCATGCGGAAGCGGACTCGATCCTTGGGGGTAGGGGCTTGGATACGGACTTGTGGAGAACGAATGATGCGGCGTCGATTTGGTGGATTTGACGGAGGAACCAACGCCGTTGATCGGAATTTGACGGCTATCGGAAACATCGCCGGAGACGGCTACGTTTACTGCCCCGTCCTTGACAGAGACGGACTTGCTGCAGCAGGCACCCATCACTGGTGAATTGACTTCATAAATTGATTAACGTCAAAGTCCGATCATCTGTTACACCCGACGAATGAAACGAGAGAGTAAATGCTGAGAGAAGGGAGACAGATGAGAGGAACAAAGCTTGAATTGCCGTTAGTGTAATTCAATATTTAACGGAAAATGGAACGCTACCGTTACAGCCGGCTGGTCAAAGCTGACAACAAATAAGACACGTGTCGGAGCTTTGAATTTTGGACCTTTTTTGTGTGTTTTCGGTAAAGTGCGGCCGTGACTCTTTTAGGGTCACGTCGGGAGAAAAGAGAGACGCGGTTTTGGGTAGTATGGTTACGAGAAATTGTACAAAATACCTAACAAGTCCTTTTGCTTTTTTTTTTTTTTTCTTTCCTGTTTTTTCTTTTTAGGGATAAAATGATACTCTGTCCTCCATCCGCTATTCTTAGTTAAAATGTTCTAAAATATTTATCAATTTCATATTTTAAAATGTCTCAAAATATTACATTTCTTACCACTCAACTTCATTAATTACCATAATGATATTTTTCTAAGAAATTAATTAATTATAGTTTTCCTTTTCAAAAGGATAATTTGGTAAATTACTATAAATCCGGATGACATCTTATAATTTATACAAAAGGCAAAAGATGCAAACAAAATGGGAAGGAGGAATCATGTTTAACCATAGTGAGATGAATTTTTCTCAGACTTTGCTACAGCAATGGCTTCTTGGATTTCATCGCTGCTCATTTTGGCTCATGTGAGGGAACAAAATAGGGTTTTAATTTTGTTTTAAGGACAATTCTGGTCCTAAAAAAATTCCCCGATACTTAAATTTGAGTTGGTATTCGGTAGGTGCGTTTCTTACCATAATTTTATCAAATTACTAGTAAATAGATTGAACTTGTGAATGTGTCAACATATTTGTATAACCTTGGTTGGCAGGCATCAATTGGTTAGTGATTGTATGAAAATGAGTTATCTTTATTGTGTGGTTCCTGACCTAAAGTTCTTTCATTAAAAAATATTTTTTTTAGTAACATGTGTCCCCACTCGACATGCTTCTATAGAGTAAACAAAACTTTAATAAATATTGTCTTAATACTAAATAACTTAGTGGTTTTTCTTTTATAATGTCATTTTCTTGGATTTTTTTAATAGAAACCGTACAAGTTTAGGGTTATATAACGAGAATAATTAATTTTTATATAATTATTAAATAAATTAAAATCGTCATTAATAAAATTTGAATATCCCATTACAATACCACCGACTATCCATGTGCGTGCGCATTATGTTGGCCAAATGTCACGCTTTTTTTTTTCATATTAAATCAACCAAATTGTCCTTTTTTTTTAATTAACACAACTTATATTCAATAAATTTTATTCTCTATTATCTACATATCTTATTTTATGTTTTCAACCCCAAAAATCATCCTCCCACTTCTCAACATGTTATTTCTCCGGCCATCTCCACTTTGGACTACTTTTTTTGTGGGGGGGGGGGGTTTCACATATTTGATGAATAGCATCAATGAGTTGGAATTAGACAAATAAATATAAAAGCAAGTAAAATCTCTTAAAATCCTAAACTCCAATTGCAAATACAGAGACAAGAATCAAACATAACAAAGTAAAAAAGGATCCCGCGCTTAAACATCTAAATTTGTTCACATTATACGAAATTCTACTTAAATTCAATTTAGAACGTTATGTACAAAAATTTTCTTTTTCCATACCAAATTAGAACTTGTTGTGGCTCCAAAGTAAATTTATTATAACAATCGATTGGTAAAAAGTTTTTACTCAAATGTTTTTTTCGAGATCAAGTGTTCAAAATTTCGTAGATCATATATTTTCATGATTTTTGTAATATTTATATTTACAAAAAAATTAATAGTAGTATTCATGCAAAAACAAATATGATATAAATTTTTAGGTCACACCAAATTTTTTGCAAGGCCTTTTGAACTATGTCTCTAATCGGTAAAATTTTCATTAAAATCTATATATAAAGAAAATAATAATTTCAAAGAATATAAAAACGAATCGGTTAAATTCTTGATAAAACTTTAAAAATATTATATATTGTTCTTATATTTTATGATTTTTAGTATTTCATCCGATTCATTGAACCTATCTTGTTATATAACTTCAACTAAATCATCAAAAATTAAGAAGCAACAGCAGAAGAAAGAAAGAAGTCGGTGAGAGAAAGAAAAGGTCAAGAGGCAAGTGGAAGTAAGAAAGTCATAGGCGGGAGATGATGTGAATAGGTAGGGGGCTTTTTTGGAATTTGAAATAGAAAATAAAGTTTATTTCATGATAAATTATATTAATTAAATAATAAAAATCTTTTGGTCGGTTTGATACGCAAAAGGCTAGGAAATAAGAGCCGGCATCAAAATTTTATATGTCAATAAAGCTAAAACAAAAGGGAGGAGATGAGAAAAGAAGAAACCGTAAACAATGTTTAGCAATGTCATTAAAATCGGATCGAATCGTCGGTTCAATCAGTTTAACCTTTCTTTAACAATTTTGCTATTCAGACCGTTTTACAATTGAATCGAACTGAATCGACGGCTCAACCGCGAACCGAGATTGAACTGTCGGTTTAAAAAAACCGCGGTCTAGGATTAAAACTTAAAAAAATATTTTTTAAGATTTTTTTTATTTTTTTTAATTTTTATAAGATGTGAGACTATCAATTTTTGATATTATGATTCTAATTTATATTTTATATGACTTTATAATTTAGTTATTTAGTTTTTAATTATCAATATGAGTTTTAAAAGTAATTATTGATTATATATATATATATTTAATTATTATTAAAAAATCAGCGGTTCGACTATATTGATCCACGATCCAATCGGTTCAACCATATTTTTGAATTTTACGGGTCAATACACGATACGATTCTGCTAATATTACTGCTTAGGCAATCTTTCTTTAATCCACAGTGGTCGTTTAGAGGGCCTAATTAATCAACACTATGTCATGCATCGCTTAATTATGGAACTTAATCAAACAAATTATCAAAGTAATAATAAATCTATCAAAGTGAAAATAAATCTTATTCTTTTTAATTATTGATGTCGATATTATTATAATTATTATTTTATATTAATTTAATGAAAATTAATATAATTAAAAATATTTTGTCTTAACTGAGTTTTTCTTTGTCTTAGTAAAAAATGACTAGTATATATATTATTAAGCTTTTAAATAATAGGAAAGTAAAAATACCAGCGTGGGTGTTCTCTACACGCAAGGCTACGCGTCTGGATCTTCGTTTTGTCTCTCTACTTTTTCTCGACGAGAAACGACTTTTCCTCGACGAGAAATGAAAACGAAAGTCAAAAACTAGAAAAATAAAAAAGGCAATTGCATCGTCGCAAGAAATAGCATCGTCAAGGCAGCTTATATATATATTATTTTCCATCAATCAATTAATTAATATTTAAAATCATATTCTAACTAATTAAATTTAAAAATTATAGTGACCCATTTAAAATGAATAAAAATCAAAATCTTGATTAAAATACCTAATATCATATTTTATTAAATCAACTGAGTGTCAATTTAAAACAATTTTTTTTATTCATAATGAGAGTTGAACTCGAGTCTATTATAAGAGAAAGGAGGATTTGTATCACTTGAATTGAAACTCATTGACATTGATTCAAAACAACTTATATTGTTAAGTCATGACTTACGAATATTCAAATTAATATAAAAGAGTGTTAAAAAAGATATATTATATGAGATCATTTTCTTTTATTTTTTTAGATTATAATGAGATTTGATAGATTAGGGATGTGATCGCTGTATTGTTCTCTTGGATCATATTATATGGGATTGTTAAGTAAGAAATCAAAGAAGATAATCTAGATAAAACATGTTGTAATTAAAAAGAAAATTAAATTTTTATAAATATTATTCTTTAAAATTTATGCCCTAATTGTTATTTTAATTAACTGTGAACAGTAGTTTTTTAATTTTATTTTTGCATGAAAATGGATGCATTGGGCCTCCATCTAATGGTCTTATATAAGCATTTCTCTTATTTTTATTTTTATTTATTTTTCCTTTTATACTACATTACTGGGTGATTATCTAATTATTAACAATTTAGTTCAAAAAATTTTATTTATTTTATAATTAAAAGAAAAAAAAAATGACAGAGGAGTAAAAAGGGCGAAAACAAAAGGAGTATCATATAGAGCACGCGTTCCAATAGCGCGTGAATTAGAAAATCACGTCGCCAAGGACTTCCTATAAGTGGCGGGAGCCTTCCACCCGTCTGAATCTTACTTCCCCATTTTCTCTCTCTTCGCTCAATCCCTCCTCACTCACTTCGTCTCTTTCTCTCTCTCTCTTCCTGTCGTCAACGATTCAACCTTTTTCTCTCTCATCTTCCACCCCCTTCAAAACCCTACCCAACCCCAAAAACCAACCCCTCACTTCCTCTCTTCACTTATCAAAATCTGACCAAATCTGCCTCCTCTCCTGTCTAATCCTTCCTCTCATTTCTCAGTCGATTCTCGTCTCGTCTAATCTTTTTCAATTTTAAACCGTCATTTCTCTCTCTCTCACCCTCCCCCTCCCTATAAAATTCTAGGGTTTTTCTTTTCGTCTTTCTTTCAGAGCATAAATTTCAGGGTTTTTGTATCGGAGTTGGAGAAGAAGAAGAAGACGCAGCTTCTGATTTCCAATCTTTGAATGGAGGCTACCGCTTCACGCGGTGGCATTTCTGTTCCCTCTTCTTCATCTCCTCGTAAAGAATGGCGTGCTCTCCGGAACCCTAACTCTGAAGTGGGATTTACTTACCTGTCACCCAATTGCATTTCTCTTGTTTTTCTCAGTCTAGTGTTTTCACTGATTGGTTTTCACTATTGTTATTAGGATATGGAGCGCTCGAAGCCAGGTCAATCCGATGAGAGAGCTATATACGAGGTCATTTCTTTACTACGAATTTATGATCATTTGTGTATATTCGGGTTTGATTTAGTTTATGAATGCGAAGTTGATTCTGGGTTTTGTTTTGAATAACCATAGCAAGCAAGAGAAACGCTTGATATGGATTTCTGTTCGATTACGGTAGACGAGAGTTTAGACAACGAGGATTTGCTTCATCAGAGGCTTCATGGAGTGAGTAGACAAAGGGAGGAATTGCAGCAAGTTGAGATTGGGCTTAGGGCTCAGCTTATTGCTGCCGCTGAGATCATGAAAATGCAGAATACTTTTGACAAGCAAATCAATGAGCATGCAAATGCCGCAATGAAACTTCAGGTGTGTGTTTTGTGTGTTGTTTAGGGGAAATGTGGTTTGGTTTGTGTTTTTGTAATCGGGTTTTTTCGTGTGATTGCGTAGGAGCAATTACATGAAAGAGAACAAACTGTACATGAGTTGGAGAGGCGGATGGAAGAAAAGGATAGAGAGTTGCATGCTATTAAGCTGGACAATGAAGCGGTTTGTTTACTACCTTGTTTGTTATGTTTTGCTATCTGTTCTTGTTCTTGCTATGATCGTTTTGTGTTAAAAAGTTCATTCTTATTTGCTTTTGGGATGTTATGTGTTGTGGCAGGCTTGGGCTAAAGAGGACCTGTTCAGAGAACAGAACAAAGAATTAGCCACATACCGGTAAGAGTTGTTTTTATCTAGTAATGTTTCCTCTACTGCTGTTTAATTCTTCCAATTCCATTTGAACTCAGGCAATATGGTAAACGTGCATGTGGTTATGCATGATAGGAAGTGCTAAAAAATTTTTGTATCATTTTAGTCATGAAAAGCTCTGAATGATGTTAATCACGGAGATGGCCCTCTAGATTAAACCTAATAAATATAGGTCCTCTCCTTGCAAGATATGTCATGTCTCATTGTCTGCATTGATGGTATACTTGCATTTGCCCTTTTTTGGAGGGGACGGGTTGGGTTGAGGTTGTCTGTTGAACAAGGGTTTTGTTTTGCTCCTTTAATAACATCATCATCATCATCATCATCACTATTATTATTATTATTATTATTATTATTATTACTACTATTATTTTTTGCAGAAGGGAACGAGATAATTCGGAGGTTGAAAGGGCTCAACATCTGAAACAGATTCATGATCTGCAGGAGCATATCCAAGAAAAAGAGAGACAGCTTCTTGAGTTGCAGGAACAGGTTTGCCTGTTTCTATATAAATGATGCACTGTAATCGCTTTCCGTGGTGTCATTTGGTTAAACTGCACACTCTTTGTTATCCTATACATTGGTCCTGAATGTGCAACTTTCAACATGTCAACTAGCAAGTTAATACCCAGGAAGGCTGCGGTCTATAGTATTTTTGCTGAGGTTTTGGCATGAAGGAGCACCTCTCTACTAGTTATTTGTTTCAGTGGATTTAGGTTCTAGAGTTGTTCTCTGTTTTGTTTGAGTTGTGCAGTGCCTAACAATTTATTTTTCATACAGCATAGGGTTGCACAGGAAACCATCCTTTTTAGGGACGAACAACTGAGGGAAGCACAGGCCTGGGTTGCACGTGTTCAAGAGGTGGAGTCGTTGCAATCAACGACAAATCACTCTTTACAAGCTGAGTTGAGAGATCGGACTGAGCAATATAATCAACTTTGGCTTGGCTGTCAGCGACAGGTTGACTGCTGTTGAGTTATTTTCTGACGTATTTGTCTATGAAATTTTCTCTTGCTAGTTGTTTGGGGAATTCTTTGTGTATTTTCTTAGCATGAAAAATGGGCTTACCTCGAAACTAAATGTGAATTCTTGTTTTTGGCATCCCACAAGTCTACTGATGAGGATCAGCTCTGATTTCTTCCTTTTGCATTTTTTTTGGTTGTATTTATAACCGTGGGCCTTGAGGGAAGTTTTGATATGATAAACTTGACCTTTTTGTTTTCTCATATCAGTTTGCAGAGATGGAGAGGCTCCATGTGCACACAGTACAACAGCTTCAACTTGAGCTAGCTGATTTGAGGGATAGAAATGGAAATTACACTGATGAATCACGGGCATCTCAAACAAATTCAAAGGATGCTTCTCAATTTGGACAAAGCAAGGGAACCCAGCAAGATGTGAATGAACGCGGGGCATCAAATGTAAACTCTAGACCCCTCTCCAACGGGACTGACAATGTTACTTTTGGTTCAACTGGCAACCATTCAACTCAGGTATGAATAACAGTCATACTGTATATCGTTGTTGGTGTTACTGCTGCCATTCTTCTCATTTATATGCAAAACTATGTGAATAACATTATGTTACATGCATCTTTATCTCTTATTATCTTTATAAAGTTGTTTGAGCCTTTATTTTGGTTTCACAATGATTTTCTTTTGGTTTCAAAATTTGTTATGAGTGTGATCTGGTCATGATCTAAATGTCTTTTGCAGGTCTTGCTTTCTGTATTTTATCTTTGCAATTGATATTAAAATGGTATTATATCCTCATTTCCATTCTTATTCATTTGGGGGGGGGGGGTAAAAGCTTAAGATGCAACCTAAACCTGAGATCTGATTACTCAAAACATCTAGATCTTTCTTTCTTGATTTTCTTGAGACTTATCAAGCACTCTCTCTCTCCCCCCCTCCTCTCTCTTCTTTTTTGGCTATTTTGGTGAAGATTCTTATTCTCAATTTAAAAAACCCAATCAAGTTTGCGCATGCTTTCAAAATTGTAGTTCAATGTTCAAAATGATTTTGGTTTGCAACTCAAAACCATCTTGGGAGAGACGAGGTGATCAACTAAAGTTGCAAATAGATTTAAAGGTTGTCAAAAGTAGAATCTTGTTCCAATGAGAAGAACAACACAAAGTTAATTGAATTTCACATGTCACAACTATGGAAGTAGGATTGAATACTTAAGATATGCTGGCCTTCCCATGAAGGGCTCTCTTATACAATTGTTATGGCAAATCATCCTCATGGTATTGGGGCATCAGATTATTGTTTCTCTAGAGAGTGAGAGTCTGATTGGGATGTTTTGGAAGAGATGTTATATTCAATCTGGTTCACTTGGAGAGTCAGATGAGGGAAGGTTTTGTCCTGTGTACAAGGATTCCAGTTTCAAAAATAACACTGTATGGGTCACACCCACAATCTGGTTCACTTGCAGAGTCAGATGAGGGAAGGTTTGAAGTTGGAGTATGCCTTTCCTCTGTACAAGGATTCAGGTTTAAAAAATAACACTGTTTAGGTCGCACCAAGCAATGTGTTAGGTGCACAAAAACCTTCTTGGCCCTAGTCCTTTGTCATGTGTAAAATTGATCAGACTTTCTAGTTGTCTCAAGTACTTGCATTTAGAAATTGTTTGACTAGGATGATAGCAGTATGGATTTTCTGGGTTGGGGCAAAAATGCTCTCTCTAGCTTGAAATGTGCATCAGATGAGAGCAGCCTTAATTATTTTGTTGTTGGTGCTGTTAACAACCCATGCATGGGCATATTATATCTGAAAAATTTTCATCAGAATTTCCAGTTGTATCTAGTGTAGTTAGTTATGTAAGATTCTAGGTGGCATAATGACACCAGAAGTTCATGTACTTGATTCTTTTCTTCCTTAATGTAGTCTGTCTGCTTCTATGTGTAGTTAATTTAGTCTTGAAGAGTTTATAATTAATATTTTGTGGAACCCCAACTTGTTACAAGTTTCAGCACAAATCTTGGAAGTGAGTGATACATGATTAATTGACATGCTTATTTCAAGGGCTTGAAAAGCATAATATTTTGACCAGAATGGAGCTTCCACTCCAAAAAGTTTGAAATTTTAGTCAAAATTAGGATTAAACGTCAAACATAAAAACTCCTTTACTGATTCCCTTACCTATGACACCTTATGATGGTGCACTATTAAGTGAAGACTGCATTATGCTGTATCAGTGGTTGCATTTTTCGAGTAAATGGCTGTAAACTTTGTTAGATATTCATTTTGCTCATGGTATTTTTATGTTCATGTCACAAAGCTCCTGTACTAGGGAAATTGTGAATATCTACTCCAAGAGATGTATTTTGCCACTAGGCACTGATAACTGAACAATGAGACATTTTGATGGGTGAAAAGGCTTTTTCTTTGTTAGTGGGTTTCTGGGTACATCGGATTGATTAGTATTAGAAGTGGATGGTTGAGAGCACATGCATGTAATGACATCCTGAATGGTGCAAGAAGTATACCCATTGTGTCATGAATTGATCTTGCAACTCCAGTGTAGAGAAATTTTAGAAAGCCTAGCTTCAGCTTGCTTTCTTTGTAGAGCTCTACTAAGTCGTTGTGGGCAAAGAAGAAATGGTCAAATGCTGATGAACGGTCATAAATGTTTGAGAATATGATAACTGCAGAAAGTAGTTGAGTTTTGATATAAAGGTATGGTATGGTCTATATGCACCATGCTTGCCTAATCATAACAAGAGATAGAGTGACCAAGATGTCATGCTGCTAGATTGTTAGGGAAAAAAATCCAAAGGAAAAATGAAATTGGTTGTGTTTTGTTCTAGGCCTCAAGAAGGGGGCCCAACATGGTTCACCTCTTAATACTGTGCCTTTAGTAGCTTGTTAGTGCCCCTTTATGTGCTGCAATAGGTGCAAGTTATATCATGCTGGCCTAAGTGAGTTGGTATGTAGTTCCGCCCATCAGTTGAAATGCCAAAGGCAATTCATGGTTGGCCGTTTTGTTGTGGTGGATTAGTACACCACTAGAGGGTGAATGAGGTGCATGTGCTGTGCATGAGCCATGCTTGCTGTGCGGTGCAAGAGAGGGTTATCCATTTGCCATATGTTAATTTCGTGGCCATCAATTTCGAGAAAAATATTTGAGTAGGTGAGATGTCTTTTTTCTCATGTTTTGGAGATGTGTACTGTGAATTAGCATTGGCCTACCGAATGCCTTTGATTGAGTTCTTCAAAGTGTCCTGTGTTGAAGAAATGGTTTGCTATTGGCCGTATTCAAAGTGTCCTGTGTTGAATTCTTTTACAGTAATGTTTAGGATGGTTTCACGGAAAGATGGATTTTGTTCATAATAAGTTGACTTAGTGAGATGATTTTATTTTGTGGCTGGCGGATGGATCATTGTAGTATTTTCTTTATCGACATGCATGTTACAACTGAGGAGGAAGCTTGGCTGCACTACATGTTGGTAGATTTCATGATATCTTATTTAAAGTCAAAATTATTTGTTATTTCAGTGAAGCGCAGTTCTGTTGGTTTTTTAGCTTGTGGTGAAATAATAATGCTGTTAAACTCTATGTGCTTTACTTAAGTTGAAGGCTGCAGTGGTAGGGAAAGTTGAGAAAAGGTATGTTCGACTACAACCTAAGGCACCCAAGGTTAGTTCTTGCTATGACAAGGAAATGAAACATGGTTGTCATACAGGGATTCGAGGAAAATCACAAGGCTAGTGGACTTTGGGTTTGAGTTGGAGGAAAAACATACAATTAGCTGTAATCGTTGATCTGATCAGATTGTTATTATTTGCTGAAATGTTTAACAAATCTCAGGTACTTGAGATACTATTGATGTTGATTATGTGTTTGTGACCTCTTTGAGTGTGGGAGAATTGTTTGATGATAAATACCCGGGCTATAATCTCTACGAAAGTCTGCCACTTGTTGGATTTGGAGTACGTCTTCTAACACCTTCTCTTCATTCCTTGCACCAGAGTTGCCCTTAAAAAGAGGAGTGAAATATCTGAATTTGGACTTTCCCGGCAGAGTAGCTGTAAAAGTTCAGCTTCTTTTAATGGTTCCTGAGCTTCTAATTTGATAAGCTGTAGTCTCAATTATTAGCCTGAAATATAATTGGTTTTGATGTATAAAGTTGATTGAGAAGCTGTCTAGTATAAGGTCACTAACTCTTGTTGATGACATTTCAGTTGCATAATCCAAACAGTGTACATTAATAAAATGTGTTACTTCCTGTGAGTGGGTTTTATTTTTTGGTGTACCACATTTGGAGGAAGGGAAAGAGTATTCTGTTGAAATTAAGAAAATTATCTCAATTTGGGACGTGTGTGGACCAAGAGAAGCAGTATGATGCTAAACAAGGGTGGAGATGGAAAATGGAACAATGGAATGAGAATAAAGCACAAACAAATACTCTTTGGCGAGAATGATGCTTCCAGAAAGTACATCATTACTTTTCCCCCCATTATCAACTATGTCCTCTAGGAGCAAAGTAAGGCTGCATTTCTAAATACATCTTATAGGATTGGGCTTTAAAGTGTACCAGCTGTCGTTTAGTGTTTTACAAGTTGTTTATCTGCTCTAGATGCAAGCTAATGTGAACTACGGCATCAGTTTGAAGGTTTGGATGCAAATGTTTGTGTGTATGCATTAACTCAGATACTTGCATTGAAGGTTTTGAAATCTAAGTCAGATCAAGTTTACAGTTTGAATCAGTAGAGGACCTTAGAATATAACATGAAGAAGCAATGATTTTAGAGAAAGTTATTTGGACTATGCTATGCATGAGAGATTCGGAAGCTACTTGTTAGATATTGGCTGTGTTGATTGCCAAAATGTTCAGAAAATATGTGGGGCCAGAGAATGCTGATTTAGGTGGAGAAAGAATACGAAATAATCTGAAATTAGGCACAGAAATGGCTTAAAGTGCTGAATTCCAATAGCTGAAAACAAGTTGCTGAATGGGTAGATAAATGAATTCGTTTGCTTTATGTAAAAATCTGATGGACCATTTTGGTTGCAGTGCGAAGACTCTACACTGGGTGGTGTCAAACCTACATATCCATGACTCTGCATACAAAAGATTGTTAAGTTTTTCTTTTTGGCTTGGTTTGCTGTCTTCGAGTTTTTCAACTAAAAATAAATTATATTACTAAATCGAAAAGAATAAATTGAGGAAGAAAAGCTAATGTTCATCGCTTGATTATAAAGGTCTGAGGCATCTGTGCATGTGTATCCTATATTTTTGTGTTTTTTGTTTTTGTTTTTGTTTTTTTTTCCCATCTTGCTCTTTCTGTGCCTTGTCATGTATTTTTCTTGCTTGTGTCCGTCTGTCACAGGACCTAATTGAAAAATTGCGGCCATGGATAATTTGCCATGGAATTCAGAGGGTCTTGCCTGTATCCATTGTAATTTGGAAAAGTTTGGATAGTATTTGGGCCTGTAGTGACTGCTGGAAATTCAGATGTTATATTCTATTAGATGATGTTCTGTATGAAGGATCATCAGCAGCTTATTTTATCATTAAGTAAATTTTCATACCATCTTATTTTCCCCTAGTTGACAATTCAAAACAAAGTCTCTGCGTATATGCCTTCGGTTCTCTTCATTTTACCATAGGGTTATGGTCGTTCTCTCTTCATGTATTACTGTGTGCTTTATTTATTTATTTTTTTTATGGGTCATTTGGTGTTAGGCTTGGTTAAGGTTCATTTAGGGGAAAACTTTTAATGTGCATAGAAGTTTTGAAGATCGTTATGAGGTGTACTCAGTAAATATGTTTGGATTGGTTCCTTGTCAGAATGAACATGTTCCTGCAGTCCCAATGTTTCCATCATCCTTATTTGGCATGCCTCCCAATATTCCACCGGGACAAGTTACTGCTTTGCATCCATTTATCATGCATCAACCAGGGAATCCCCATTCTGTTCCATCACATGTTGGGCCTTATCATTCAATTCCTGCAGTTCCATCACTTCAGAATTGGCAAAACCAACAGGTCATACTTTGAATCCTGTAAATGCACTCCTCAATCTTAGGAATAGGTGGTGGATAAATTTCTACTTTATTTTTTTCCTCTTCAGGATGCTTCAAATGGTTCAAAGATCTTAAGTCAGAGCCAGTATCAGTCTTCTCAGAGTGATCAAAACTTGTTGAGATCAGATGCTCAGTATAACTATGAAATTTCAATGAATGGTCAAGCTATTCGGCCAGATTATTTGGATGTTCATCTCAGCCAAGGAGTGGTTCCTGATCCGGTGGTCCAGACATCCGTAGAGGATGGACAGGTTCAGAAGCTTTGGGCCTTTTCCCTTTTCCAATCCCCAATTAGTTGTCTCATATTACTATATAATTGATTTCTCTGACTTTTATTTGGAACAATTAAGTTTCTCTTTATAATTTTCCACAGTTTTGTCTTACCAAAAACTTGTATGCGCTTCAGATTCATGAGTCTATTGAAAAAAGCTACATGGTTGCCCCACAAGTGCCACAAAACTTGCAACAAATTTCTTCTCAATTTCATGATGCATTAAGGCTCGAGCCTCTTGAGCAGAACACTGAGAATAAGGTTCATTACCGCTTACCTTTTGTTGTTTCCTTTTTCTTGAAGAGAGAAGAACTCACTCCTAATGGATTCATGCCATGATGTGAGGATGCCATATAAACCTCTGTTAGGCAATGGTATATAATGAGCTTATAGTTTGAACTTTTGCTGGCCTAGGAGGTGAGTGCTGTTACATTGACCAAACATGCTGTAGAAGGACAAACCATGGGAACTGAACAGCCATCTTCTGTTGCTAATTCATCCACACCTGATACTGGAGTTCATTCGCTGAATTATAGTGACGCATCAAATACTGGATCATCTGGTGTGGTCTTGTCCGAAACATTTGTTTCAACTGGGCAGACAGATTCACCGGCAGTTGGAAAGACTTCAGAGAATACTCTTCTTGATGAAAGGTCATTGCTAGCCTGCATTGTTCGGACCATTCCTGGTGGTGGTCGAATTCGTATTAGTTCAACAGTAAGTGCAGCTATGAAACTCTCAGAATTGGTCTAATTGTGAGCATTGCATTCTTTGGCTTTGAAATGTGGGATTTAATAGATTACGCTCCCTGTCTTGTCAAGTGCAGCTACCAAACAGGCTTGGGAAGATGCTTGCACCTCTGCATTGGTATGATTACAAGAAAAAGTATGGAAAACTGGACGACTTTGTAGCTGGTCATCCTGAAGTGAGCTCCACGTTGTTTTTAATTTTTGCATAAGCTTGCCATCTTTACCTATTGATATAAATTTATCTACTTTCCTGCGTGTCTCCCTTTTGTTCGTACAGTTATTTGTTATTGAAGGGGATTACATTCAGCTTAGAGATGGTGCACAGGAAATTATAGCTGCTACAACAGCGGTTGCCAAAGTTGCTGCTGCAGCTGCAGCTCCATCTCCTTGTTCCTCATTCTTACCAACTGTTGCTGTTACTCCCATGGCACAAAATCAACGATTAAAGAAGGTTTCATCAATTGATGCCAAACCTGCCAAGACAATGTATAAGGAGTACCCTGTTTCTGCGGTTGCAAATGTGGGTGATAATCCTTCACAGCTCTCTGCCATGCAGAACCCACTGTCAAATGGTTTTAATGTGGTTGGAGGTCTCTCAAATGTAAAAATTCTAAGCAAGACCAAAGATCCTTTAGAATTGAATGGCTCTGAATCTAGACCTCAGTCTTCTGTGCTAACCCAAGCTAATGGAGCAACTTCTGATAAATCAATCCTTGGGGGCTCTCAAACCAGGGGAACAAACAGTGGGAGATCTGGCACAAATTTTGTGGGTAGACATCCTGGCAGGTATTTACTTAAAGTACCTTGGAGTTTGCCTTACCCCATGCCCTTGATTCCTTCAGTTTTTTCATGGCTCTCTTTATAATTGATTAGATGCTAAATTAATTTATGCACTACTTTTTGACAGGACAATGGGGGCACCAGCTTTAACTTCAAGGAGATAGTGAGTATAATTTATTTACTTTTTCCATGCCATTGCTTGTGGACAATATTTTCCGACAAAGAAAGCATGAAACAAGTTAAAGTGAAATGATAACTACTGCCACGCTTGACTTCCTTCTGGATATTCAAGTAATTTGTCTTTATGTTGAATATGATCAGTATGTGTGTAGTGTGTGTGTGTGTGTGTGTTTTCTGTTCTATAGTCACTTTCATGAATGTTTTGTTATTTTGGCTTGGACAGGAGACAATTCGATTTTGCTGCCAAGCAGATCTGGATATTGACAAAAAAATTGAGGGAAAATGGATGCACAACTTTTGGGTTAAGTCTCTGTTCTTTTTGCATTGTTTGATTGGAGTTTTAAGCTTATTCAATTTTTGTCTTTTGTTGGAGGAAATCTATTTACAGCTGGCCATACTTGGCATTCAAATGACGGTACATGCAATTCCTTGGGAGTTATTTCTATGCACAAAAATGGATATATGCATATGATAGCTCATATTACTTGTACTAGACATTATATTACTTAATTGAAGGTGATTTTGAATTGAAATGTTTTCCTCGAATGGTGTTCATTTGGGTGTTGGCTTTGCTCCATTACATCTTGGTTTAGTTGTTAAAGTGGTGGTTGTCACAAAGGCGCCACGGCAATGTCTTTTGGGCCTACATGAAGCACAAAAATCTGTAGTTCCCTTGAGGTGGCAATGTCTTGCCTTCCTTGTTGCCACATCAGTGAAGGGCCGACTTGATAGAGGGTGTGACCAGAGCTAATGTTTCATTTCCTTGAGGTGGCAATGTCTTGGTTTAAGTCTCTGTGCTTTTTGCATTGTTTGATTGGAGTTTTAAGCTTATTTAATCTCTCTCTCACCATCAATTTCCTATGTATATATGTATGTATGTATTGTTTAATTCAATCATCTATGGATTTGTATTGCTCTATTTTGGTTGCTTTTTAAGGCAATTCATCATATTTAGAAGAGCCCCCATCTGTGTACTTGTTTCCGCTTTGCAGTGTTAGCGTGTCCGACTGAGCATATTAAGATATAAATTTCTTCTCTGATTTTGTTCATTAGTTATTTGTATTCTACGAAGAATGGCTACAAAAATTTAGACAGAATGCTGTATGATCTCAATGTGGCAACATTACCAAGTGGAAGACAATTATCAGATGGACATTTCTAGAAAGATCAACCATATGCTTGTTTTTCAGCATGTTGGAATTGAATAAAGAAACGATATAAACCAACAAGAACGGTTAGGAGAGCCCTGTTTTTTTATAAATCAAAAAATGAATTCCGATATCTTCAATGACAGACCTACCTGGCAACCCCAAAAGAATTTGTGCCGCGAGTACATTCCAAAAGCATGTCTAGTATTTGCTGATCAATCATTGTGATATCATAGTTATCATTCTATCTATTTTGCTTTTGGAACTCATACCCTTTTAAAGTTTCTTCTTTCCTCACAATATTCACCCTTTTGTTCTTGCGGAGTGTGGGAGTGTGTGAGTTCTTAGTTGATAGCAACACACGAGTGGCGTAAACCAAGTGAAGTTAAGGGATGGTGTAACAATATAGACTTATGATATAATGGCTTTTGTAAGACTTGGATTAAATACGGTACTCACCCATGTGGCATACGTGGACGCTCAATTGTGGCTAACCTATATTAGATTTGGGATGTAAAAGTTCACAAGGAAAACTGGAAAATTGTTCCCCACCTTACAGCCTTTTGTTCCACTGCCCTTGTTGGAGCGAGGTTGTTGATCACGGGAAAACCATTGGGCTTACCAACTTAGTTTAGTAAGATATAGTATTAGATTTTTTAATATAAGTTTTTAGGTTTAACTCGTAATTTGAATATAGAGCAAATTACGTTAAGAGATAATCTTTTTAAATGGGTCACTGTAAATTTTAAATTATATTAATTGAAATATGACTCCAGTATTGGTTAGTATAATATAAAAAAAAAAAAAAAAAACCATTGGGTTTTTGAGACCTATGAAATTTTGCAGCCCCCATGCCAAAGATGCGAGGTTACCCCCATGTACCCACCCGTGTTTGTCAAAAAAGTTGAGTTCAACTTTTGAGAGTTTTGTACGGATATAACTATAAAAAAATAAAAAAAATTTAAAACATCTTTTGCGGAAAAGTAATTCCACAATTGATACAATATGTTGAGTCTTCTTGACTCGACATGTTCGTGCCTTAAACCTCCCCCTGCCCTTCTTTCTTTCTTCGTTCTTTGTTCTTCCTTCTTCTTCCATCTTCCTTCTGTTTTCTTCTCTCTTCCTCCGCTGCGAACGATTGCTTCTGCTCTTACTGGCGGCTGATCTACAACATCGAAGGATATCTGCAATCTCTGGATACTGAACTGAGGGCGATCCAAGCATTTGAAAGACCTGCATAGTCTATTCTTGCGAAGGTAAAAACTATTTCATGTCTTCCCACCGGTTTTCTCTGACCCCACCAGCATAATGCAGGTGCCTTCCAGATCTTACAGATAGATGATCTGAGATTAGTATCTCAGTCTGATTATACTGAGAGTAGATCGGATGTAAGTGTTAGATATTATACTAGAAGAAGAAGAAGACGTCGTTGATCATTTGTATTATAAATAATTTTTTAATTAATAAAATCTTTTCTGTTTTTTATATTTCATTATACTTTATTTATTTTCATCGATATGTTTTGTTACTGTGGAGATATGTATTGTTACTAAATTTTATTCCTATTTCGAGATTAGAATGGTATTATTCGGAAATTTTATTCGGAGATTATATTTGAAATTGTTTTTTAGGATTGACATAAAATGACACTATATATTTTTTCTTGTTTCGAAGTTGAGATGATAGAATTCGGAGATTGTATTTGTAGATTGTATTTTAGGATTGATATAAAATAGCATAGAAAATGGGTGAGACCAGGAGAGGAGTTATGTCGAGTTTTAAAAACTAGACATGTTGTGACAATTGCGGAATTACTTTTTCACGGGAAATATCTTTTTCGCGGGAAATGTTTTAAATTTTTTTTTATTTTTTATAATTATATTCATACAAAGCTCAACTTTTGAACTATTAAAGTTGTCCAACTACAGAAAGTGTAGCAGCTTAGGTTATTTCTATACGAATCCCCGTAAAAAAGAACAAGAAGGGGATGGATGTTGCCTATGTTGGGAGGAATTATTTACCGCTCCCACTTAATGTATTCTTTTCCCTACCTTAGTTCATTTAGTGTGCATTAATTTTAAACGACGTCGTAAAGGTTTCTTCAATTCTAACGGACGGACCCCCGGGGGCGTGGGGAAAGAATGGGTAAAATAGAAATCTGGAAAAGAAAATTTTGGGAGAGAGAGAGAGAGAGAGAGAGATGGGTTATGTTCTGAGAGAGAGACTGACATCCTTCTTGGCGAGTGCTGCGACGGCATCGTTTCTGGGCATCTACCTCCTTCACAAAGATTACAAGCTTGCCCAGGATTCCATCTCCCAACAGGCTCTCTCTCTCTCTCTCCAACCATCAATTTCCCTATGTATGTATTGTTAATCGATCCAGAATACTTGTCGATTGATGTAGTATCAATTTTCAGAATCCCATGAAAAGTCTTTACATAAATACTAAATAATTGAAGGTTTGGCGTTTGTTTAAGTCACAAAATTAGGACGTTTCCTAAATATCCCAATTTGGGTCTCATTTCTTCGGTTCAATAGATTTATTTTGAAACAAGGTTCAATTACTACAACTCTCTCAAGAGAAACAATTGAACATTAGTTGTTAATTGTACTTGTCATGGCCAAATTTCAAAAATCCGGGTTATTTGGTTACTAAGATTTTCTATTTATACAAGGGTAACATGCCACGCACTGCAAAAACTCAAATTAATTTAGTAAAAATAAATTAAGCGAAGAAAGAAAATTTTGAAAAAGTTAATTTGAGAAAAAAATATATATATATATAAAAAGAAAAGTTATGGATTTTTTTTTTTTTTTTTTTGGGTACCAGAAGAGAAGTTATGGATGATTATGAAGAATTGTTTAGTTGTTTGGTTTTTATTTATTTATTTATTTATTGTTTTAAGAGAAAAATAGTGGTTGTTATAATTGGAACTATCCTTTATCAATTGTTATAGATGATGATTAGATTTTTGACGGAGTTCAATACCCAAGTTTATAATCGGGAACTGCTGAATCGAGATTATATTGTTTAGTTCAATCATCTGAAAGACTTGAGTCTTGAATTGTATGCCTCTATTTTAATTTCTTTTCAAGGCACTGACTTAGTTGCTTTACTCCACCATGCATCAATTTGTCCTCTATGCTTTGTATTCATTGATTCATCATATTTATAGCATCCCCATATATAGTTGCGTTTTGCACTTGTTTCTGCTGCATTATATAGTGTTTCCTACTGGACATATTAAGAAAATCATTTCTTCTCTGATTTTGTTCACCAGTTACTTGTACTCCATCAAACATGGTCACAAATATTTTGGTCGAACACCATGTGATCTCAATGTGGTAGCATGGCCACATTACCAATGGTTAGATACAAGTATTTAATGACATCTATAGAAAAAAGATCAATATATTTCATGACGTCTCTAGAAAGATCAATAGTGTGCTTGTTTTGCAGCATGTTGGACATATACAAAGAAACAGTATAAACCAAAAAGAAAGGCCTTATCTATTCTAGAAGTCTCTTGTTATTGAATGCCTTAGAGATGTTTTTCTCATTAAAAAAAGAATTTCGACACCCTCTATTTTATCTCTGCAATGGCAGACCTAATTGAAATTGGAAGGCCATGGCACCCCTGATCATAATGTGAGAACGTGTGAACCTTTCTTCTCAGACTATTGTGATGCTCGCATGTTCATGTGTTAAATGATAGTTAAAAGATTTGTATGATTTTTACAAAAGGATATGTGCCTTAGTCCATTCGAAAAGCTTATCCAGTATTTATTAATCAAATATTGTGATCTCAAAATTTGTTATTCTCTCTATTCCTGGTTTTGGAACTTATATACCTTTTTTTTATGTTTCTTCTTTCCTAACAAATACTTGCCCTTTTGTTCTTGTGGGTTGTGTGTGACTGCTTACTTAATGGTAACACAAGTTGAGTAATATTAAGGGATGCCATAAGAATTAGAAGGTTTGCTTCATTGTTGTTTCATATCTTACCATTGAAATGGATCCTCAATTTTTTTTCCCTCTGTATTGATTAATATTTCCAAGACTCCTTTGCGGAAAATAGATTGCCGTAGGTCATGAAGGTTTGCATTAATTGTTCTCTCCCTTTTATGCATTTTATACGGTTTAAACAAAGCTGTTCAAATATTATCTTCTTTTTTGCTTTTAGCCATTATACATTATTGACAAAATTTTGTAGAAAAGTGTATTTTTGTATCAAAAAGAGTTCTCCTTTTATCTGAATGCTTTGGGATAAATTTGAAACTCTCCTTTTTAAGTAAATTTTGTTTATTTTTTAATATGATTTAATTAAATTGCTGTTCTTCCCTTTAATTAGCATAGAAATTTGTTATTTTCGTTATGGAGATTTTAATGTTGGTTCTTCTTTGGTCTGTAATCTAATGACTAAAGAAAGTGGAAAACTGTTTCCTGACATACACAAAATATGCACCGAGCCCCAATCCGCTACACTATTCAGGTCGTCCATTGTATGTTGGACACGTATTACACTGTATTACACTGCGTATTTTTTGTATCCACATCTTTTGTCTTGTTTACTATGATGGCATGAAACAGTTCTGTTTTAACAGCTGTGGGCAGTTCTCGGTGGTGGCCTTTCACCTTCTGTTCTGGTTGATTTTGCAAATATTTCCTATTAAGTTAATGGTGGGAACTCTCTCTGAGACTAGCAGCATCTAGCGGGTTTCTTCCATGTTTGGCCCTTATCTTCTCTCTCTCTCTCTCTCTTTATTTATTTATTTATTTATTTTGGGATCTTTTTAGGTATCGTGTATTCTAGATGGCACAAAATTAGTATTTACTTGGTCAGAAACTGAGGTATATGGTTTTAACACCAGTCAAGGTGGCCCCAATGCTGTGTATTTACACTTGGCATGCTTCTACTAACAATCAATTAGCATCGTAACACATTGCAGTCACAAGACGTTGAGGTAGAATTTCTGTGCTAAAGATCGCTGCAACAAAAAATTCTGTCCCTTTTTTGGCTGTTCTTGCATTTGCAGCTGCATGAAGATCGGTTGACTGTCATGTGATTAGGGAGTTAGTCATCAGTGTGAAATATCCCAAAATTACATTTTATAGGAAGATGAAGATTTGAGAGCACAGTGGGTAATTGTTTGGACTACACTTCTACACTTTAAATCTGTTGCAGTGATGCATTGAAATACTTGTGATATAATAGCTTTTGCAACACAGTATGTTTTTAATTGGATCGGTACTCATCCATGTAGCTTGGACTACGATTAGCTAACCTGAACTAGATTTGGGATGTAGAAGCTTAGAAGGAAAACTTGAAAACCTTTCCCACCATGTATCCACCTTCCAACCCCTTGTTATATTGCCCCGTTGATGCTACAGTGAGGTGGTTGATGACAGATCTCAGGGTTGAGTCATGCAAAGATCATTACTTCGCATTTTCTTAGCCATGTAACTATTGACCTATGAAATTTTGCAGCAACTAGCCAGAAGATGCAAGGGCCTAGTGTTTGGTTGTGATATCACTATGTTCATGAGGCCTGTGTAGCCCATGTAGTTTCCTCACATATATGCAGAGATTATGGATTAGTTGTTGTTGTTGCTGTTGTTGTTGTTGTTATTAATTGTGCATCTGCATCATTTCACTAAAATGATGAGGACTTCACATTTTTGTTTGCTTGGAAAGTTACCATTCTATTTTGACCTTTCTCAGATGAAAGGTTTCCATGACTCCTTGGAAGAACGTATAACTGCCTTGGAAAAATTGAAGGTGGTTGAGGCTTCACAGCAATTTGAAGCAACAGGGTAGTAGGAGTAAGAAGGCATGCTCGAGATTCTGATTTTTTTCTACTTCTCGTGGCGATTTGGGTCTCGTTATTTTTCTTCTTTTCTTTTTGAGGCATACTTGGTCCAATAACCTATCTGTACTAAATGTGAAGAATTACTCATTTCAATTTCAATAAGAAGCCATGTTTGCTTTGATCCTACATTGTGCAAAGTTGGTAAGTTTGTGAAACTTTGATGAGCATCCCACCTTGTGGAAGCAGGCTTATTTGTTTCGAGAGTTGGGAGAATTTGAAACCACTGGTCCGGTTTGCCAATGTTTTGAAGAGCATAATTTTTCAATCTTGAAGACAATATGTTAGTCTGTTGTTGATGCAAATTATGATAGAAGGTGAAAAATTCAAGGATGCCACAATTTTTTGTTCAGGTGTAGGGTGGTGTGTTGTCCCTCCATATTTCCCACTAAAGAAAATGGCTTATTGGTACCTGATTTTATTTCCAATCAATTGGTTGAAGTCTCAGTCTCCCTCTGCTCTTCATTTGGGGACGGAAAGAGGAATGCAGGAACGCTGTATTCTCTTACGGAGAGTTGACATAATAAGATGTAATATTAAGTCTTTTAATCAAGTTTTTAAATTTGACTTACAATTTGGGTATGAAAAAAACTATGTTGGGAGGGTAACCCCTTAATAGACCACTACAAGTTTCGAGTGGGATTAATCAGAATATGATTTCAGATACCGGTTGGTATAAAAAAAAAAATAATAATAAAAAAAAAGAAGCTGTATTCAGTACCACTTGAGCACAACTTGTCAAGTAATTAATGATGAGAGGTTGAAAGCCCTCAAAAGACAGTGAGGAGTTGCAGCGGCACTCTGATTTGTATACTCTCCACTTGAACCAAATAATACAAGTGTTATTA
Source organism: Dillenia suffruticosa (assembly GCA_033439265.1). Taxonomy (NCBI): domain Eukaryota; kingdom Viridiplantae; phylum Streptophyta; class Magnoliopsida; order Dilleniales; family Dilleniaceae; genus Dillenia; species Dillenia suffruticosa. The sequence continues at coordinate 26,900,943 of JAVTVX010000010.1, read as the reverse complement.
CTTCCTTTGAAATATTAATAATTTGAGGTATGAGATTCAAAAACACCTAATGTAATCCATGACAATTCAAGTTGTGCTTTTGAATTTATAACTTAGCATTTTCTTTTAACAAAAATGGAATTGAACTCTACAATGCCTTTTGTTTTGGCATTAGACTTGCCTTCGGTTCCAACAATTTTATACATTAAAAACTTTTTTGTTGATTTTTCATTTCCAAGGAGGGGAGAGAGAGAGAGAGAGAGAGAATGAAAACATACTTACCAAACGAGTCCTAAAGGCAATCCAAGAAGGTTCATGGCTTAGATTCTGACCACTATTGCACTTTTGGGTGTGTGCTATCCTAACATCTCCACAAGTAAAATAGTAATTTATGATATTGGAGCTTGCATTCATACAACCCTTTCCCAATTTCGTGATCCAAAATATTTAAATATTCAAATATTCAATTTCAAAGTCCAAAATCTTTAGGGCCCACTTCAATTTAAAGGCCAGAAGTCCTTTCAAACATCCATTTTTATACTGTTATGGGTTCAAACTTCTGAAATTATTGAGGTATTTTTTGGATTTTAGAGGAAAGACATGAGTAAAGGCCCGGGCATAGGAAGTCAACTAAAATTTTCACCCAGATCAGACAAATTTTTAATTTTAATTGAGTTTTTCCCATAATCATAAGGGAAATGCGTAACTGCAACTATAAAATATTTGAGTTTTTCACTATAACTATTATCAGTGACCCTTGTTTGAAATTTATTAGGCATATTTTGATTAAAACGCATATGCCTTTTTTGGTATTACTTGAGATATATCAAGATTCATGTGTATTTTGAGTATTTGATTATTATTATTATTATTATTTAGTTGATAAAAAAAAAATATTTGGTGAATGGGAAAAGGGCCATACCCTTGTCATAGATGCAAAAACAGAGATGGGATCCCAAGAAATGAGGTAAACACGAAGGGAGGTGAATAGAAAATTCAAAGATGCGACCAAAAGCATCTAAAGGAGGCATAAGAGGGCCATGTGAAGGCCATGAAAAATCGAAAATCCCAGTCATGACCATACCCCCCCCCCCCTCCAATATTTTTTCACGAAACCAAGATCTAATAATATGACAACACTCTGAGACACTGTTCCCCCCATGGGAGGTAGTTTGGAAATAACCAAGCATTTTGATGCAGGTGGCCCTAGACCATGCCCCTTCCTCGTGCAGATTGCTTCTCATTCTGGGGACAATTTTGTCCCTCCTCCAATCAACACCAAATGGATTTGAAATTTTGTATTCAAGTTCTGTTCATGAGAGGTTAGACTGAAAATTAACTACACAATATCACAATTGAGAGTAAGATTTCGATTAACAAGTCCTCCTTGGACTTGCTTGGTGTTCTTACAATGCTAATCTTTTATAATTACGTAGACATGCATACTTTGCCATGAGATACAAAAATTTACAGAAAAATCCCAATTAAGGGACACGCAATATAACATTTACTTCTTCCATATCAAGACATGGCAACCAACATATCAACTCAAGATAACAACATATTTCATAATTGATGTCCAACATACGGCAGAGTCGACATCTTCATCAATGAGCTCCACTGACCTTCACTTCCCAAATAAAATATTTAAATAAGGGTAAAATACAACACGTAAAGAATAAGAGATAAAAAAATACAGAGATTATAATTATTTTTTTAAATAAAAAAGATTTTTAAAAAATTTTATAGCAGTTTTTTTTTTAAAAGATTTTTAATAATATTTGCCATATATTATTAAAATTGAATATTTTTTTTTTGTTGAATTTCAAGGGCCGACTGCCCATATACTGGTTATGACCCCTGCACTCAATTCTTATTTTTCTTTGAGCGATTGACATTATTTAACACCGGGTCATATGCCTGTGTTTACGTTACAGGTGAAACTCTCTGTCATAGGATATAAATTAAATAAATATGATGTTAAATAAAATAATAATTTATCTAGTTGCGATATATAATTAATTTATACTGATCAATAATTTTTTAATTTTGTCGTAGGAGTAAAACTCTCTATAATCTTCATAAATCACTACTTTTCCTGCTCGTAGCAACTAACATCGTCAGATTATTGTGCATTATCCATGTCTAAAACTTAATAAATCTATATTGAAAAACGAATCAGTAAAGACAGAATCAATTTGTATTAATTTGGATCAAAGATAATAAAATTTTTAATTTTCAATAACATTATTTTTACTTTAGAAGAGGACAAATGGAAATTTATCTACAATAAATCTATACACATATAAAAAAACATATATAAAAACAGAACAGAAACAGATATACATAAGAACAGATCATGAAAATTTGCTACTCATATATATTAATTCAATAAAACAATGCAATTTTAATGAAAATCTGGAAGCAAACATTAAAGGGTAATATGAACCATCTTTCTAATGCTATATTGAGATTGAAACAGGGGTAACAGAAAATGAAGTATGGAAGTTTAAACGAAATATCTCTTAATTGTACTTTGATGCCCCTATATTAATGTTGGGAGTTCGATCTCCTATGGGAATAGAAAAATCAGTGTTGGAAGACATGTCTCTCAATTGGGTCCTGTAAGCGGTCGACCCAGATTAGTCAGGATAAAACTCCGGATACTGGGTTGGTGGCCTAGCCATGATACCAAAAAAAAAAGAAATAAACTTTCATAACTTCAATAATAATAATCGAATGGTATTCCCAATCGTAATGGAAGTTTAGTATTTCATAATATCACTTTATAGTTTTTTAGTTTATTTATTTTTACTCTTTTCCCCCATAATATTGAATTTTTTTAGATTTAAATAAATAAATATCTGATCCATCTACCAATATGGGTGGAGATGTAAGAGTCGATTTAACAGGTGAGTGCGATAACAACGTGGTTAATAACATTAAATAAGATAACAATTAAATCATAACATTTTTTTTTAAAAAAAAAAAATCTATTTTCTTGGGTGGTACTTTCTAAAAGCTGCATAAACCATTACTTTTCTATAATGGTAAAGATATATGTTTCAATCGGCAAATATCAACTGAATTCGTAATTAAAAAGAGCTATTCTGTAGCACAAACCTCATTATATGAACATTCAAAATCCTTTCCCTGTTCACTTTCTTCTTTCTTTTATTTTTATTTGCAAGGAGATGGGCTTATATGTCAACTGGAGTCAAATTTTTTAGAGCCCGTATAGCTTCATACATTTTTTTTTTAATATCATCGATACGTAAAATTATATTTTAATTAATTTAGTTTAAAAGTTTGTAAGAGTGTTATTTAGGAAACGGTTTTCTATTTTCAAAATTTCAAATATAAGATTTGATTAAATAATCAACACCTCATTTTATTATATCGACTGTCCATTAATACAACTACTTACATTTTGTCAAAAGCACATGATAATTAATCTTTGCATTTTGAAAAATGCGCAGAAATATGTTAATTATTCCTTTACGAATGAATATATATGGTACATAGGAAGGTCAAAGGAATAATCAACCGCTCTTGCCTTGACATTCTTTGGTCACAAGTGAGAGGTATTGGGAGGCCCAAGCATGGCAATGCAATGGAAATGCAGTGGGTGAGGTTGAGGATTTGGATGCAATGTCAGAGAGAGAGAAGAGAGAGAGAGAGAGAGAGAGAGAGAGAGAGAGAGAGAGAGAGAGAGAGAGAGGATAAGGGAACCATTGTAGATCTGGAGTGGGCCTCCGCTCTATTTTTACAATTGGATGGGCGGGATAAGCAAATCATGCATGGGCAATTTTGGCAGAGTATAAAATAAGCGGTGGTTTGTGCTTTTCTTATTTTCCCTTTTCAAGTTCTTTATATTATATAAAAATAAATTTATATTTATAAATGTTTGATTTTAATAATTTAAAAATAATTAATTTATTTTTATTTTAATTATTAGTATTTATATTTTTTATTTTTAAAATATAAATATATAAATTTTAATCAATTGATGGTGACGAGAAAAAAATTATAGTTTATATATATATCTCTTCATAATAGTTTAATTAAAAATAGAGTTTATAAAAAATATTTTATCAAATAATTTATTTATAAAAAGGAGTAAAGAAACAGTTTTTAAAAATAAAAATATCAAATAAATTTTAATTTTATTTAAAAAATTAATTTCTATTATTTCATTGGAGGAGAAAACAGGGAGAAAAAAAGATTCGTCAAATATGCTCTTATAATGATAAACTCAGTACTTCTTTTTCAAGTAAATAAAAAGATAAAACATTATTATAGTACGAATTGCAAATGTTAAGTTATGCCAAAAAAGGTCTGGAAAACATTTGAATTTCAATAATGAAAAAGAGTTTTTTTTTTTAATTATTAAGCATTATTTTTTTATCAAAATTTATTTTGGGTCCTTACTTTGTTCTAAATTTGTCGGGAGTCTAAAGTCAAAAGTTGGAAATTCTTACCCGCAAAGTCAAATCACAATCATTATTGAAAGAGGAGCCAGTTAATGTGGTGAATATTTTTTGCCACAATACCCATTAATTATATATTTGAAATTAGGATGGGAAGAACGGAGACTCGATCGAGAGAGAGAGAGAGAGAGAGAGAGAGAGGGAGGTGGAATATGATATAGGAATACAAAATGTGAAATGAGGATGGGAAGAAGGGAGATTATGGTTTTTGAGAGGGCGAATGAATAGATGGCAGAGGATTGCATGTGATGGGACAGCCCAAGTTCTATCCACAGCTAGCTATCCTCCTCCAATAGCCTATACCTATCCATCCATACACCCACCCCCCTCCTTTCTGACTCTCTCTCTCTCTCATAAATGCTGTCCCCCTCAACCAACTGTATCCCTCCCTCCCGATTCCACAAATATGTCGTCCATCGATGCCCTCTCTCTCTCTCTCTCTCTCTCTCTCTCTCCCCTGGATCCTTTATTTCTCATGCATGCATAAATATTCGTGCATACTTTTACCTTTCGTGATATATCAAAGAGCATAGTTTTTAGATCAAAACTTCTGTACCATAAAAAAAGTCAAACAAAAATGTGTACCCCACAGTGTAAGGTTATTCACCTCAAAGCTGTGCTTAAAATAATTAAAAAAAAAAAAGAAAAATAATAATTTATCCGTTTAATTAATTTTAAAACATCCATGGATTTAAAATACCAATAAAAATCAAGTAAAATGGTGCCGTGGGAAAACCTCAAAATTTGTCTCCTTGTGTCGTCCCATCTGATCTGGACGCGCAGGCAGGTCGCTTGGAGAACACACAAGCCACCTTTGTCCTTTCCTTCCGGTGGTCCAATATGTAAAATCATCTCCGTCATCAAAATAAAGAACAAAAGATTGGGGATTGAATTAAAGAGAGAAATAGGTACAAGTTAAGCCTATTATTATATAATTTAATTTATAAAAATATAAAAATATAAAAATATATATCTTGATGTATCTAATAAGTTTTTCAAATGATTCGAGTTTAATTAATAATAACTCTATTTATTTAATAATTATAAAAAAAAGAATTATTTAATTATATAATCTTAATCTTAAATCTCTCGATCTCTTATTAAAAATTAAAAATTAAAAATATTATACAAGGTTAATATAAGACGGGAAGATTAGATTTGATAAATTCGATTTACTTTATAAATTGAAAAACAAAACAATCTTATTACATTGGGATATAATTTCTATTGATTTAGTGAATAATGCATGCGAAAGTGGAGAGTATGTCTTGTAACATCGAGACAGAAATCACTGTGGCAGAAGAGGATCATCTTCAACGGTATAAGCTTTTGGCATGACAACGGTATAAGCTTTTGGCATGACAAATGGATTGGGGATACGAAGCTTGTGGACCATGCTATGATTATCCAAAACCTGTGTGACAAGAATGTAAAAGTGGGGCAGCTCATTGATGATGAGGAGAGATGGAGAATGGGGGATCTTGCTGAAGTTTTGCCAAGAAACAAAGTAGAGGAAATTAGATGAGTTATGATCCCTAGAGGAGAAAGAGGGGAGGATTGCATGTTCTGAAATGGGATAGTAGATGAAAATTTTTATGTAGCTTCAACGTATTGGTTGCAAAGTCCAAATAGCAACGAAAGGGAAGAAGATATAGGGAGGATTGGCTTTTGATTTGGAAAGCCAACGGGTTGGAGAGAATCAAGTTTTTCTTATGACTGGCTGCGTGAAGTAAGATCTTGACTAATACTGAGAAGAAGAAATAAGAGAGATCATAATAGATGGGACTTGTCCAATTTGCAAAGGAGGAGAAGAGACGGTGGAGCATGTGTTGAGAGATTGTAATCATGCAAGAAGCATTTGAAAGCTGGTGGATAAAAGCATCGAAGGGAAGTAGCATTTATGGAGTGAGGAGCTGGTGATGTAGATGAAAAATGGTATTGCTAAGAGATATGTTATAGACAACAGAAAGGGAGACTTGATCTTTATGGTCACAATATGGATGATCTAGAAGGATAGAAATAGCTAGGTGCATCAGGGAGAGAACAACGATCCTCAAATAATAGCTAATGCAGTTTTAAATATGGCCAAGGACTGTGAGAGGAAAATGAAGCAGAGAAGGATGATCAAAGGTCCCAAGATTGCTAAATGGACTTATCCTTAGGATGAGAGAATCAAACTCAACATTGATGGAGCCGTTAACATTAGAGCGGGAAAGCGAGTATTGGAGACCTTTTTAGAGACAATATGGGCAGATGTGTGCATGGGTTTTGGATCAACATTGGTATTACAAGTCCAATGACAGAATTGTAGGGCTTAAGGGAGGGCTTGCGAATTGCCAAGAGAAAAAACATGAAGAAGTTGAGACAAAAATAGACCCGGAGATCATTGTCAATTTGCTGAGTAAGGATTCCAATGGTAACCACCCTTTGGAAGCTTTGTTGCAGGAGTGCAGATATTATACGGTGGAAGTAGACGTTGCTTCCATCATACATATTTACAAAGAGACTAACTATTGTGCAGACAAGCTTGCGAAAATGGATCAAGAGATGACTCCGGGCATATATGAGTTAATCTTTCCCTCCAAAGAGACGAAGGATCTGATATCCATGGATGTTAGGAACATTATAGGGGGAGGTGACATGCCCGGCCTTTCCTAGTTTTGGTGTTTGTTCTCTTTCTGAAAAAAAAAATGGTTTAGTGAAATTAAACTAAGAAAGATTTATCACATCACTCTCTTTACATTTAACCCAACTAGCCGTAAATTCATTTTGAAGTCCGAAAAAAAAACCCCAATCCCAAACCCCGAAAGAATTGTATTTGGAAGAAAAAAAAAAAGGAAAAGCCAAAAAAAAAAAATCACTCGTGGTATTCTTTTTAATTAAGTATAAAGCAGAGCACGCTCAATTCATGAGGCGGCGTACACAAATCATTGTAGTAGAGTACCCCTTCCTTTCACCTAGAAAAGGGATGCCCTATTCCTGTCCCTATTTAAAAAAAAAAAATTAAAATAGTCCCAAGATAAAGCGCTGGTGCGGTGCTACCTTTACATGCAGAAAACGATAGAAATCCCCGATGAGTGTGTGTGTGTGTGAACCAGTCTAGTACCGCTGCTTTTACTGTTTTGTCTCAATGGTGCGAATGTTGGAAGCATGGAGGCAAAAAAATACGGGCGAGAATGGCGGCAAAACCATCATTAAAACGCGAAACCCCTTCACCCTACCACTGCATTCCCATCGAGAGAGAGAGAGAGAGAGAGAGTGAGCGAGAGATTTGTACCCCCATTTTGGGAAAAGTTGATTTTTGAGATTGAAAAACTGAACTAGTAAACCACATCAAACATATTCCAGGGTTGGCTTTGTATCTGCAAAAAAGTGCTTAAATAGGAAAAAAAAAAAAAGAAGAGGGAGAGAAGATGATGGTAAATCATCACCGTCCATTTTCATCATCATCAGGAACGGAAGGCGGCGGTGGCGGTGGAGCTGGAGATGTTGCTTCGGCTGCTTTGCAACCTTTTCACAGTTCTGCTACTGCTCACAACACTTCCTTCAATTGCCCAGGTGAAGTCTCTACTCTCAACTCAATCTAAGCCAAAAATCACTTTTTTTTTTCTCCTTTCTTTAAGTGCAAAACCAGAGGATTTAATAAGAGAAAATATTTTAAGTGAAATTTGTGGATGTTTGTGTAGTGGAGACAAAATTGGGTTTTCCATTCACAGAAGCACAGATGAAGGAATTAGAAAGACAAGCCATGATCTACGAGTACATGATGTTCTCTGTTCCTGTCCCTCCTCATCTTCTTCTAGACCCTGCTTATACATGTATCTCTCTCTCTCTCTCTCTCTCTCTCTCTCTAATATTCTTTACTAGTCTTATTCAAAAGTTTTATCTGGGTTTGAAAAAAGTTTGATACTTATCTTGGCAATTAATTTGGGGTTCTTTGATGGCCTCTTTTCCTGTTTCACGCTGTTGCTCGACTCTCATATCTATGTGTGTCATTTTTATCATAATTTCTTTGGAGAAGTTTTCTGGGAATGAAAGAAATTTGGTTTTTGTGTTGCGAAATCGGAATTGATTTGGGATTTTTGAGCAGCAGTCTCAATGTGCATACTTTTATTGGTTCAAACTTGCATCCTGTACTATATCTCACGTGCTTTCGGTGAGAATTTTTTTTTTCCCCTCAATGCTTACCCATTTTTTACTTATTGGAAAAATTTGTCTAGAGTATTAAGATTTTTTTTTGGGGGGGGGGGTTTGCGCAGCTATGTTCAACGTTGGAATGAGAGGAGACGCGGAGCCAGGAAGGTGTAAGAGAACAGATGGTAAAAAATGGAGGTGTTCAAGGGACGTGGCTCCGAATCAGAAATACTGTGAACGTCACTTGAATAGAGGACGTCCCCGTTCAAGAAAGCCTGTGGAACTTCATGTCAGAGTCAACAACAAAAAGACTCGTCATCAACAACAAACCCCAACTCCAGTCTCTAGTCCAGCAACTTTAAACTGTTCTTCTCCCAGTTTTGGGTTTTTTAGCAAATGTTCTAGTTGTGAACCCCTAAATCCTACTTCCGCTTCAGCTACAGAAGGAACCAGGTGAGGAAAAGCCACAATTATCATGAGTAATGATACCCAGACTGGCAAAAGTCAATAATAGGATTCATAAAATCCAAAGGGTTCGCCATTTATTTTGATAGTCGAAAAAGAATTTTTTTTTTTTGGGTTACACAGAGGCGGAAAAGATTTTGATATCAATGGAAAGTGTTTTCGAAATCATTTGGTCAGATACTTACCTGAAGCAGCTAACAGAGATCAATTTCGTGCTTTTTTACTTTGAACCATCTCATATTTGAAATTTTCAGATATTGAATTTTGACTGTAGAAGCATTGGTCAAATTTCATTCAATCTTTACCTATCTTTGGTTCTTATGGTTTTATTGTTAATTTTCTTGCGGGGTTTGTTTCAGATGCGTGGATTGGATGATGAAACGAGAAATTCCTCAAATGGGTTTAATGGGATTTTTAGACTCATCACAATACCAAGAAGAGACCTTTAATCTGAATGGTGATTTATGTCCATTTTTCAACACAGGGCCAGAGCCTGATAGACATTTGAATTTCGTTGATGCTTGGTCAAATCCAGCATCTGAAGACAACAACACAGGCAGGAACAGAACAATTTCTTTCACACTGTCAATGATGAACAACAGCAGCAGCATTGAGGATGAAGAAATGGGTAAGATTGAGATGGATTTGGGCGGAGGAGTCGCTTCAATCGCTAAAAGTGGAGAAGAAAGTGACAGACACATCAGTGGTTCAAGCTGGTTTAGCCCTGGTTTATGGGTGGGTGGACCACTGGCTGAAGTCTTGCAGCCAAATGCAATTAATTCGGGTGGTGAAACAAGCTCAAATGTGGTATCTCCTCTGTTTGGAAATGATGATCATATTACTACACCAACAACAGTGTCTGATTCAAGTGGAAATAGCAGCCCTACTTTTGCATCTACAACAACAAAAGCCAGAGATTCTGCTAGTTGAGCTGAGAGTTATTAGGCTTCTGTTCTTTTGTCACAAGATAGCCATTTCCCATGTTGAGGAACTCTAGGATTTTGACATTTTTTGCCTAATTGTTGAACTGAAGTTACTCTTGGTGGTTGTTAACAACAGTGTCTGATTCAAGGGGAAATAGCAGTCCTACCTTTGCATCTACAACAACAAAGCCAGAGATTGAGCTCCAATGGATGAACTGAATCATAGTTATTAGGCTTCTGTTCTTTTGTCACAAGATAGCCATTACATATTTTGAGGAACTCTAGGATTTTGACATTTTGAAAAGAGTTGCAAAAGCGCGACTGCTAGACCGCAATTTTGAGATTTCAATTCAAAGTCTCCCATTACCCTGCGTTGCCCTTTTTTCTTTCCTCTCCCTTTTGCATTAGAAAAAATTTGGTTTTTCTTATGGTCCACAGTTAAAAAGGTCCAACCTCTGCTGGGCTCAAAATTAGCCCATAAGTATCAAACAACTCTCGGTGACTATTGCCATCAATATCCACCTATTGCCATCAATATCCACCTGATCGACTAATCATCCAACATATGGACTTATCAGCATCATGAGACTTAAGACTCTCTAAATCCCTATCTCAAGAGACATACCGACCGAAACGTATCGTCGATATGAGATTTATCTCCTTAACAGGTAGGAACGGCCCATACTCTCTTAGCATCCTTGATTAGGTCTTGATCGGTAGACAACTGCTAGGCTACAACATCTCTTTGGTGTTTGGTGGTCGTCATTCGATTCGTAAAGGTAAATATATATTTTTTCTACAAGTATAGGTAGGATCTTCTATAAATGGAAAAAAGACTTTGAGGAAAATTATTCTTGCGGCGATCTGGACTTTTCAAACCAATAAGATGTCGCAATTTTTTAGAATCCTATAACTTGATTTCTTGAAATTTCGGTACACTTCCACAATGAAACTAGAGTTTCAACGCCCAGCATGTCTATGACACTCGCACCAGGTAACTATATATATGACATTGGGTCGATCGACCAAATACGCACATTCACTTGCACATTTTCTTATCTATCACTTAGCATTTAAAGCATGCTGAAACTTCTTTTAGTTAATTTCTTTTCTCTTAAAAATCGCTTTCTAATCTGAGTGTAGGAGTCTTTCTCATTGGAGCACCCTCCGTCAATTTTTTGGTAAGTTTCATCGTTCGAGATCACTAGACAATCATATAATTTTGTTCAAGTAAATAGAGTCATTATCTATGGAGTCACACCTGCTTCTAACAATATCCGTGCATGAGATGATCGAGTGGTGGACCTCCTCATGTCCAAAAATATCTGTCTCCTCATGTCCAACAATATCTGTCCATTCTCTCTCCCTCCCCCCAACCCCCTTTTCTCTATCTTAGACCTAGACTACCATGTTTGGCACACATGATTTCGATGACAATTTTTGAAAATACATTACTGTTGCTGGCTTCAAGCAACCTCTCTGTCGTCCACCCCCAACTCGAAAAGTAACTGTCATGTCCTGTTTGGCAAACAGGACAGGTTATAATGTAAGCAAATGAACTGTTGCGGGCTTTGGGCAATCAGCAAGGGTCTTTATCTTTAAGTGGCTGTAATTTTTTATTTTTTACTTTTTTTAAACTTTGCTTTAATAGTTTTGAAACCTTGCTGATGCTAATGATCCAATATAGAGCTGGCACTGACGCTAATGATCCAACGATCCGTATACAAACTGCTGCTGATTTCAGCAATTCGAGCCTCCATATAAAGTCGCCCGCCAAGTGCTAAGGATGCCTTTCTTGATATGCGAAAGAACCAGAAATTATCGGTTACATATTTTTATTGGCCTGCGGATGACACAAGACAATACACTTGCTATTCCTAGTAACGCTTCTAGGCGTTGGCCACCTCTTTGTTTTGGGAAGTGGCTTTCTAGAGGTGTTGATGGTTCCAATCGGTCAATGCGTCATGCCATTGCTTAAAAAAATAAAGCTAGTTTTGTGGGGTCTTGCGGGAATATATTTCACTGTATTTCATTTTAATGAGATCTAAACTATTCTCTTTATTTTTTTTTTATTTTTATTTTTGGATAAACAAAAAAATTTTACTTGCAATAATTGAAATATAAAAAATGGACTAGCACACTTAAATAAATAAATTTTTTTTCTGACTGAGTTGAGTTCATAATTTTACACTCAGGTTATGCCCATTTTTTGATTGTTAAGGCCACAATGGCCAAAGGCTAATTTCTATTGGACTTTGCAGCGCTTCAGATTAACGTATCGGACTGATTTTTAGGTCTTGAGGTCCTTCATGGCTTAAAATACATGATGCACCATGGTTGGGTCATGTCCAGACTACTTAGACCAAAAGCAATGTGTCAAATTTATAGTAGGAATGGGCAGGATTCTCTACGAGTTCCTCCTAGAGGGTTAAACATGGTCGTTCTCATCTATGCTTTGCAGCCATTTATAAAGGGTAATTTTATTTTGTCCATCTTGGCTCCTTGGCGTGACTCGTTGCCTCGGATATTAACTGCCTCATTACCGTTTGTTTTGGATTTTAAAATGTATGTCACATGCTTGATTAAATGCCACAAATATGGGAGTGTTTGCCTAATCAAGATAGTCGCCTTTCAGCGATTCTGATCACAACTTCTTTTCCGCATAATTGCCACGTTTCGGTTGTATTTGCCTATGTGTGTGTGTGTGTGTAGTATGCTCAATTTCTGAAATTGATCGTCATAGATTGGGGAAATGCATGTGAATATATGTTATATCACTCAAATGGGCAAAATGTTTATGCGGTTTCAATGAGTCTCTCCTTTCCATTTTGATGTAAGTAGGAGAATTCAATCCATCTTATTTCAATGCGGAGTTTCTTTCACATCCAATAGGAAATAAGAATTCTGTCACTTGATTGAATATAAACCTCCATAGTCAATTAGGTGAATTCATGTGGCCATGAATGAGGGCTTTGAGTGGTTTATTGGGACAATCTGTTAATCTAAGCGCTTGCACAAATTACATCCCTAGTTTAAGGTTAGAATAGTCTGATAGGACCTAGATATGATGTACTAAAACACATTATAACACCTTGATGGCAGTAATTCTTGGATTTTTTTTTTTTTTTAATTTTTTATTTTGGATATTAGAGAACTAAGCAATATGATGTTGACTGAAGTTTGGGACCAACATTGCAATGACTTGCTGCTAAAACAGGGTCTAAAACGTAGTGAATGTGCAAGCGAATGTAGTGTGTGGTGTGGAAGGGAAATCAAGCATAGGCTATCAAAGCATAGGAGACAGATAAACAAAAGAATACATTAAAGTCACATAAACAGAAGGAAACATATTGGAGGTACCCAGCTGCTGTTCTTGGATGGCGCTAAAGGTTCTTCTAGACCGACTTCTGCTTCTCTTGTTTGTTAACATACTCCAGGGGGATTAATAGAACTTCATTGCTAAAGACAATAATATTTCATTACATTGATAGTGCTGTCAATTGCAACCATCTCCTCACTAATTGAGTTACCGCAACCACCTCCTCAAATCACAGGTCGAGGGCACCAATATTTCCTCAGGAATGCTGTCTGTACAGCAAGACATATTTGAGGCCTTTTCCATTCTATAATGGCATTCACGGATGCTCTTGCAGGTCGTGTTCAAGGTATGATCGGAGCTGTAGCCGCTAGCAGCAATGTTGCTTTGCTGGTCTGGAACCGGAAAAGATAACCGCTTCCTTGCACTCCTTGGATTCTCTCTGTCTGGAGTAGCTCTTTGCCTAGGAGCACTTTGTGATCGAGCACGAGCTTTTGCCGATTCAGTGGCAGCCATATAACTTGGTATTGCTGCACAACTAGAAACAGTGCTTCCGTCATTCAAGTTGTCCTGTGTGAAGCTCAATCTTGGTGTGTGAGCGGTTAAAAGGCTCCTCTCTTCCCTTTGGCAACGAGGGCTGGCTGAATGGAGTTGGATATTTCTCGTTCTCATTGGGGATGGTGTGACTGGTGATCGGCAAGGGTTAGTTTGGTTGGCTTTGTGAATGGGAGAGGCAACAGAATGGTGGTGATGATATTGTGGTTGTGAGATGCGGAAATTGGGAGTCGGAGCTCTATAGGAGTATGGCTGAGCTGTGTCAACCTCAACGGTTTTTATGTGGTCTCTTTGGTGAGTTGAAGGTCTGCTTGACATCTGATTTTGCTTTGGTGTCATCCATCTGTCGAGCCATTCAGGAATTTCCTCTATGCCACTGTCTCTGGTAGATAGGTTCTCACTAGATCTCCACATCTGCAGATCTCTAAGACATAAGGTAAATTAAAATCACAAGCAAGACCACAGGAGGCTAATGAGGGATGAAGAAGCAAACCTGGCGAGAAAAGGCAGAAGCGAGGGCCTTTTCACGATCCAATGCAGCTTCTTTTCTTCCCTGCAGAATAGCTTGTATCTCCTGCACTGTGCGTGGCTGTTCATCCCAATCATCTCCAATAGTACTTCCATCTCTGGACTGCCCCTGTAGTTATAACCCCAATTAGGACACAAAAGCAGCAATGTCAAAAAGGATTTTGTTCAGAGTTTTTATTGACTCACAATAGACTTCTTGTCTATAAAATGTGATCCCCATAAGCTGTTGGGATCGGTTAACTTCGAATGTGTGCTTCTTTCATAGGAAAGCCTCTTACGTTGATCGCACACTCTCGCTTGTACTTTTAAAATAGTCTGCATACATTGGAGTGTCATCTTTGCTCGCCTCCTGACATTGTGGCCTCTTACTAAGGCTTGCAGTTTTACAAGCCCTTTAAGTGCCCTTAGAGCTCTCCTTGCCTTAAAAATTCAGAACAATTTTTCAGACAAACTCTGTTTGCAACAAGAAACAATATTTGAGAACACTAGACTTTACCAGGTAGCCTCTGAAGGCAGTCTGGATAACAATGGCTGCAGAGTTCTCTCTGAAAAATATTGAGGGCCTCGTGAGTCGAACAACCTCCACCGCGGCTTGTGCAGATGCAACAGCTGCCTCAGCAGCTGCTGCACTTGCTACTGCCAATGCAATGGCATGTCTTTGCTCAGCTGCAGCTGCAGCAGCTTCAGAGACAGAGTTCCTCGCCATGGTAGCAGCTGCAGCAGTAGTGATTGTAGTCATGGTCTTGCCTTCACAGTGTTGTATAACTGTTTCTTGATTCGGCGGTCTTCTGAAAATCCATTTTCTTTTCTCTCTCTTCTTCACGGAGTCAACACAAAACAGGATCCAACAAATTTGTGAACTCACTCGAGAATCTTAAACAAACAAGAAAATCAAGTTGTGGGTGTACCTTTTCTTCTTCATCTTCTTGTTCATGTTCTTCTCTCCTTCTTGTGCCCCTCTCATTCACCTTGGTGGGAGACCTAAAAGCCTTTTTGACTGCACGGAGCCAAGAGATTCCTCCAATCTTCCCCATTATGAAGGTTACAAAATCACTCGCATTTATTGCTAAACTCTCGACAGAGTTGAGCGGGAGGGGTGATATATAGGAATTTGTGTGATGATTATCTTAAAATAGGAAGGCTTGAGTGGAATAAGGAGGGAACAGAGTCTGTCATGTGTAGGTACAAGGCTCCCCTACGATGAAACAGGAGAGGCCATATAATTTTGTAACGTTAGGAGGTGGTGCAGCAAAGTCTGCAAAAGGTAGAAGGCAGAATTCTCCACTAATTAATTAGGCCTATTGTGGAATGGGGTTGTGGCCATGTACAAACTGTAATGAATGGTGTCAGATAACTGGGGACAACATGAAAAGGAGAATTTCCTTGAGAATGTTGAAAGGTATGAGAGAGAGAGAGAGAGGTGTAGACCTAGTGTAAGCTTTTTCTTTTTCTAGTTTCTGCAAAGACAATTGATAGAAATTCTCTGAGCATCACGTGGTATGGTAATGAATTCAGAAGACGGAAAAGTGAACAGTTAAGGGGTCGAGGCATTGTGAAGGATGGGAAATCAAATTATCCCCCCAGTACAATTATTGTTTACGAGTCGTCCTAATTGGGAGTTCCAAATTTAGGATGGGAGCCATCATAAGCATTTGGACTTAAATGTCTTACGGAGAGAGAAACTTTTCTACCATATTAATAAACTGAAGTTTATTGTTATTAATATATTTGTCGGACCATTCGAGTTCAAGGTCAAGGCCCCAAAGCCCAAGTGAAGGCTGTTGGTAAATCTCCTGCAGCTGCTGAAATCCAAGCCTTCAGTTCCAAACAGGGAAACGATGTTGATTCTGTTCCAGAGAAGGCGTGCTTTATTTGTACACTGCGTTGCTCATTTACTAGCTTTACTTAATTCCCATAAGCCTTTTCTGGGCAATTCTCAAAACTTTGAGTCATGTACAAAAATTAAAAAAAATAAAAAATTTAAAACAATCATTAACGAAAATTAATTCCGCTTCTAACCCCTATATGTCGCAAGTTTAACTCGCGACAATCTGTGTTACGTTTTGAACCCGTGACATGGGTTCTCCTAGCTGCCTGCAGCGTTCCTCCGCCTACGGCTCTCTCCCTCCCTCCCCCACACGGTTCTCTCTCCCTCCTCCGCCTATGGCTCTCTCTCTCTCTCTCCTCTCTCCCTCCCCCTGCCCGTGGTTGTCCTCCCTCCCTCCCCCTTGCGGCAGTTCTCCCTCTCTCTCCCGCGGCTCTCTCGCTCCCTGCGGCAATCCCCCCCTATGTGGCTCCCACGGTAGTCCTCCCTCCCTCCCTCCCTTCCCCGTGGCAGTCCTCCCCTCTCTCCCTCTCTCCCTCTCTCCCTCTCCCCCCATGACTCTCTCTCTCTCTCTCTCTCCCCCCCCGAGGCAGTCCTCCCCCTCCGCGGCTCGTAGTCCTCCCTCCCTCCCTCCCCTGCGACACTCGTCTCTCTCTCTCTCCCCACGGCACTCCTCCCCTTCTATGGCGGAGTGCCGCGGGAGCAAGAGAAGCGTTGCGGGCGGGGGATGTTGCGTCTTGGAAAAGTGAAACTCTGTGTCGCATCTTGGAGACACGACTCGCTGTGCCCTCTGCCATAGCCACATGGTTCAACCCGCGACAAATGAGAGTTATTTTCGGAATTATTTTGTCTCGAAAATCATTTTATTTTATTTTATTTTTGGATTCAAATCGGTACATGACTCCTCAAAACTTATTTCTTGTTGCCCATGATCAGATTGAAGCCCAGGAGAGGAAAAAAGACAGAGAACGATGGAAGGAGAAAAACACCGAGTGGCAAACAGACCGCCGCTAAAATTTTCTCTCACGTCGTTTAATTTTGCAATCTGTTTGATTTTCTTTCTTCTGGTGCCCGTGGTTACCGTTTAAATCTCATTTTCGTCTTCATCTTTAGTCCACTATGGATATGGTTTGCTTTTACCGCTGTTTGCGATTGATTTGCCAGCGTTTTCACTTCATCCATGCATCAATTTCATCAACACTTTCCCATCTCAACACCGCCCTCCATCATTATTGGAGTTTTAACCGCGAGTTCTTGCATCTTCAACGCCGCTTGCAAATCGCCACTGCCATTTCAATCAATTTCTCAATATTGGTTGTCGAATTCCAATTGCAATCTTCAACAGTTCATTGTTTCATCGACATTTTATTTAGGTTTTGGCAAACCTTCCAAATGTTCGATAAAATTCCCAAACGAAAGAGAACATGGGTAGAGGGTAGGGTAAAAACAGAGGAGTAAATATGGATTCTTGGACTCAACATCCGGTGACGATAAGAGAAGAAGCAGCTGGGGGGATGAAGCTCAGTGCCATTCATAATACATAGAATATGAAGAACATAGAGCATCTTCAGTGGTGGTAATTGGGGGTGTGGTCCAACAATTTTGTGCTGGAGAAGAGAGGTGATGGTCGGAATTTATGGATTACTCGCCATCTCCATCTTCACCTCTCACGTTCGCCGAATTCTTGGTTCAAATCCATCGGGCTTCCACATCCAGAAATTAAAAATAAATTTGACCATACAAATAAAAGTTAAAATAATTAAGATCAATTGAAAAATAAATAAAGAAATTAATCATTTATTTTTATTGCGATTGCGTACGAATTCGTCTCTTGATCTCTTATTCCTGTAATCCGTTATCATGCTGCAAATTTATCTCTTCATCTCTTCTTCCACTGATCTATTCATTCAATTTAACAAGAGCCCGGCCTCTTTGACCGGTGGAGGGACCAAATTATAATTTTTCATTACTTGAGGGGGAGGACTTTGCATTATAAAAACTTTGTTTGTATTTGAAGGAAGTTTTAAGAGGGTAAAATTATATATATTTTTTCCCTTAAAAATAGTAATACATCTTGCCGAGTAGTTAGGTTGCATGAAAAGGAAAAAGAAATAGAAAATGAAAATAGATACAAAATGATAAAAAGAAATGATAATTTATAATAATACAAGAAAAGGGAAACATGAATTAATACATAAATATAAAAATATAAGGATTTTAAAGTTAATATTAATTAATTTATGAAAATAATAAAATAAATATATTTTATAATAAAAATTTAAAATGATCAAATATATAATTATTAATTATAAGATAAATGTTATAAAAATACAAATTATTATTAAATAAATAAATAATTTATTAAATATGAAAAATTTTGGAAATATAAAAAGTTTAAGTAGTTTTATGTAAAAATAAATATTAATTAATTTTACGTATTAAAACATTTAAAAAAACGGTACCATTAAAAAGCTTGGTGCAGCCGAATAGCATATAGAAATGTCTTTCATTTGAGCCTTTTGATTTAATTTTCGGGGTTCTCCCTCATGTCCTCTCTCCCTTGATATCGCAGATCTGAACAAGAAAATTTATATATTTGATTTCCACCGGAATGTACCTAACCTAACTGGTCATAAATTAATCAACTTCAAATCCGAAGTTGTAATTTGGGATGTGAGCGTGTAATCAAGTGCGTCGTGGGTCTTCTAGGAACTTGAAGATCATTTAACATGATTATTCATCTTATTAGTATTGCCCTTCTACCGGATTGATCTAAGATTATGTTTTGCAGCTTTTTTGTCTTGCTCCCCTGTTTTTTCTTTTTTCTTTTTTTTTTTTTTGCTGTTCTTTTTGAGTTATTGTGCTCATTTTTAGGTTTTATTACGCATTTTTCTGCTTTTATCATCTTTGTCAGATGTTTTGTCCTTTATGGTCTAATTCCTACTAAGCCGATGCTGAAGTCTTTTCTGCTTTTGACCAGTTAAATGTTCCTGAATTCACAGGAATATAGCGAGGAAAAGGGAAAAGCAACAGATGAGGGTTTTGAATATCAGAGATGCTAATAGAAAGATTTTGTCGTCATCTGCATTAAATTTGCTGGTGCTTGCTTACTCTTTGTGCCCCACACAAAAGACACTTCCCATTTTTCCTGGGGGATGATGCTAACATGTTTCATTGGTCTTCCGTATTAGACATAGATGATATCAACATTAGTTGGTATGATGTCATAAACTAAATCTTTTCAATTGTTTAAATGTTAAATTTTGTCAAATCTCCTAATCTTGTGACGATGGGTAACATGTTTAATTAGAAATCCGAATCATTGTTTTGATTATACACGGTTGAACTTAGTTGGTAGTTAGATTGTTAACATGATGCTTAACCATGTCTGCTAGATCCATTCTCACCTATGCGATCTACGCGACAAATGTTGGACACCATGGACCGCATCTTTGAGGACTCAATAGCATTCCCCAGCAGGGCAAGGCTGGGAGGAGACGTGCGTGCACCTTGGGACATCAGAGATGAGGAAAATGAGATCAAGATGCGATTTGACATGCCCGGGCTGTCCAAGGAGGAAGTAATGATTTTGGTGGAGGATGACGTGCTTGTTATAAAGGGTAAGCACAAGGAGGAAGAAGAAAGTGGTGATAATGGTTGGAGTGGCAGGAGCCAAAGCTCTTATGATACTCGCCTTCGCTTGCCTGATAACTGCGAGAAGGATAAGATCAAAGCTGAGTTGAAGAATGGAGTGCTTTTCATTACTATGCCTAAGAGACCAAAGTTGAGAGAAGGGTTGTTGATGTCCAAATTAACTAACCAGGAATGTCTTATGTTTTCCACGTAAAACCTCTGTTTTTTTTTATACGTAACAAGACTGGAAGCTTTTGCTTTGTCAAAATTGGGTGATCCTTTGTAACCCTGCTTTGGAAAATGAGAAGAATATAAAATAGTTTCCCAATTTTAATGCCATGAGTATTTGCAGTGCTTTGAGAAGCAGAAAAAACCATGGAGAATATGCAATACTGATATTATGCATGTCAAAATCCAGGCTTAACATGAGATTTCAGAGCAGAACGCATTCTCCCAAGATCTACAACTTGTACTAGGAAAAGTCTAAACAAGAACAGTTCACAGATGCATTTTGCCGTGCTCTCAGTTATACATGGTTTCCAGACTTCTTTTTCATGACTCTCTTCCTTCAGGAATAGCTTCAAGCTTTGGTGTCCAATGTGAATCATGATCATAGAAATTTTTCTTCTTCCCAACGCCCAAGAGCACTTCCTCTATCGATATTTGTTTTGACAACAGGTGCTTCAATTGTTGCCTTGTGATCACCACCTTGATCCTCCTAACACCCTCACCTTGCTTAGGATCGACCATAGAAGGCAAGCCTTCAAAGCTAATGCTCTCAAAAGAAGTAGAGGAAGGTAAAAGATAGTAAACTCTACCCATCTTCAATTCATAGTTTTGATGGAGATGTTGTACAGCTTCTTTAGAGACACTGATGAATGACCCAGAGAAGTGGAGCAGCACATCTTTTACCAAAATTGGTTTTCTGTACTCTAGTATCTTGCCATCTCCCTTTACAATCTGTATCACTTTCTTACGCTTCCCGTTGGAAGCTCTTGCACTAGAACTATTGCAGGGTACGCATTGAAGAAAGCAGTTTCTCATTTTCATATGCAGAGAGGGAGGGAGAGAGAGCGGGGGAGAGGGAGAGATGAATAGGGAAATTGTGCAATGAGGTGGGTTTTGTAAGAGAGTAGGAATGTGAGTCAAAACGAGTGAGGAGTCGTTAGCGGAGGAGGTAGATATTAATATATGCACCTATGCTTTTGTTTAGATTTTTGTGGGCAATGAAAAGTATCTTTGTGTTTGAGCCAAATGCGTTCATATGCGAAAAGGCAGGGGAATGATAGAAAAAATCAAGAGTGGAAAACAAGGAAAAAAGCGTGTGAGAGAGAGGAGTTGTCAACCCGCATGCAAGAGGAGTCGGCTAGTGGGGGACGGTGGTGCATTGGCACCGGTTATCTGCTCTCTTTTATAAAAATCTTCTGTTTCTTGAAGCTTAATTTTGTCATTGCAACGCGTAGACTGGCAGTATATGAACTTCTCATCGAAAGTGTGGCACAATGTTATTGGCCAGGCGCTCCACCTCTATGTAGGGAGCCCACTAAGTCCAAGCCATATGATTCCCTTAGGGTGAGGATGGATCCATTTACTGTACAATCAAAATATGGTTTTCTTTTTAATTTGTGAAAAGATAGTTTTGGACAGAATTACCTCATCCAATGCCTTCGGTGATGTCAAGGTAGCATAAGCAATGATTTAAGGGCACACCGAACCAAAATCAAAATTAGAATCGAGTCAAAATCAATTTTAAGAATCGAAATCGAAATAGAAATCCAATATTCTTTATTTGATTGAAATTCTAAAATAAATATAATTATTATTGTTGATATTTGATTTGTATATCTTTTAGAATAGAACTCATATAATTATCAATTTTATTCTTAATAAAAAATGCTTTTATGATTTAAAATATATTTTTAAGACCCTTTATAGTAAAAAATATTTGATAAAAATGAGTTTTTTATGATAAAAAATATTTGATAAATATTTTTTAAAATAAAAAATTTTGATTAAAAAAGGGTTTTTGTTCCCTCCTATTCCCTTGCCTAGTGTGATTCTTTTAGCGGATAGAATTATCAATCTTACGAAAATTATCAATTTTTTCCTGATTAATTTCAAATTATTTTAATTATGGATTATCAAATTATTAAGTAAAACAAAAATTAAATTCTAAACCAAATCTATAAAAATTCAAACAATTAAATAATCAAGAACTAAAATCTAATTAAATGCAAAACCTTAAAAATTATAACTAAATAAATTAAAAAAATAAAACTAAAAATTACTGAAAAACTAAACCTAATAAATATAAATAATTAAATAATTAAATTAATAGATATATTTAACTAAGTATAAACTCTAAAATAATCCCTAAAAATAGAAAATAGAAAATTGTCAATCCTAAAATTAAAATAATCTTAAAATTACTAATAAAACTTAAAAGAATATCTATGAATTTTTATCTTATTCTTTAAAATTGAAAGTATAATAATAAACTTAAAGTTCTAAAAAATAATTATAAAATAAAATTTAAAGATAAACAAAATAATTATTGAAATTAGATCGTAAATAAATAAAACAGTGTAAATTAGATAGAGTAAAATCTATATCTTAATAGTCTGTTTGGATGAAGAGTTTTGACAAGAAAGAGAGGGAAAGGGAGAGTTTTCAAAAAATTCATCCACGTTTGATAAAGCAATTAATCGGAGAGAAAGATTTTGGAGAGTTTCATAACTCTCCAAATCCAAATTTTCAATTCTACCTTATCTATGGATTTTGGAAGGAAGGGTTTCCCATTTAAAATTATAAGTGTTAAATTTACTTTTATACATTTATTTTGAAAATCTAATAAAAAATAAAAATAAATAAAATAATAAATTTATACATTTTTTTTATTATATTCTCTCTCTTTTTCTTGTCTAACCAAACCTCACTTTTTAGCTTATTTCTCTTTTTCTCATTTTTTTCATAATTATCAAACGTGAATTTTAATTTTACATTCTTTTTCTTTCCTTTACTTCCTTTTCCCATGAGGTTACCAAATACACCGTAAGGGTTTCATTCCTATACCTTTATTCCAATTCTATTAACCTAAACAATTTATAAAAATTTCATTTTCATTTATAGTTTTCAAACCCTTTAATCTAACATTCCTTCCAAGATCAGAAAGTTCTATCCATTTTCTAGTTTGAAAACTAGTGCATATCTTATTTTTAAAAAGATCATAATTAAGAAAACATTTTCTTTTTGAAATTACGTGCTAACATTGTTTACTCCCTGGAATCGGGCAGTATAGTGGTTAGGAGTCTATTCCAATATGATCTTTTTGTGCAAAATCACAATCATAGTAGATGATGAGTAGGCCTATTCTTTTCCAATTATTTTATAGCAAACCCAACCAAATCTTAATCATGCTATAAATAAAATCCTTTTGTCAACAAATCCCATTTGTCTTAAGTGCTTCTAGGTACTGTTGGGGTCTTCCACTAAGTTAATAGGTCACTATCCCACAAAACTAGGACACTTTAACTATTTTATAGACCCATATATTGCCGTCCCTAAAATATTCTCTTTCCCATAATGGGTCTGTTGAAGCTTATCCAGTCATAGTAAAACCACCTCTAAGCCGCAGGCGGTTGGCTTCCGATAGAAACCATTACTGTCAAATTTACTTTTGTAAACCTTCGTGTCTGCTCGCCAAAAATGTTTAAACCTACAAAATTGTAGAAAATTTTCTAAGACAATATATTTTATTGTAAATAAAAATCAATTTTGGAAAATATTTGAGACTTTGGTCATGCTTAGACCCTGGTATGTATGAATTGAGTAGGATTTTGATAAAAAGTATTAATAAATGAAAGATGGGTTGAGCAGCGTAATAATTTGGCCTGATATAGCTAAAGCCAATTTTTACATGAACATTTTAATTATGATATTAATTTTTTTAAAAAAAAAATTTCTAATTTTAAAATATTTTATGGGCAACCTTAATACCATGTTGCTTGATTTTTGTTTATGTTTGCCAATTAGACCTTAAAATCGTCACCTGTCGTAGAATCATTATCTTAGATTAGTGTTTGAACCAAATCAAGTCTTTTTTCTTTTTCTCGAGTCTTCATTTATGTTGAATGTTTGATTTTAGTTTTGGACCCTATTTTCACCCCCTCAAACTTCACATCCCATTTACTCCCAACAAGACTTCCTGAAAAGATTTGGAAAAATTTTGAACTTGGAATTGTCTAAAAGGAGAGAGAGACAATCTCTCGCATGACCTTGAAAACCAAATTGGTCACAACTACTGCCGTCTTTAATTGCAACCTCTTCCACTAAATTCCCAAACCCACTCATCTGCCTTTCACTTCAACTTCAAACCTAATCAATTCAAGCACAAAAAAAATCATAAAAAAAAAAACCAGAGAGAGAGAGAGAGAGAGAGAGAGAAACCAAGACTCCAATTCAAACAAAGATAAACACACATCTTTGATCCCAAAAGTCATGCTGGAGAGCGTGAGAGAGAGAGAGAGAGAGAGAGGAGCAGCGGCAGGAGGCTGAGAAAAAGAAGGAAGATCACGGCTCTCTCTCTCTCTCCGAAGTTTTTGCTCGCTGATTTTCTCGATCCTCGTCGGCTACAAAAAAAAAAAAAAAAGGAAAAAGGGCCCATAGGAACCATCTTCGAGCCCAAGCATAACGGATTATAAAACTTCGTCTTGCCGATGAGTTTAAGGCCCAAATTTTTTTTTGGTACCTGGATCTTCCGATCTCTAAAGTTTCGTTCTGACTAATCCAGAATCAACTTGACTGTCAGGCCTCATTTTGAGGGGAAGGTCTTCCAATATTATTTTTTTCATACCCAGTGAGAGTTGAACTCTTGACCTGATTAAGGGACGAAAGTATCTTTCCCACCTACGCCAATGAGTCTCGTAATACTAATAATGATGATGATACTAACATTATGCGGTGCTCACATGGTGATCAAATTATGAAAAATAATTTTCAGGAGATGAAAATAAATAATTTTTCTTCATTCAATAATATAATTAAGATTTTTCTTGATACTATAATAATATAAAACTCTAATAATTTATTATCACACTAAAATTTTATTATAAATTAAATTTATATAAAAAATTCATCATTATGATCATGAAAATAAAATAAGAAAAAGATTTTTAAAATCAAATTAATTACTAATTTATTATAATATATAATAATTTTTAAATAATCGACAAAAACATGTTAATAACAACTTAATTATGTGAACAGACTTTTACAGATCACTTCTAGCGTAGGCATTCCTTGATTCACAGGAGTAGAATAGAAAGTGATATCATGAAATTATTATCCAACTTCGAGGAGGCGTCAGGAAGTACCTAACACACATACCTTCACTTTTGACAAGATTCTCTATCTGGCCCAAACAATGTGTCTGCTCATGTTAACTTACTCCCTCAAAGCTTTGGAAAGATCTCAATTTATTTCAAACCCATTAAAACGTTGTCTACAGTGTCTCCAAAAATTTGGCTTTCTGGGTCTTTACCACGACCAACCCTTTTTTACTGGTGGAGTAATAATTCAATGTGATGAGTCTAAATGGCTTTTATTTTGTATATTTTTTTATATTGATTTCTCCTCGGATTAATCCTAAAATTTAATCTTGTTATTGTTTGTTTAGAGTATATTCACTCCAAGTGTTTAAGGATTATTTTGTTTGTCTTACTAAAAATTTTCTTCTATGAACGTGCTAAAAAGATGAAATGTTGTTATTTATCAATTAGGGATTGTCATCTTACGTCTCAAAAATAATCAATATCGAATTATTCCAAATATACAATATTTTTATATTTTATGATAAAAGTAGGATCGTTGTGTTTTTCAGGATAGCTCAAGTGTTAAAGTTTTCCCATTTCTATCATTCCTTTCCTAATTCAAATCCATTCAATTGCATCTCATTGTATAAAAATAAAAAAATAAAAAAATGGGATCGTCGTGTGTGAGACTTACGTGGGTATGGTAATTGATTAGGTCAAAACAGAAGCAAGTTGGCAGTCCTAATCCAGCATGCGTGAGACTCCACCTCCACATGCGTGTCTCATTTGATTTTGAGCCTCCCCCAAGGGACGTTTAACTTTACAGTGCAACAAACACGTTCAACGACTCCAACTGAATTGAATGTCTTCACTTTTTTGTGCTTTCAAGAATCTAGCATACACACTCCTTCTCTCTTTTCAATTAATTTTTTTGTTAATAGATACCTGCCACCCATTTTTATCCGGTTTAATATGATTATTTCAACAAAAAACTATAAGATTTATAAAAAGGTTAGATCTCTCTATATTTATCTTTCTATTATCAATTTTTGAATTTAAAATTTTAATTAAATGAATATGACATCCGACTGCTACACTCATACGTTGCTTCAAGATTTACTCTCTGAATACTTCCTTTGTCTTTTCGCTTTAGTCTACACGCAATTTGTGATGCATCACTTCATAATTTTCGTGGGAAATCTTGATCAGGTAGTCTTCAGTCATTTACAATATTTTCCTTAAGCGCCGTTGACCACGGAAAAGCACGGACCCCAACCGTAAATGTGCCAAGCAAATTGTGGCATTGCAACGTTGGAAAAGCCAAGTTTTGTGGCCTTGACTCCGGTGACTCATTTTTGCTAATAAGTTGGCCCATGATTTACTTATTTAAACACGTAATAAAATATAATTCGTTGATTAACATTTTCATGCACCAAGTAAAAACCACTTTACCTAACAAAATCTAAAGTAGAATTTCTTAAACGTCTTCATCAGTGATCAAATAAAACTTAGGATCTAATGTTGCTTCAAGGTTAATTCTTAAAATTTTTGCTTCCAACCATGGTATCAATGCCATAACTTGTCATCGCAGTTCCAACTAGCTAGACCTATCTAGGCCTAGAGGAAGGTGAACCGGGACCAAAAACACGAAAACGGGTTTGGTCCTTGTCCCAATTCCTAATGTCTGATTTCGATCCGGTTTTAATTAGGAAAATGGGATTTTTGTGTTCTTCTTCAATGATCTCTCCATTGATTCGAAGGAGAGAGTTGATTTATCTCTTAGGAAATTGAATGAGAGATCATTGATTAACATAGAACAACTGGAGAGAAAGAAATTGAAGAATACCAATGGACATTTATAATTGAAGAAGAGTGGAGATTACTGATCATCGATTTCAAGAAGAAGAAAAAGAAATCCATCTCTAAAGAAGCATCCTTGTTTAATATTAAGATATAATGTCTCATATTGACGATGCACAATATTGATTACACTAAATCATTGAACATTGAAGCCTTCGATTGAAGGTGTGTGCAAAGAGAGAGAGGGAGAGAGAGAACGCCGATAGACATTTAGAAATTTAAAATCAAAGAAGACTAGAGACCACCAATCATTGATGGACACCGATCCTTAATTTCACATCTCAAGAGAAACACAATGCGTTGTGGTGTAATTTGTTAGAGTACAAACTCTATAACTCTATAATTAAAATCCACCCACAAAATCAAACCCAATCCAGAGAGAGGAGGAAATCTCAAAATATTTTAGTCAAATGCTCTCTAGCAATGAGTACAATAGGAGTTTATATGGGCCCAGGCCGATCAAGTAAAGAAAACTTTAATACAATCATCTAAAATATAAAATAAATGGTAAAGTTCTATCACAACTCATTCTAAAGTTTTAGAAATCTTAAAACTTCTAAATAAATTAAAAATGAAAGAAAATATATCAAAAATGGCAAGCTCAGAATGTGGTTTGAGGCAGACCGCTCCAATGCTTTAAGGACTGAGGCAGTCCCATACGTGGCCTGGTCAAGTACACACCCTAACCATCTCTCTTTCACGTCTTCTTCCGTTTCTTTTTGTGCATTGATAGACTCTTTTGGACTATAAACTCGATCTCCGAATCGATCCTTGAATTTGGTAATGCAAACTTTGATATTGAGGGCCTTTTGCTCTACGTTAAAGCATCCTCGTCTAATATTAAGATCTAATGTCTCATATGCATGACGCTCAATTTGATTGCATTTGATGTTGTTGAATAGAAGACTAGAGATCATCAAAGGACATTGATTTTGAAGAAGAAGAAGAACAGCAATCATCGTACTCACAATTCTGGTTCAATCTGACCAGTATGTTAAAATTAGGTAGGCCCTGGTTTAATTCCGGTCTGAACCGCCCTATTGTCCAGATCTATAACTAGTGATCTTAATCATTCATAATAACCCCCACCCACCCACTCAAAAAAAAAAAAAAAGGAAAAAACTAAGTGCATTTTGTTGGTCAAAACTTTTAAGGACAATGTGCATTCCATATAACTAAATAGTTTTAAATGCAGATTGACAAACAAAAAGAAATAAAAAAGTACACATTGGAAATTTTCCGGATATCAAGATGTACTTAACCCGTTTGCATACGAGAGCCCGTTCAACTTGCTTAAGTGCATTACCAAGTGGACAAACCATTGTGTTCATTGTGCTGGACTTTGGTCACAGACACGCACTCACACTCGCACCCCCAACCCCCACCACAGGCACCGCATTGGGCCTTCACAGGCCGTCTTTGGGATGTCTGCTATAGGGGCCCAAAACACTAGATAAGGAAGTTTCCTTAGCACACAATAGATGGCCCAAATTTCAGAACCTCTGACCAATACCGATGTGCTTGGATTGCTAACCTGTATCACTCATCTTATGATTTTCCATGTTATTTCGTTGGATTTTGTACTTAGGGTACAAGATATTGTACGTATGACCTGTCCTCGAAGAAAAAAAATGTTATAGAGCCAAATTCAAGAGGAACCCAATGATACTTGCTCAAATGGGCATCAGAGGAAGTTTGTAACCTCCAATTTGTTCGCCGGGGAGAGAGAGAGAATCATTGAGATGGAGAAATATGGAAATTAGTACTCATTCAAACGCCTTCATGAGAAATCTCAAGAATTGCCAAATGAAACTAAAGGGAACGTGCTCGACTGAATTGAATTGGAGAGAGAGAGAGAGAGAGGACAATAAGCACACCCTACATATAATTCAATTTAAGAGCGTTAAAGTATCTTTTCTCTGTCCTTTCGACTTATGGCGTATCAAATGCTCACATCCATGAACAGCGCATTCGTCAAGTAAATTTATTCATCATTAATGCATAGACTAGGTGACCACC
This sequence comes from Dillenia suffruticosa, assembly GCA_033439265.1. NCBI lineage: Eukaryota > Viridiplantae > Streptophyta > Magnoliopsida > Dilleniales > Dilleniaceae > Dillenia > Dillenia suffruticosa. The sequence continues at coordinate 26,871,907 of JAVTVX010000010.1, read as the reverse complement.
ACTTCAATTTTTTTTATACAGAAATAAAGAAAAAAAAAACATACAAATCAGAAATGTTATAAAATGTATCGAAAATAAATTAATGACTAAAAAGAATTTTGATATAAGACTACATTATTTTGGTCTATGTTCTTTTATTCTCCCAAGTTTTTTTGTTTTCTTTACACTTTTTAATTTTAATCTTCTTATCTTTTGTACTATATAGTGTATTAACTTTATAGAAATTAATGCTACTTTATTATGGATGGAAGTGCCGGTTCACATACTTTTTCTTGGATCCTACTTTTCAACGCTCAAAACAGTAATCATTCTATCTCGTTCTGGGTATCAATTTGGAGGAATCTGAGGGACTGTCAAGAAAACACTCTTGAGTTGAGGAGAAAAAAAAATAATGAAAACCTGAAGAAAGAAAAGAAGACAAAGTCATAATCACCTGCTAGAAGGACCCCCATATAGGATTCGATTTTGATTGATTCTTGTCATAAGCTCTCTCTCTCTCTCTCTCTCGTCGAACCTATCTCTCTCTCTCTTTCATAATATAGAGTACCTTGGTTTTTCATTTCGAAACTCACAATAGGAAAATGTCTCAAGAGAGGAAAATTCAGATGATGGGTGGGAACAATGCAGGCCAATTTGGTGACACAACTTATACCAAGTTATTTGTCGGGGGATTGGCTTGGGAGACTCAAACAGATACTATGAGAAGTTATTTTGATCAATTTGGAGAGATTTTAGAAGCCATTGTTATCACTGAGAAAAGCACCGGAAGATCCAAAGGCTATGGCTTTGTAAGCCAAACCCTCCTTTTGCAACTCATTTCCATCGACAAGTTTATATTGATTCATTCATTTTTTTTTCCTAGTACTAAATGGGTCTCTTGTTCTTTTTGCAGGTGACGTTCAAGGAACCAGAATCAGCTAAAAGAGCATGTGAAAATCCTTCGCCCGTAATTGATGGTAGAAAAGCTAATTGTAACCTTGCATATCTTGGTGCACAAAAGAACCGTCCCCATGCCTCTCATCTAGGTTTGTCTCCTAAAACGTTTTCTCTGTGTGAAGGTTTTGGCTATTGGGGTATCTAGAAAAAGGATTTAGCTTGTGCCTATCTCTTAAAAATTCTTATTTATCTCCGAAGTCATTAAAAATGTTTCCTTAGACCGAACTTAAGGCAGAATTGGTTGTCCGTTTTCACTCGGGCAGCAACTCGAGTGGGTTAGACTCACCTCAACAACTATTTTGTCAGCTTAAACTCGACACGGACTAAATTCAACTGGTTTGGATTTTGTTAGGGTAGAACCAAGACCGATAATTTTGATCAAGCCTACAGGAGAAATCGAGTGAATATAGACTTTAACCCTTTTTCATGAAAAATATGATACCCTTTATTAGAAAAATGAAGAAGAATTGTTAAACAATATGCATGCAATTAAATTTTATGAAAAGTTAAAGAATTGTTAAAAAAAAAAAAATAAAAAAACATTTCTTTTTGGGTGTTACTGGGATTAAGGAACCAACGTTTCGTTAATTTAGTGAAAATGATACTAACACTTCATACCAATAACTGGGGTTTGAGTCTTGATAGTGACAAAAACGAGTTGAGAGACCTTCTTCCCAATTGGGATCCGACAGCAACTCGGATGAGATTAGTTAGAGTAAACCTTTGGATACTCTGCGGTAGGCTAAGTCCACGGGACAAAAAAAAAACTAGGATTAAGGAGATATCAACCTTTTAGTTTAAGTTCAACCCAAACTCAATTTGAGTAGATGTCTCTAACTCAAACTAGACCCTACACCGAAATTCCAACCCAAGCCCACTGAGAAGTCAGGTTCGGCCGGTTTGGTCGGGCTCAACCCAATAGTTGCACCCCTGGCATAGACCGCCATAAAAGAAAGGATTTTCTACGAATGTCCATGGTATCAATATTCATGCGCATAGTGACCATTAAATTATCATTTAACAACTATTCTGGTGGCTACCAATCATTTTACAATTCTGTCTTAGGAGAAAGAGTGATGATTAAATGACAGCCCAATAGCTAGGAACCAATACATATCGACACCAACGGGGATTCTATACCAATACTTGTTGGCGTAAGTGGGAAGGATATTTTCGTCCTTTAATTAAGTCGGGAGTTTTACTTCCCCTGATCACGGAAAAAATAATGTTGGGAAACCTCCCCCTCAAATGAGTCCCGACAATCAGGTCGGTTTGAATTAGTCAAAGCGAAGTCTCGGATACCGAAAGATGGCCTAGCCATACGGACCGAAAAAAAAAAAAAAAAAAAAAACAATGGGGATTCTATTAAATTCCCAAAAGGGACTTTAGTCCGCTCAAATTCAAAAGGACAAGAGGTTTGTTTTAGTTGTGCAGTGAAGTTTCTCATTTTCTCCTTTGCTACAACTTGCAGGTAACGAGAGGCCGAAACCAAAATCAGGATCTGTACCTCTTCCAAGTAACAACACACCAGCAAGAAAACATCGCACCCCAGTCCAATATGCATTTCCTAATTCCTTGTAAGCATACATATACATTTGTTTCTTCCATTTCTCAGACTTCAATTTTTAACCATCTTCTAAACTAGGTACTCCGGATATCTACAAGACTCGTACACAATGGTCAGTCTTCTTTCCATCTTCCATTTCCTATATTTCCCCATAAACCTTTCGCTCCCTGACAAATAAGTAGTTCTAATGCAGAACTATGTGAGCGTATATAACTTGCAACAATCATTGTTCCACGCAACAGCAGCAACAGGGTCTGCCGGAGTTCATTCGAGTTACTATCCAGTTTACATACAGTATGATCAGAGGAACCAAATGCACGACTATGGAACTTGTCACCCACAAACAATCCAGTACTCCTATGTTCCTCACCACTATCACCCTTTCGGGGTGAATTCATCAATACCTGTCTTCGCTTTCCCAGCATTTGCTGCCTCAGGTTGTGCTTCTAAAGTTCTAGCAAAGGTTTCTATGCAGAATTGCTTGAGATTGTTCCGTCTGGTGTTTGATAGTTTCTCATGCAATGCAACAGGTGTGGCTATGTTGGCTAGGGCTGAGGCGGAACCGAAATCATCAACCTAACAAAGGAGGAAGTTCAAAGAATCGAAGAATATATACCTGGAACAGAGAAGTAGGGTTATAGACCTTGTTCATTAACAACAGGGACAATTAGTTTATTTTATTTTATTTTTCTTTCTCAATATACCGTCATAAGTAGAAAAAATATCACTTTGTAGATCTCTAATCGTTAGTATTTCTTAATTGTTTCACTATTTTATTGATCAAGAAATGAAACATCAAATTATGGGAACCGAACACGGGGTTGCGCTCGTTGCAGGACAACCCAACTCCTTTCCTCAACTCCTACACCAAGTTATTTTTGTTTACATGGAGTCCAGTGGACTTGGAGGAGCTGGTGAGATGTAGTTGAGACAATCTGAAATCTTGGCTTAGAAACCGTAGCCTAAGCGTCACTCAATCCATCCATTCACTTTAAAAAGTAATGGTGAAACCACAATTTTTTTTAAGTTCACTAAGTTCACCTTATGCGTAAGTTCAAAACTTCTTCACGTAATATCTCTGATTGATCTTATTCCTGGTAAGCTGAAATCTGGAAGAGTGGCGAATAATTTTGTGCTGATACCTTTCGGCCCTCCTGTAGTGGGTGACCTTATCAAAGATCACCAGAGCATGTTTCTGAAAGCCCACAATGCTGCTAGACGCTTACTTTTCAGTGTTTTTTTTTTTTTTTTTTTTTTTTTTTGGTGAAGTACTTTTCAGAGTTGACAACCTGGAAAATCAGATTATTTGAAGACAATAAAATTGTCCCCTTTTCGAATGTGAAATTTCCTTTCTTGATCTTCTGAAAATCATCCTGCTTTTGCAATACATAGATTTGACTATGTTGAGTTATGCCACCTGCGGGTCACCGTGTACCCTCCCCGCTACACAGTAGGGGTCAGACTAATCTTAACATTGAGATTTGGAGGTGAGACTTCTTCCACATGGCGAATCAAAATGGAGTGGACATTAAATCCACCGGAGTCCTAAATTATGTCCTTGATGGTGATGGGACCAAAGGAAGAATCGCGAGAGAGAGAGAGAGAGAGAAGAATACTAATTGCACTTTAATGGTCAGGAAAGACAATATCAAGAGGTCTGCGACTCCTTT